>CM053408.1:115973123-116011838 GCA_028644305.1 Xerus rutilus | reverse complement strand
AAAAGGTGGTAGGCTAAACTGACGCCTCTGGCACCACAGCCAAAGTTTAATATAAATAACTTATAATATAAAATGATGGAAGTGAATAGATGACTAGGATTAGTGAGTAGAAATAAAAATGGAAGTGAAATAGAGAACCAGTGAAGAGTAACTCATTTTGACACTACTTCCAAACTGCTCCAGAGAAGGCATATTTGATATGAACTTCTAAAAACTGGAGGTGGGGGTGAGACAGGGCAATCCAATCAGAGGAAAGAATATGAGAAGCAAAAGACTAAAACAGTGTGACTGGAGAAGCAAGGAGTTGTAGTATTTAGTGGGACAATGTGGAAAGGGGACAGAGAGAACAATACTGTAAGGGTCTTTAGATGTGATGCTGGTGTCTGCATTTTAAGCTCCAAACCACAGGCAGTCCTGGAAGCCTGCTGAGCCAAAGGCTGGCAAACGGTGATCTGCCTTTAGGAAAATGCACTCTGGCAGCCAGGCAAAGTGTGCATAGGAAGGGGCGGGGAGGAGCCTGCAGACAGCTAAAAGCGCTAAGCCAACCCGAGGAATCTGAGAAATAATAGCACTGATCCAGTAATTTTAAAGGGTTTGAGTGTTGATGAAATTATTTTACATCTTCCCTCACTGACCATCCCAACTATCCTGTGAGACAGGTGTCCTCATTCTTCCCATTTCGCAGATGACAAAACTGGCTCAAAGGCCAATAACCACTCCATGTCAAATGCTACCAAAACAGGGACAAGGCTCAGGCTCAGTACTTTTCCACACAGTGAAAAATAAAAAACAATCTCACTGCTTTCGAAGTACTAAAAATTCACTTAATATTCTTAAATATGTGCACTTGTACAATAACAATTAGATTTGCCTTATGATGTCATATTAAAAACCTGTAGCCAGGGACGGTGGCGCACGCCTGTAATCCCAGCACTTTGGAGGGCTGAGAAGGGAGAATCGCCAGTTCAAAGCCAGCCTCAGCAACGGGGAGGCGTAAGCAACTCAGTAAGACCCTGTCTCTACATAAAACACAAAATAGGACTGGGGATGTGGCTCAGTGGTCGAGTGCCCTTGAGTTCAATCCCTGGTACCAAAAACAAACAAACAAAACCCTGTACTTTAAAACAAAGGAACACAAAAATACCTACACCTCTAATTCCACCTCCTATGGAACCAAATATTTAAGAGTAATATTCTCCTCACCCTTCAATATTTCAAAGACCAAACTAACCCTTCCTTAGTGAAAACAGGCTTCCATAAAAACCACTATACCCAAAAACTGAAGAGTAAACTACTTACAGAATTATTGAAAATTCATGATTTATCAAGTAGAGGAATTGAATCTAGGATGTAAAGATCCCAAGACCTACTTAAGAATGGTTCCGTCCAAAATAACTGATGGGTGAATATTTGACCTTCAGGATGTACAGGGATGGGTACTTCTTTCCCTTTGAATTCGGAAGGTACGAAATGGCCAAAGCGCTCTGGGGTGGGTCTCAGCCTGCACCGCAGAGCCGGGCCTGGGTTTCCACCGGGTAAGGAGCGTTTCACGCACAGCATCACCTGCTATGGAACTGCTCGTGCCCACCTGCTCGCCGACCTTCCACCACCGCGCCGGGCACGAGCGGCCGGCTCCTGGAGCCCCGGCGATGGCACCGAGGACCGCTTCGCCGGCCGCGCGCAGCCCCCTCCCGTGCCCACCGCCGCGGCGAGCTGTCCAGCCCGCGCCCGGGGGGACGGAACCCGGGACGCCGGCCGCGCCTCGACCCCGCGGCCCGGGCTCCGGCGCCTGTCACCGCGCCCCGCCGCAGGCCACGCCGCGGGCACGGCAGCCGGAGCCGCGGGCGCGGGACCGCGGAGGAGCCGGGCCGCAGGGAACCCGGGCGCGGCGGCGAGCGCGCGGCCTCCCCGGCGCCGCAGCGCGCCCCGCCCGGCCGCCAGGCCGCCCCGCGCCGCGGCCCGCCCGGCCTCCGCCCGGCTCGGGAGCTGCCGGCGACAGGCGGGCCAGCGCGGCCTCGGGACGCCCGCCCCGCCCGCGCCCCCGGCCCGGCCCGGCCCGGCCCGCGGCGCCCGCGGCCCATTGTGCGCGCTCGGCGCCGCCCGGCCCTACGGCCGGTCCTCGCGGCCCGCGCGGCTCCCCTCCGCCTCACGCCACCCCGCCGCCCGCGCCCTCCCGCCCTACCTGCCGAGGCTGCCGGGCGGCGCGGCGGGCGCCTGCTCGCGCTCCGGGGCTGCGGGCGGCTGCCGAGCGCCGGGCGGCCCTGGCCTGCGCCTTACGTAAAGCGGCGGCGGCCCCAGCGCCACTCGGCGGAGGGCGGGAGGCGGCGCGCCGCAGCCGCTCCGCCGCGTTGCCCGGCAACTGGCCTCAGCGCCTCGCCGGCGGCCGCGCTCCAGATCCTTCCGCCCGGCGCGGGATTACATCAGCGCGCCCCGCCCGCCCCGCCGCCGGCTGCGCAGCCAGAGCCGAGCCGGTGGGCGGCGCCGGGAGATCCCCCTGCGGAGAGCGCTGCCCCAGCCAGACCCCCGCCCCGCCGCCCCGGCCGCCCGCCGCGGCCCCCCGCCCGCCCGCGCGCGCGCTCCACCTGTCCGCGCCCCCTTCGCGCCGCGTCCTGGGATGGCTGGAGTGGGCGGCTGGAAAGGAAGACTTTCTTTTTTTTTTTTTTGTTAAGAAACCCAGAAGACAAGCTAAAGAAATGTGACATGGCTTTTTAAAATTGTTATTAAGTAGGCAAGAACTAAAAGACATTCTGGAAGATTCGGAAGTGGGAGCCAAAAATGTGCACTAACCTTCTAATCAAAGTCTCTTCGCACCCACCCACCTTCCCTAAATGTGACTCCTAGGCCTGTTCTAAAAAAGAAAATAATTGTCACAGACACCAGAAAGGAAGAAGCCCAGGAGATTACCTACTTTCCAAGAGGAAACAGGTCCAGGGCGGGTGACTCGCTGGGTCATTCCTTCGTTGTTTCATTTGTGGAGCACGCCCTAGGTGCCAGGCACTGCTTTTCTGTTCAGAGCCTGTGGGCCGACTTCCCGCACCAGCTCCTGGGCTTTGTGGGAGAAGCAGGTTGAACCTAGGAAGTGTTAATCCACTAGGTGGGCTGCTGGATGGAGGACCAAGAACAGCTGTTATTTATACAATCTCCCAAGTACTGTTCTGCAAACATTTCTTTTGCTCTTCACAAGAATCTTAGGATACAATGATATCACACACACACACACACACACACACACACACACACACACCCATTTTACTGGCAAGGGAGGTGAGGCTCAGAGAAAATGATGTCCCCCAAGCCTGACTGCTGGTGGGTGGGAGGCCATTTGCCTTCCCTAGCCCCTGCCAGTGTCAAACCCAGGCCCTTGTCTTAGATATTTGGGGTCTTTTCCTCTACACAGCTCTTTCCCTTCATGGACTCCTTCCCAGGCCATTCTCTGCACATTCACTCAGTAACTATCTCACCAGAAGCACCCTGCCCTCCACCAACATCTCCTGGGCACCCATTCTGAGGCCCTGAGTTCCTGGAGAATGCGTTCTGCAAAGTGGGGAGAGAGTGGAAAGGGTGTGGGAATCCCAGGCTCCCTGGGAGCAAAGGGGAGGGTAATTTGTTTCAGTATCATGTTCCCAGGTGCCCCAGGGTCTGGGGTTCACAAACTAGTATTTTCCAAAAATGTGAGAGATGTTCAAAAGGTGGCCAACTCTCAGTCTTTGCCACATTGGTGACTATGGTCTCCATTCATATTTTACAAAAGGGCATTGTTACAGCAAAAATTTTAATAATAGTAACAGTATATTTCAGATATTCTACCAGGAAAGAAAACACAGTTGGCAACTTCATAGCTACACACACCCACAGTTTATTGATCTTATTTTTGTCATTTTGTCACAGCCAGTTTTTATAAACCACAAACTAGTAGAACCTGAAGTCTTCTTAGAAGAAGACGGTTTAAAACCTAGCTGGAATTAACTAGGATTAGTAGGATTTGGAGGTGGTGAGGAAGATTGAAGATTAAGGAATGAAAGTCTCATGGTTACTTTGTTTCTTTAGCAAAATAGCCCCCTATGATCCAGATTGGTTTGGGAAAAGTCCTAGAAGCCTTGGCAGGTGCCATCCTCAGGGCCTTTGCACTTTTGGTTTCTCTTTGCAGAGCACCTTTTTTCCAAATCTTTGCATAGCTGGTCTCTTCTTGTTCAAGGCTCAGCTACAAAGTCACTTACCCAGAGACACCTTCCCTGATGCCCAATTTAAAGCAACGAGCCTTCCCAGTCATGATGCCATCACCCTGTTTTGGCAGTTATCAGTATCTGAAATTACGTGGTGTGTATGTTTGGTAGTCAGTATCAGCCTTCCCTTAAGACCTGCATCCCAGAAAAGCAGGCATCTTGTCCCTGGCGTTCATGTTTGGATGCCCAGGGCCCACCATAGTTGGCAGGTGAGTGACTGAACTGTCTACATCTGCAGTTTAGTCAGAGTAGACATTCAGAGAGAAGCCATTCTGCCTGCCTGTAAGCAATCAAGAGCAGGGTTCTCAGGTGCAGACCCTGCGTCTTTAAGTGTGCTACCTGCCTATGGCCTTCCTTAAAGCTCCAGGTAGGGGTCAGCCAAGTTAAACTCAGGATAACAAGACCTTTCTCAGGCTTAGGCTGAGATACCTAGGGAACGCACAGGAGGCCAGAGGCCTCTGATTAAAGCAGAGTTGTGGAGGTACAGGAAGACATCCCCTCTGGCATTTTCTACAAAGCAGCCATCTTGCTTTCCCATGTGTGTCTGAGATCATTTTATTTCTCCAGTCTCCAGAGCACTTGCCACAGTCCTTTAACCCCTGCACAGGGGCACGTAGGCGTCAGGGGAAGATGACAACTCCGGGTGCCCTCTGACTTGCATGTTCTGGATGCCAGGAAGGGTCCTGCAGAAGCCAGCAGAGGCTGTGGTTTGTGGTATACGTGTGGTGAACAGGAGGCCCCGACTGCAGCCCAGGGCTTCATGATGTCCACTAGCAATGGTGGTAAGAAGGCAGGGCCAGGGTTCCCTGGCTGTCAGATCTTGGGTGCATAACCTTCCTCCTAGCTATGGTTTTTGCTTCACCGCAGCAAGGGACTTGGGCAGGCGGATTTCAAAAGTCTTTTCTTTTCTCCCCTGTGAACTTTGGAAACAAAATTTTGATGAAGTGACATTTTTTTCTTTTTTAAAATGTATTCTTTTTAGATATATATGACAGTAGAGTGTGTTTTGACATATTATACATACATGGAGAATAACTTATTCTAATTAGGACCCCATCCTTGTGGTTGTACATGCTGTGAAGGTTCACTGGTCATGTATTCATATATGAACAGAGGACAGTTTCTTGAAGGAACTATTGTATTGGATAGTAACCCACTAATTTTCCTGCCTTCACTAGTCATCCATTTTCTTTCTTTTTTTAAAAATTTATTTGTTCTAGCCGGGCGCGGTGGCTCACGCTTGTAATCCCAGCACTTAGGGAGGCTGAGACAGGAGAATCGCGAGTTCAAAGCCAGCCTCAGCAATGGCGAGGCACTAAGCAACTCAGTGAGCCCCTGTCTCTACATAAAACACAAAATAGGGCTGGGGATGTGGCTCAGTGGTCGAGTGCCCCTGAGTTCAATCCCTGGTACCAAAAAAAAAAAATGTATTTGTTCTAATTAAGTATACACGACAGCAGAATGCATTTTGAGTCATTGTACACAAATGGAGCACAACTCTTCACTTCTCTAGTTGTGCACAGTATAGAGTCACACCACATGTGCAGTCACACACGAACCCAGGGCACTGTTGTCCATCGCATCCCCCCATCTTTCCTGCCCCCTGTCCCATCCCCTTCCTTCCCTCCCCTTTGACCAGAGTTTCTCCATTTTTCCCATGCCCCCTCCCTGAAGTGACATTTTGATAAAAGTATATGTACAAACCCTCGCCTGTCATGAATACTGTCAATACCAGTTCCTGTCTTAGGACCCCAGCTGCCTTCCAGGTAGTTTACTGCCACCTGTTCTTAGTCCCCATGGTGGCCATGGGGGAAAGGCGATCGCTGCTTGGTGGTTAGGTTCGGCCTGCTTCCCCCAGGCCAGCTGCTATTAAGTGACATGCTGGGATGTCATTCCAGCCCTCTCCTTGCTGCTCTGCCACTGTTTCATTAAAGTCCCTCCTGAGTCAGCTCTCAGATGAGCAGTGGCCAGATAAAAACCACACCCAGATGCCCCCATCGCCTCCCGCAGGACCAACACCTCATTTAGAATGCAGACTGCTCAGCCCGGCTCACAGGCCTTTGGTCATGGTGGCCAGGGACTCCATCTTTGTGACCTTCTCTCTCAATCTCCCCAGGCCAGTACCGCTCCTGGCAGCCCCTCCTCAGTCACCCTCCATTCCTCTTGGGGTCGTAAACACCATTCCAGTGGCTGAAAAAGTCCAGACAAAGCGTCAAGGTATGACCTTGAGCAGCTCACTGACCTTCGTGGATCTTCACTTTCCTAGTACATGGAACGACAGAGGACTGATGCCCTGTGCGGCTGCTCTGGAGGCTGTATTTGGGGCCAAAACAAGTCAGGGGGGTGTTGTCCTCTGTGACCTCTGCAATGCCATGTAAATGCCAAGTTCATCACCATTCCACACTCGTTTCAAGGACTGATGGCTTTTCCCTCACTGCCACCCCAATCCATGGAAAACCCAACAGTGTCGCCATCACCAGTCTAACCCAGAGGGAGGGCAGCACGGAGGCTGAGCACCAGGCTGGCCAGGGGGGCGAAGCTGGCCTCCACCATGTCTGCTTGGTGACATGGGAAGCTACTTTCCGAATCTGTGAAATGGCATAATCATGGTTCGAGTCTCAGAGGGTTGTTGTAAAGGGGTAAGGGACTCCATACAGCAGGCGGGGACCAGTGCCCTGCACATAATAAACCCAGTAAATGCCAGCACCCACGACCAGCCTTCCCTGGGGCCCTTCCTCAGCTCAGAACCCTGCCCTGTCTCCAGATGACACTCTTCCTGCCCCCTCCAGTACCCCACTCCACCTGAGGCACTCTGCATGCTCCTGAGGCAGCCCCATCCACTCAGAAAGCTGTAAGCAAGCTGAAAGTGGGGTGACATCTAAAGTGCCTCTACCAGCCAGGTGCGGTGGCTCACACTTGTAATCCCAGCACTTAGGGAGGCTGAGACAGGAGAATCGCAAGTTCAAAGCCAGCCTCAGCAACGGCGAGGCACTAAGCAACTCAGTGAGACCCTGTCTCTACATAAAACACAAAATAGGGCTGAGGATGTGGCTGAGTGGTCGAGTGCCCCTGAGTTCAATCCCCGGTACCAAAAATAAAAATAAAAATAAAAAAATAAAGTGTCTCTACCAACCTTTGTCCAAGCCCAGCCCTGCCTCAGGGACTTGTCAGCTTTGCTGTGGGCCCTGTCCAAGGTGATTCCTGGTCTTCTCCATACGGTCTGCAACACTGGGGGTTGAACCTGGGGCTGCTCTACCACTGAACTTCATCCCTAACCTTTATATTCGAGACAGGGCCTCACAAAGTTATTGAGGCTGGCCTTGAACTCGTGACCTTCCAACCTCAGCCTCCTGAGTCTCTGGAATTACAGGCATGTGCCACCATGCCCAGCCTCAAACACACATTTCTTGATTCATCTGTCTGGTATATGAAGACCCTCCTTGTGTTTGAGGAAACCCCTTCCCTTACCCTTGCAAATCTGGGTGTGACACAAAACCAGTGCTCCTGCACAAAGCTGAAGGCTGGCCACTGGCCACACCTCCCTCCTCACCTCCTGGCCTCAGCCCTGATGACTTATCCTCATTAATAACAACCTGAAACCACTCATGAGGCTTCATCTGCCCTGGTTTGATCTTCCATGCCCAGAAGTAATACCTGGCATCTGTGCAATTTGCAAGCAGAGGAGGTGGAAATGATTTTAATCAACCTGTTGAGCCATGAGCACAGCCTACCTGCCACCCATCAACACCCAGACCTTGTACAGAGGAGGATGCTCCACCAGGTGAGGCTGCAAGGCCTGCAGCAGGTGAGCAGGAGGTCATCCTGTCCCCTCCAGCACCGAGAGCTGCCTCGCTGCTGTGCCATGGGAGGTCCTGGAAAGGTCCGAGAGCAAGTGGGGTTCAGAGAACCAGGTTCCACCGTTCAGAAAGCTGTGTGGACCTGGACCCTTGTCACTGACCTCCAGATCTCAGGCCAGGCAAGTCCTCGCAACTTCCCTTCCAGTGCCCAGCATGGGTGGAACCTGGCCATGCAAGGTGACAGCAACTTGGCCCTTTTCTTCCATCTCTAGGGCGCTGGTGGGTATGGCTCACACGTCAGTTCCACAGCACTCTAGGGCCATCCCTCAGGCTGCATGCAGGGCGCCCAAGTGCCCCAGATACCCACCTTTTGCAAATGGCCTCAATTAGTTACATCCACATAGACCCTGTTTCCAAATTAGGTCACACTCTGAGGTTCCAAGGATTAGGACTCCAACAGGTCTTTTTTGGAGGGTCATAATCCAACATCTGTGATATTCCTGGCCTTACAAATTGCATGCTCTATCTCATTTAATCTTCCCAAGAAGAGAGGGACTAGCCAGGCACAGTGGCACAAGCCTGTAATCCCAGCACTTAGGGAGGCTGAGACAGGAGAATCGCG
Source organism: Xerus rutilus (assembly GCA_028644305.1). Classification (NCBI taxonomy): domain Eukaryota; kingdom Metazoa; phylum Chordata; class Mammalia; order Rodentia; family Sciuridae; genus Xerus; species Xerus rutilus. The sequence goes on along the minus strand of CM053408.1, from coordinate 116,003,196 downwards.
AGTTCAAAGCCAGCCTCAGCAACGGCAAGGCACTAAGCAACTCAGTGAGCCCCTGACTCTACATAAAACACAAAATAGGGCTGGGGATGTGGCTCAGTGGTCGAGTGCCCCTGAGTTCAATCCCTAGTACCAAAAAAAAAAAAAAAAAAAAAAAGGGAGGGACTATTATTATCTTTGTTTTATTGATTAGAGAATTGAAGTCATTTTCACAAGGTCAGCGTTTCAGCTGGTATAAACTAGGACTATTAAAAACAAAAAGTCAACCCCAAATCTGTTTTTCTTCCCCTCCATCTTTGCATGCATTCATTCAACAAGCCTTTACTGAGCAGTGTGGCAGATACTGTGCTAGACTCTCTGCAGGCATTAGAGAATAAAGCAAAACATCTCCCTGGAGCTTGGGATCTAAGGATGAAGGCTGACTATAAAATTTAAAAATACACCCCTGCTAACCATGAGAAGAAACAAGAGGCAAATCCAGCTGTGGAGTCAACAGAAGCTTCGCTGAGGAAGTGACGTTTAGGTTGAGACTCGAACAATGAGAAGGACCCAACTCTTCCTGTTCAGGAAGGATAGGCCGAAGGGAACATTACATACAAAGGTCCTGAGGCAGAAAAGGTCATAGTGCCTCAGTGACAAAAACGAATGCAGCCAGACATAGCTGGAGAGTTCCAGAAGACTCTGGAGAGGCATGGAGGCTGGAGGTAATAGGGCACAGATCAAGCCAGGGCTTGCGTGCTATGGCAAGCAGTTTGGACTTTACTCCTAAAGCTGGTGGAAAATGGGAACTGTGGTCAAGTGTGCTGTAGAATAATCCACTTATATATTCACCAAGTTTGGATTGAGCTCACATGAGGCCTCTGGTGCTGCAGTCAGAGCTGAGCAAGTTCTGGCCTGGGAGGTGTTTGGGCTCTCAGGTCTCTTGGATGCCCACTTGGCCAGGTCACTGTTCAGAGCCGTCTCTGTCTAAGGGGCCATGCACTGGGAGGAAGAGCTGCAGTTCTGGGTCTTGCTTACTGGGTGCCACTGGGCCAGTTATGCCTCCTTAAGGACTTCCACTTCCGCCCTTACAAAGGGAGAGCTGATTGCTCCCTAGAACCTCTGAAGGAGGGGGAGGAAGACAGAGATCCCTTTGGTGACCCTTTGTCCTTGACATCTAACAGTGTCTTCCGCTCACGTGATGCTGCAGGTTCACATAGTGCCACAGCCAGACTCCGGCCAAGGCTGTCCGACCTTGGGTAGTCAGCAAGTCTCAGTTTCTTCATCTGTAAAATAGGACTAACATTACATGCCTGGAGCAGACGCTGGACACAGAGCTGCTGCTGCGTCCTGGAACTGCCCTCCAGGCGGCTTCTAGGGACCTGCGCTGTCAGCGGCAGATGCTTCTGCCAAGCACCTCCTATGTGTAGGTACTATGCTGAGAACTTCTACTTATAAGATTTAATTTCAACCTCCCCTCCCTCCCCAGAAGCTCCCATTTTATAGGTGAAGACACTAAGGTTCAGAGATGTGGTGACTTGTCCAGAGTCACTGGGCCCAGCAGTATTAGCCTGACACCCTCTCCCTTTCTGGCACTCTTCAACTTTCGACAGCCACAGGTGTCCAGAGCTGGAGGGACATGCTCAGCAGTAGGGAGCAACTGTGTGAGTTGGGGTTTCCATTCAAGACCCAGGTCAACCCTTAAGTGGTGCCTGAAGGTGAGGTGGAAATGCTTCGTGGGCCTGCACAGGATGCTCTCCAAGGTCCTCCCAACCCTGCAGGTTGGACTCTAGGACTGAAGTGCAGCTTGCGTGTATTTATAAAGCCACATCCTGGGGAGGAGGCGGGGAGGGTGGCAATCACTCAGAATGCCAAGGATTTACAGGCCTGCTTGGGCTGTAAAGAATTGCTAACAGCTAATGATGCTATGGTGTTTATAGGGGAAATGGTATAATTGTTATTTATTAAAATGTGTATTATGTTGTATTTACATGCCATAATTATTTCAAAGTCTGATTACAATGCTTAAGTATCCTTGGCAGGATGCTAGCATCTTCCAGAAAGAAGTGACTGTAAATGAGATGACCCCCAGGTAAGCACCTGGCACAGAGCCTGCCCAGAGCAGACAAGGCAGGTGATGGTGGTTTTCGGAGCCTCTGGGTCCCACATGCAAGAGTTGGCAGGTGGCTGACCCTAAGAGCAGTAGACCTCAGCGGTGGGAACACCTGCCTGCCCCCTCTCCTGACCTCCACACTCAGCAGCCCCCTCAGGGTCCCTGACCTTGAGCAGGAATTCCACTCATTCACATCCACTGGGGTTTGGATGTGGTTTAAGTGTGTCCCCCGGTGGGCTGACATCTTGGTCCCCAGTGTGGTAACATTGAGATGTAGAACCTTTCAGGGTCAGGGCCTGGCGGGGGTGATTAGGTCATGGGGGAAGCTGCCCAGGGAAGGGTTTAATGCAGTTCTCCTTCTCTCTATGACTTTGAAGCTCTAGGGACCTCATATAACTAAAATCACCCAGTGTGCATCCTTTGCAACTCAAAATTCATCCATATTGTGGCATGCGTGTGGATGCCCTTCTTTTTAAAGCCCAACTAATATTCTACTGTATGGATGTTTTTTTGAATTGTTTATCTGTTCATCTGTCGAGGCACTTGGGTCGCCTCCACTTTTTGGCTGTTGGGAATAAAGCTGCTATGGTTCATTTCTTTTTAAGTCTCATTCTTTATTTGCAAAGTGGTGTCCCAGTCCTTGTGTTCTTATATGAATGACTCTGCCTGTCATTTGCTTAACAATCCCCAGGGGCCTGGAGACCGTAAACATGGTCCATGTGGTGTGTGCTCGCTGCACCAGGCAGACTTCTGCAGACTATGTGGACTCACGCTCCAAGAACCTTAGGCACGCCCTCGCTGACCCATTTTACAGAAGCAGAGAAAAATAATGACCTTGCCCAAGGTCAAGCAGCCAGGAGCTGGGAGAACTCGGCAGAGGGATCTGGGAAAGCTGGCTCATTCTGGAGCCGTGCTTGTGACCAAGCAGCAGAGTCTGTGCCTTGGGCTTTTCCCAAGTGTTCCTGTGTGGGGAACGGGCCACCATGCAGATGAGATCCAGTTGCCCAGGGAGGAGGGTGAGAAGGAGCCCTAGCAGAGTTTGCTGCTGCTCTGGTTGACTGAAAGGCTCCCACCCCCGAAAGGTAGACACTCCTCAGTCCCATCTGTTGAGAAACAGAACAAACCTACCACGACATCCCGTTTGGGAATTATGTAAAAGCTCCTATTTCACACATCTTTTTTGAAAATGTGCTAGAAAAACACATTCTGTCTAGTTGATGTGATCAAGAAGAATATCAAACAATATTCAAAGAGAATCCTCCTCTTAAGGCAAAAAAAAAAAAAAAAGCCAACGCCCTTCACCTCATTCACTACCGCAGAAGAGTGAAGTGAAGGCTGGCCTGTCGCCGTCAGAGAGAAGCTGCTTCTGGTCTCCAGGTCCGTCCTGTGGCTCCACATGCAGGTCACAGGGAACATTGGAATTTCTGCCTTGAAACCATCTGGCCTCATTACCCCCAGGGCTGGCACGTGGCCAGCCACTGCTCCTGGTTTCAAGGTGTAGGTGCTCTGCAGAGGAGACCTCTCCGGTGCTGCTCTCAAACTTGAGCCACGTCTCGGCAGGGTCAGTGTGGGCGGGGTCAGTAGTCACCCCGCGCCAGGCCTGGAGAAATCAATCAAATGGTACTTTGCATCCGGGAAACATGCAAACAAAACCAACTTCTTTTCACCCCTGAGAGCGCTGGCAGTTCTGGGTGAGAGCCAGGCATGTATTTATGATTATTATTGTTTTCTGTGCAGGGAAAGGTAACACAGAGCTGGAACTGCTGGAACCTGACAACCACTCTAGTTTCCTGAGCGCCTTCTGTGTGCCCAGGGACTTACACCATCAGCTCCCCAACCTGCGCAGGGATCCCTCAGGGGTCCTCTGCCTTTGTCAGATGAGGAAGCAGGGGCTCAGGTGGCTGAGCACGTAGGCAAGTAAGCGGCAGGGGCTGGACTGGAACCTGGCCCTGTGACTGACCGGCCTGAGAAACCTTCAGAGCAGAGAGGCCCTGCAGAGGACCTCGCGTGGGGAAAGGAGCAGGGGAACTCGGACACCAGGACTGAAGCTGGGAGTCTCTTAACCTAGGGTCCCTTAAAGCCAACTGTGGACTAGTATTCAGAGTAAATGGTTGATCATGGAGGTAGACTCTGCAGAATACTGACCCCCAAAAATGCGTGCCTCCTAATCCCCAGACCTTGTGAATATGTGAATCGTACATGACAAAAGGGACTTTGTAGTTAACGTCATGGATCTTTTTTTTAAGTTGTAGATGGACATAGGACCTTTGTTTTATTTATTTATTTTTATGTGGTGCTGAGGATTGAACCCAGTGCCTCACACATGCTAGGCAAGCGCTCTACCACTGAGCCACAACGCCAGCCCAAGGTCATGGAACTTGGGACAGAGACATCATGTCTTCACTTGCTCCTTAACCTCTACTGACTGGCCATTGCCCCCACAGTCCTGGTCTGCCTGCTTTCCCAGCCAGTGGCACATCCCAGCCCAACAGGCCCCCAGCCTGCAGATGCACCCAGCCACTTGCCCTTCTCTTCACGTGAGCCAGGAGGTTTCTTTGAATTCAGATTGTCTCATGTACCAGCTGTGTGACTCTGGGCAAGTTGTTTAACTCCCTGAGCCATAGCATAAACCTCTGCTGAACTAACACTGGTCCTGCTGCTGGAATGCTCCCACACCTCTGCCGAACTCTTCTCCATTGTGACCTCTTTCCAGCAGCTTGCCCCACGCCTCCGCCCCAGGCCCGTAGGAGGCCTCTCTTCCTTGCTCACTCCTAGCCCCTCTCAGGCCCCCCTCCAGGTGCTGGCCTGGAAGCATCTGTCCCACCCACTAGGCTGCAAGTCCCTCTGGGTGGGGTCTCTGGGTGTCTAGCCCAGGGCCTGGCACCCAGGATGGCTCAGGGAAGGACGCTCCTCTGTGGAATCGAGTCATGGGAAAGGCACGCGCTGCTGCCCACAGCCCAGCCCCGGGCCTCTCCGCCTGGCTATTTTTATTTCTTACCCCTGCAGAGCAGAGGCCTGTGGGGCAGGTTCTCAAATGGAGCCAGGGAAACCTGCCAGACAGACCGAGGACACTTGCAGGGCTGCCCCAGCCAGGCTGCCAGGCGTGGCCACAGGCTCCTCCTCTCCAGTTCAGAGTCCCAGATCTGCCTCGCTCTTGCTGTGACCTGGAGCAAGCCACGTCACCTTTCAGTCTCCTCTGTCAGATGAGTGGGGATAGAGCTCTCTGGTAAGCTCTTTTGAGGATCAAATGATAAATCACTGAGTCTGATTCTAATGTAAGGTTTAAACAGGTAAAATAACCATATGATTCAAAATTAAAATGCAGAAAGGGGTATTTTCCAGGTGCTAACCCAGCCCTTGACCCTGCAGTCATCCCGCCAGCTGTGCCCCCAGAGGTTAGCTGGGGCCGCTGCTGTCCTGGGGGAGACTGGTAGATGGACAGATTGGCACACTCATCAGTACCGAGCACCTACTTGTTGCTATACACTTGAAGTCGGGGCTCAGAAGTGGTCACGCGTATGTGACACCTTCAACATCATCAGCTTCCTAATTACCAGCTTCAACATTGAGCTAGCTGATCATTGAGTGAGCAGCTCGTGGGCACTATGCTGTGTTCCTCATAAATGTGTCCCCCATTTTATGGATAAGGAAACTGAGGTTCAGAGAGGCTAACTTGGCCAAAGTCACACAGTTGGTTGGTGGCAGATTTAGGGGTCAAGGACTGGTTTTGGATCCCAAAGCCTGCTTGGAGCCACTTGGCTTCATTCCTGTGGTGTTGTGATGACCCAGAAGGCTGTAGCCTGCCTTCAGTGGATACAGTGGCACACATCTATAATGTCAGCAACTCAGGAGGCTGAGGCAGGAAGATCACAAGTTCAAGGCCAGCCTCAGCAAGACCTTGTCTCAAAATTTAAAAATTGAAATTAAAATAACAGAAAAGGAGGTCTGGAGATGTGGCTCAGTGGTAAAATGCTTCTGGGTTTAATCCCCAAGTACAAAAATAAAAAAAGCGGGGAGCAGGCTTTTTCCAGGATCACTGCTGGGCACCTCCCAGGGTGCAGGCAGGAGAGTCAGGGTGACCTCACCCCTCAGAGTTTCCCAACATCCAGAGAGACCAGGGCCTTGTCCTAAGTCACATAGCAAGGGAGTGGCGGGTGCAGAACTGGAACGTGGCTCTGCCCTGCCCTGCCCTCAGAAAGCTTGGCCCACTTGCACCTTGTCAGGGCACCCCAAAACATCGCTGGCATTCCTGCTCTTGGGACTAGCAGGAACACCCACAGTCCCATTCATGCCACTACTAACTAGCTCAGGGCTCTGGGACAAGGCCGTGAACAAGGTTGGACAGGGACCCAAAAGATCCTTCAACTCTTCTGACACTATGTCATTACTGATTTGAATCCAGACTCACAAGAACTCAATAGGTTTGAATTCTACAACATGTTGTGGTCCCTCGTGAATAGCAGGCTGTACTCTAAGAATCAGGAGGTTTCCTAGAATTCGGGTTGTCCCAGGTACCAGCTGTGTGACTTGGGGCAAGTTGTTTAACCTCTCTGAGCCTCAGAGCCTCTTCCTCATCTGTGAGCTGAGAGTAATAATGCCTACTGTCCAGGCCACAAGGAGGTGAAGTCAGAAAGTGTGAGTAGAAGCGTTTGGCAGATGAGGATGATGTCACATTAACCACACAGCCCAACACACACTGGACCAGGTATTCTGGGCAGGTATTGTGCTGGGCCCTTGATGCTCCTGTGGAAGGCAGGGCATCTGAGAGGCCACTGCAGCTGGCCGTTTCTCACCTCCTTTGCCACTCTTTGCCTGACACAGGACAAGCTTGTGTATTTGCTCATTTCCATTCTGCAGGGCAGGCGGGGGCTTCGTCCCTTCTGTCCTCCACTCTACCTCCAGTGCCGGGGGCAGGTCAGTGAGCACACTCGTTAGAGCTCCGCTGACTCTCCCCTCAGGACCCGGGTAGCAAGGCATCTTTCTCCCATCTTAAAGCAGAGACACAGACAGGAAGAGGCCTGCTTTGGAGCCAGACTGCCAGGGCCTAGCTCCCGGTCACTCTGTGTGTGACCTAAGGCAAGTCCCTTCAGCTCTCAGGCCCTCGGCTTCCTTATTTGTGGTAGTAGGAGCTGCTTTATAGGATTGTCCTGAGCATTAAATGAGCTTCATCTTATGAAGCGTTCTGCATGGTGCAGATGGCCAGCTGTGCCCAACCACAGTGGCACTAAGAAGCAGAAGGTCCAGACAGACCTTCTGGCTCAGATGCCGACACCTGCGGCTCCACCTCTGCGCACACTCTGTGTGAGCCTCACCAGTTGCATCTAGAGACAACTGGCCTCAGGGAGTGAGCCAGGCTGAGCGATGGGCTCCCAAAGCAGTTGGGGTGTCGAGGTCTCCATCCTGGGCAGGGCCAGGCTGAGTCTCCATTATCAGCACCACCTTCAGTTCCTGGAAATGGGTGTTCCTGCAGGGCCCGCACACCCCACATCACCGTCTGGGTTCACGTTGGCTGCAGCACCTGTGGCCCAGGTTGAGTCCCAACAGGGGAGGTTGCAGTCCCACAGGAGCTCTGTGGGAAGGGGAGGGGAGCACAGGGAGCAGCCACTGCCTGGGAGGCTCCTGGCTGCCCAGACCTCCTGGGCAGGACCCCATCCCATCTCCCAGAGGCCTCTCTGCCCGACTCCAGAGGGTCGACTCTTTTGACCAGAATCAAGGGAACTGATGGCAATTCTAGATGCCAGGGTGTGTTTACCATGAGCTGAGGGTCTGTGGGGCAGAGAAGAACTGTATTCCACAGCCACCGTCCCCCAGGGCAAGGTCAAATCCTAGTTAAGAGCTCGGGTATAGATTCCCAAGTCTCCCTGGAATTAGACCACTTTTTTAAAAAAATATTTTCTTAGTTGTCAATAGACCTTTATTTACTTAATTAATTTATTTATCTGTGGTGCTGAGGATGGAACCCAGTGCCTCACACATGCTAGGCAAGCACTCTGCCACTGAGCCACAGCCCCAGCCCTGGAATTAGACCACTTCTGAGGGGCTTGGGATGAGCTTCCGCAAAGCATTTGTGTCATGCGGTTGAAGATGGAGCTGCCTCTGCCACTCGTCATAGGTGTGACGTTGGGCACCTGAGGACCTCAGTCTCATGTGCAAAGTAGGCATAGTGCCAGTTCCTCCTCGCAGCCGGGGTGAGCAAAAAAGGGGTGCGTAAAGCAAGAAGGGGCCGCAAATCAGCCGCTCTCCTCGCGTCCCTGGGTGGCTGTGAGGAGCTCTTCCCAGCCCTGCCTGCTGGCCATGATTGGCTCCCTCTGCTTAACGGGGTGAGGCGACCTCCAGGAGGCACCACCTCGACCTCCTCCTGTTTCCCTAGCACCCGTGGGTGCCGGATCCAGAGTTGTGACTGTCAGAGACAGACCTATCCTGGGGTCAGGGACTCAGCTGGTGCCCTGGGAGTCAGGGCTGAGCCTGATCCCACCTCCACTGACAGACACGCCGCTCCTGCACCTACTTCCTCTGGGGCTCCAGTGATCATGCCTCCATCTCAGGCAGAAAATAGGAAGAAGAAGAGGGCAGAAAAGGATTTCACCCGTTCTAAACTCTTTTTTATTTTTATTTTATTTTTTAAATTTTTTTTTAGTTGTAGATGGACACAATATGTTTATTTATTTATTTTTATGTGGTGCTGAGGATCGAACCCAGTGCCTCACATGTGTGAGGCAAGCGCTCTACCACTGAGCCACAACCCCAACCCTGAACTCTTTTTTTTTTTTAAACATATGTTTTTGGGGATTGAACCCAGCGCTTCAAGCGTACTAGGCAAGTTCTATGCTCCAGCCCCCATCTCCTTTTTAATGAGTTTTCTGCAAAGACCCTCCCCAACTTCTCCTATGTCTCATCGGTTGGAATGCAGGCACTGGCCAGGCTGCAGGGACTCTGTGATATAGTGTCTCCCAGCAGACACTCTTCTGCCTGGCTGATTTCAGGGTCCCAATGGAAGGGATTAGGGAGTGACGGAAATGGAGTGATCTCTGCTACATTTTCTCCCTGTCCCTCCACCATGGCTCGCAGTCTCCTGGCCCCTCTGGGTTGCGAACAGTGAAACTGCGACCATTTCAAGCCCTTCGTAGTCTGACCTTGCTCCAGCCGCCCAGCATCTCCTCGCCTCTGTGCCTTGGTCCTTGGATTCTGGCTCCCAGACAGTTTCCATTCCTAGTGAAAGTCACACCGTGGTGACTCCGTGTCCTCTCTGCTGAGTTCTCGCAGTGCTCTCTAGAATGGTGCATGATCTTGGGGAGAGTTAGTGACATTAGAAAGGCAGCTGTATCCATGGCTGTGACGTTGCCACTGCTGTCCCTGAAAGACTCTCCTGCGGATCTCCAGAGGGGTTCTGAGAAGTCAGGGTGGACATTACTGGGCCACCACCTCTGGGAAAAGGAACTCTGGCCACATGGTCCCAGGTAGTGACAGAAGTTAATACAACTTGGCTGCAGATAAACATTTTTTTTTTTTTGGTGATACTGGGGAGTGAATCCATGCCTTTGCGTGTGTGAGGCAAATGCTCAATCACTGAGTTGCATTCCCAGCCCTGGAGAGGTTTAAAATGTGGTCAAATGTGGTGTGTACCTTTTTATTTTATTTTTAAAATTTGTTTGTTTTCCAGTACTGGGGATGAACCCAGGAGCACTCTACCACTGAGCTACATCCCCAGACCTTTTTATTTGAGATAGAGTCTCATTAAGTTGCCCAAGTTGGCCTTGAACTTGGGATCCTCCTGCCTCATCTTCTGAGCTGCTGGGATTACAGGTGTGTGTCACCGCACCCTGCTTTATGTGCACTTCAGGAAGAAAACAGAAAGGAATGTTTTAAAGATTGACAAGCCAAGGAAGAGGATAGGAGAGGCCTTCAAGTCAGCAGAAGCCTTTCTCAGCTCTTTGGCCCCTTGTTCCCATGTCATGGCTGAGAGTGTCACCATCCAGAGAGCGACAGAGGAGGGCACCAATGGCCAAGTACCCTCCTACCAGGCACTGTGCTGAGATTATTTACTCTTAGAAATGGACAAAGCAAGGTTCAAAGATTAAACGACCTGTGAGCCCCCTTGACCCCCCATCTCTCTCTTCCTGTGTCTAACTGCACAGGAAGAAATGCACAGAACTTGAGTGCTTGATGAGTTTCCTCTAATGTGTCAGCTCCTTTAACCATGCCCTCATCAGGGGGCGAGATCTCAGCCCTCAGGATGTCTCCCACATCCCTTTCCATCGAGCCCTTCCCCTTGGAGAGCAGCCTCCATTGTGAGTTGTCCCTACTTGAGGAGTGCTGTGGTCAGGGTCCGCTGGCCTGGGCACTGCATCTCTGAATCGCCACCTGTCCCCACCTTGTCCTTGCTCACGGCTGGCCTCTTGCCTGTGAAGCACACTGACCCACTTTCTACCTGCGAAGCATGCCCTGCCTGTGCTGCTGGATGTGCCCCTCTCCAGACCTTTCCCTCGCCACCCTCTGCACAGCCAGGATGAAGTCACATCTTCACCACCTGTGACCCCCCAGTGGCTAACTCCAGGGCCATCCAGGTGTGCTGTGTGCACATCATGTTCCCAGGTGAGCTTGGCCCAGCACTCTCGTGTGCTCTGTGGGTGTGTTGTAGGGGGGAGTTGGGTCTCAAGGAGGGCTGTGGAGGGGATGGGAGGAGGGAAGGTGTGGGCTCCGTAGTACAGAGGAGGAGCTGGGGCAGCCTGGGGAGGTTGGGGGACACCACTCCAAGGTAGAGTTGATGGGGGCTGCCTGAGCCCGTGCCTTCTCTCTGTGTGCCCTTTAGGTCCTTAGGGGGTGTCTCTGGGGAAGGTGCCTCTGCCTCTGCACCTTGTAGCTGCTGGAGAGTTGTCTTGGTGTGCTGGGACTGCTACCACTGGGGGCACAGAAACCACAGACATGACTCCTCACAGTTCTGCAGGCTGGGAGTCCAAGGTCCAGGCACTGGCAGGCTCAGCTTCTGGCGAGGCCCAGTCCTGGTTTGTAGATGATGCCTTCTCACTGTGTCTCTTGTGGTGGAAGAGGTGTGTGTCTTTCTGGGTCTCTTTCCCACCTGGGAGGGCTCTGCCATGATGGCCCAATCTCCCTCTGAAGGCATCACTTTCTGAGGTTTTCACCTGGGCTTAGGGTTCAGCACAGGAATTTGAGGGACACAGGCCTTCAGCCTATAGCAAGTGGTTGGGCACCTTGACCCAGGTCCCATAGGACTGGCTTCCTCTGTTTTGGGGGGCAGCCATAACAAGAAGGGACACCGCCTCTCAATGCAAACTGCGCCAGGCATTTCAGGGCCATGTTTTAAAACCACCACATACATAATTAGATCAACAAAAAACATCTAAAATTCATTGAGCGTTCACTCAACTCTGTGTTAAATCTAGGTGGGTAATTTGATATAAAATATACATTTATATCTAACATTTACATAAATAAATGTAAAAGAGAAGCCTTGCAGAAGAATGTTCAGGAGCAGGGCTTCTTCCTCCAGACACTCTAGTCATGGGCTGCAGGTGTTTGGGGAGCCCTGTCCCCCCTGCAAGTGCCACAGCTTGCACCCTGTCTCAGGCCCTGAGCTACTTTATTCAAGACCTGCTGTCCCACTCTGGGAGTTAGGTGTGGCTACACTGCTTCCCCTGTCCTAGCTGACCACGAGGCTGTGGCCTTGGCTCAGCGATGCCCGAGGCGGCCAGTGAGTTTCTGCAGCAGGAAGATAGGGCCACGCCCCCATAGGGAGGCTCTGTTCACCTTACCACCCTGGGGTGGGAGGGAAGGAGCACGAGGAGCTACATAGAACATCAAATAGCCACTGGCCTGGGGACAGAGGCGCCTTTGTCCTCTGCCTGCCAGGGGTCACCTCCCCTCAGAGGCTGGAGACACCGTGTTCCTTCAGAAAGGAGGGCCACAGCTGCAGGCCAGAGGTGATCAGGTTCCCTGTTCTGGTGAGGGAACAGGACGGTGAAAGTGTGGGAAAGGGGCAAGCAGGATGCCCCTGGGGTGGGCATTTACAGGACCCTGCCCACAGACTGCTGAGCCATCAACATGCAGAAGGAGGGACGTGGGTGGGGACATGCCTCCTGGTTTTGCAGATGAAGACGCTGAAGTCTGGAGAAAGGAGCAGCGTTTCTGAGCTCAGACAGCAGCCCAGGCTGCCCCCATCTGGGCTGGTCCACTCCAAGGATCCTGCGCTGTGTCCAGCTGTCTTCCCTTTTGCCAGCTACTTGCTAATGGCCCAGAGCAGGGAGGGAAGGGTGGACATGAACCCTGACCACGCACAAGTGCCTTTTCTGTGCCTGTGCTCTGGGTTCCTTGCTCAGTTCTAACAGCAACCTGACCATGGGCAGAACCTCCGTCACCAGTTTTGCAGCTGTAGAGAGAGGGTGGGCTGGGCTCACCCGCTGCACAGCTGGGGTGTGCTGTCATGCAGGGTGAGGCAGGGCTGGTGCTGGAGGGCTGGCCAGGGTCAGACAGTGCTGGGCTTCAACAGCCTGGCCACGGGTGACTTGACCTGGGGCAGCGTGGAGCCACCCAGGGTCTTAAGCAGAGGAGACAGAGATCAGGCTTGGTGTTGGCGGGGAGGTTGAAATGAGAGGAGCAAGGCGGGTGGCTGCAGCCCAGCTGAGAGGCAGTGGTCCAGGAGGGCTGGGACCAGAGCTTCCCCAACCAAAAAGTTGCAAGGCCGTGTAATTCAAAATGTTTGAAGATCACGGCTCTGAGGCTTCCTCCGCCAAAACAGACCAGGGAGGAGAACTATCTTTCCCCAAGTCCTAGCTTTCAGGACTGTGCTTGAGTGTTTTGGGCCCACCCATGGTGCCTGCTGTTGGCTAAGCAGACAGCAATCTGCTGAGTGCAGCTGGGAGGTCTCTGGCCAGGCCAGGCATGGGCTGCCCTCCAGTCTTTGGGAAAGCAGGCTTGTGGGCCAGCAGGAACAGGAGCCAGGAGCTAGGCCGAGGGCTGCCCCTGGGGGGAGGTCCCAGAGGTCAACTCCAGCCCCAGGCAGGTTGAAGCCTCTTCCTGACTCTTGCTTCAGTGGGCGGGGGCAGGAGTAATTGATGGTTCAGAAGGGCAGATGGGCATGTGTTGGCAAGGTCACCTGTGAGGGACACCCTCAAATCTATATCCATTAGCCACTATTGGCAGCTATTACCAAGTGCTCGCCTTGCCAGGCACTGACTTAAAGTTTGGGGGGAACGGTTGTCCACTGTTCTTTAATCCTCAAGGAGCCTCATGAGTTAGGGCTAACGGTAAACCCAAGGCAGGCAGACTCTGGTGTATGCACACATGCTCTGGACTCTTAGGCGTGGATTTGAGAACTGGCCCTTCTATTGGTAACTGTGGCCTTGGGTATACCTCTCCAACCCTCAGTTTTCTCATCTGCAAAATGAGTCCATTGAGCTGCCTCATTTGACCTGCCAATTCCTGAGTTTTGCAGACAGCAGCAGCTGCTTTGCCCGAAGGACCACTATCATCAGAAAAATCTATATCTAGCCGGGTGCAGTGGTGCACACCTGTAATCCCAGTGGCTCAGGAGTCTGAGGAAGGAGGATCGTGAGTTCAAAGCCAGCCTCAGCCTCAGCAACTTAGCAAGGTCCTAAGCAACTCAGCGAGACCCTGTCTCTAATAAAACACACACACACACACACACACACAAAGGGCAGAGGATGTGGCTCAGTGGCTAAGCGCCCCTGGTTTCAATTCCCAGTATAAAAAAAAAAGAAGTCTATATACCTAATTTGGGAGGCCAAGACCTCAGTTTTGAAGTGTCAGATAGAGACAGGAGGGCAAATTACCCTTCTTTTGTGGATTTCCTGATGCACCATCTGGAATTTTCCATACCTGGGGCAACTCCAGCTGCCCCCTAGGGCCTAGACAACCTTTTCTTCTAAACCTGAATGCCACAACACCTACACAAAGGCTGGAGGCCATGTCATGACATCCAGGTGGCCTCTTCAGGACATTTCTGGTGAGTGGGAGGGAACTGTGCTAGAGAACTCAGGGTGTGGTAAGGTTAGAGCCCAGAGACTGGGTCTTGCCCTGCCAAACCGCGTACTCTGTGATCTCTGAGAGGTTAAGCCTGCTGGTCTAACTTCCCTGAGCCTCATTCCCTCACTCAGCAGTGCCTGGCATCTTGCTGGGCACTGGGGATCAGGGATGAGTCACACAGGCCCTTCTGTCCAGGCCCTCCTAGTTTCATGGGAGAGGCAGATGAGGCAAGAGTGGCAGGCAGTGTGCTCCCTTCCACCTGGGGAAAGCAGTGTGCCTGGGCACCTGGGTCATCAGGAGGACTTCTTGGAGGAGGTGAGACCCAGGAGGCATGTTCCTCTTCTGTTAATTGAGATGGTTATAAACGCTTCTTGTTTCAGAGTTTAATTATATATTAAACTATTATTTTGTTACAAAAGTAATACATACTCCTAGTGAGAACTTCCAAAGCAACAGTAAGGAACATCTTTCCCTGCCCTTCTCTGGAAGGACCTAATTGCTGTCCACAGCTTCCCTGTGGCCTTCTAGAAATGACCTGCATATATGGAAACTTGTGGGCAAAGCATTTAAAGCCCCGATGATTGACAGTAGTGCCCACACATGGGCCTTCGGCAAGGCCGGGCTCCCGGCTGTCCTGGCTCTTCCACTTAACCCTACGCCTTGGACCTGGACGCGTTTCTAATTCATAAGCAACACCTCCGAGGCTGCAGAGTGTCTCAGGAGCACGTGAACAAACGGTCGCTGTGTTTTTGCCCCCGTGTGCCCAGCTCTCCGTGCATTGTCCCTCGGAAACCTCCCCGGGCTATGTTTCCAAGGAGGAAACTGAGGCTGCACAGTGGCCAGAGGCAGCTGTGTCGTGACAAACCTCACAGGGCTCTGGAGCCAGAAGGAGGCCACATTGTTCTTGAGTCCTGGTTTCTGGAAGCAGCAGGATTAAATATAACCCGGGCAGGCAGCAGGTGGGGGTGGAAATCACAGGCTCAACCAGGGAGTGCAGGCCAAAGGGCGGCCCGTCCCCCACTGGCTCTGTGAGCAGATGCACAGAGCAGTCCCCTGGGGTTCTGGCTGAACCAGCGCTCCTGCCTACCTAGGTGGCCACGCAGGAGAGGCCCAGTCCCCAAATGTGTCATCTGTGTGTGGGTTGGTGCCTTTGACCCAGCGACTCCTCTCCTCAAAATTGGGTTCATGGTGAAGGTCACAGGCTTTGGCAAATGGAGGGACCTGCCTTGTGGCCTGTGCTTGGCCCGATGGGGAATTGTTGCTCTGTGGTGTCACTTGATGCCCATGTGACCTTGAGCCCAAGCAAGTCACTAGACCTTTTTTTTCATTTTTCAAAAATTGAGGTAAAATGAGCCAAAGTGTACAACTTGGTGGCGCTTGGACCTTTACAATGCTGTGCGCACACCCCCTCTGTATGGTTCCAAAACATTCTCATCTCAGAAGGATCACCCTGCCAGGATGCCCTCACCCCACCCTCCTCTCCCAGGCCGGCAGCCACTAAGCCACACGCCACGGCCTGGTCTGAGCACTGATCTGCTTTAACTTGTTCCTGACGAAGCTCCTCTGGATTGACCTGTGGTGGACATTCCTTGTGAAAGGAATCATGCACCCTGTGGTCTCTGGAGACCGGCTTTCCTACCTGATGTTTTCAAGGTTCCTCCTCTCCGCACTTATCACCACTTCATCCTTTCTCTGGCGGAGTCCCACGGCATCCGATGGATACACTGTAACGCTCGCCCATTCGCCTGGACCCACCATGGGCCTGCACCTCCTGGAGTCCTTGGAAGGCCTGAGGAGTTGTAAACATGGTTTGCTGGTGTGTGGCGAGCATCTTGTGCCTCATGGCTTCTGCTGGGCGTTTACTGAAAACCTAGCATTTATTGAGTGCTTACTATGTGCTTTCCTAAACGCTTAGCTGTTTTAACTCATTCATGACAAGGCTTTTGTTCGTACTTGATATCCTGTCTTGGTTTTATGAGGCAGGCACCAGCGAGGTTGGTTCCCCTGAGAGAAAACGGAGGCTCAGGGAGGCAGCTGGGCCTTTGGGAGGCGTGGCAGCCGGGCAGGCCCGACCCCAGGCTCCATGAGTCCACAGTGCTGGGATGTCTGAGGAGGTTGTCCCTGGGCTGGAGGTCCCGGGGACTGTGGCCTGCCTTCCCCTGGATTCTGTTTGGCATTTCCGTAGCTACTGAGTGTTACAATGGCAACGTGTTAAGTCTATAATCAGAAAGAAACAGTAAACACAGCCCTAGAGGCCCACGTTCAATGAAAAGAGCTGAACATGAATGAATTCCATGTGTAGCTTTATCTCCACCAACCAAACGAATAAACAGAAAAACACCCAGAAGGCTGGGTACCAATGTGTTTAGGAGGGCTGTTCGTGGAGTGCTTAAAATTGTGAAATGAAATTGTGATTGACATACAAGTTTTCCACTTTTAGTTTTATAATGAACATGTAAATATTACTTTTAAATTCAGAAGGAAAGCAACTCTCAAATCAAAAGATGGACATTTCCAGTTCAGATATAAAGGTGTTTCTGCCCTGGGCACAGCTGGGCAGGTGGCCCTCACTCCCAACAGGCAGGGATCTGTTCAGAAGCTGTCAGGTAGGATGTTCTTGCACCTGGGGTCGTGCCCAGGGATTGTTGGACTGGCACCATCCCCACCCCAGGCTCACCAGCTCAGGGCCTCCAGCGTAGCCCCTACGGCGGGGGTGTCAGCCTGCAGCCTGCCCCCGGCCCCTGGTGCTGCCCGCCCAGCCTCCTGGCCTCTGCACAGGCGCTGCCCTCGGCCTGGGGTCCCTGCCTTCCCAGCTGTGTGTCTCTCACATCCTCGGGGCTCTTCAGGCATAAGCAGTGGAACATTTAAAACAGCCACAAGCAGAAGGTGTTTGTCCCGCCGCCATGCATAAGGGGCTGCCACAGCCTGGTTTGGGGTGGTCTTCCCACTTCCCCATGAGGCAGGTTTGCCTGTCTTCATCAGAACTGTGTTCTTGGGTTCTAGAAGGGGGGCTGGCACATAGAAAGTGCTCAATTAATGCTAAATGGATGATTACTGCTACTATCTGTCCTCTAGAAAGGAGACCTCTGAGGCCCAGAGAGGTTAAGTAACTTGTCTAAGTCCATACAGCTAGGCGGCTTGGCCACACACCTGTCAGAGTTCACCCCAGTGGTCTCAGCCTCACGCCAGCCCCCTCGCTGTGGGTTCTGGTTCCCAGTGGAGGTGGATTCTCAGTGGTATGCAAGGGGCTCCAGTGAAGGAGCGATGTGGGCATGGTCTGTGGCACCAGATGGACAACGTTTACGTTTTGGTTCTGCCATGTACTCAGTGTGACCTTGGGCAGGTCTCCTCGCTCCTCCATGGCCTGCTTCCTCCCTGCTGGCATGACTGTGCTGAGCAGTGCACCGTGCCTGGCCCGGATAGGCAGGATATTGCTGGTTCAATGACATCAAGCTTCTCTGGGGCTCAGCAAACTTCTGGGGAGAAACAGATCCCTTGGTGTGTGTGGGCGGGGGCTCTGGGGACTGAACCCAGGGCCTGCACCCATGCTAGGCCGGTGCTCCACCAGAGCCTCACCCCAGCCTCCAGACTCCTTCTCAGCCCCCTCCACGGGGTCCGTTGGATTCTGGGCAGGCAGTGTGGCCAGGCTTCCTCCCCAGCTTGGGGTAGCCATGGAGCACCTCCACCATTGGACCTCTCCAGAGCTGTCCCTTGGCCTGGCACACCCTTGAGTCTGGGACCCCGTGCCCCACCTGCCCTGGGGGAAAGAGATCTCCGTCACCCAGGAAAAGTGGAAGTTGACACCCACCACCACAGGGCTGGGGCCTCTGCAGTAGTCAGGATAGCCAGAGAAGGGAGAGAGACCATGAAACCCTTAAAGACGCAGTAGCAAGGCACTGCAGGGGGATGGTTCCGGGGAGTGGATGAGGCCCTGGAGCAGTGCCACTTGGTGGGGGTGACAGATGGGTGGGAGTGTGAGAGAGAGGGGAGAGGCTTCCCTGCCATGAAAGGAGCAGCCGGCAAAGGCAGGGCAGTGGGAGGGCAGAGGACACTGCCTCTGACCTCACGGCCACCTCTGCTTTGGCAGGACACCCAGGGCTGGGCCGACCCACCCTGGCAGCAGCTGCCAGGAAACAGGTCCGAGCAGGCGGACCCTGGCAGGATGACACACGAGCCTGGCAACTTAGCAGAGGAACGTAAGGGGCCCGCTGGATCCCAGCCTCCCTGGCAATGTCCCCCTGACCTGACCCCTGGGCCACACTGTGAGCTTGGAGGCCCATTTCAGGCCCACCAGGCAGCAGGCCAAGGTAGCAGAGCTGGATGGAGTCCTGTCCCCGCCCCAGAGCTAGGCCCAGCCTCTCGTGGCTGGATCCACTCCTGGGCATGAGGCAGGACCTGGCCCTGGTCCTCAGTGTCCCCATCTCACAGAGCCCTGCTGAGATAATGCAGGAGAAAATGCGCTTAGCCTGTGCGGCTCCTCCGTGGAGGGTTGTATTGTGTTTATTATTATTATCACGGCTTCATTATGGGGTGACATGCGTGTATGTAGGGTAACTGCACAATTCAGTGGGAGGAGTCAGAGACTGGGGTCACAGGTCTGCTTCTAGGAGCCATGGATTTGTGCAAAGCCCTCCCCTGTCCTTTGGTTTCTGTGCCTGTGAATATATATATATATATATTTTTTTTAAATATTTTTTTAGTTGTAGATGGACACAATGTCTTTATTTTATTGCTTTGTATGTGGTGCTGAGGATCGAACCCAGGGCCTCACGCATGCGAGGCAAGCGCTCTACCACTGAGCTACAATCCCAGCCCCTGTGCCTGTGAATATTTAGGGGTGGGAAGGCTTTGGGCTCTGTGGTGGGGATGACCAGCCTCAGGGGAAGCCAAGGTCACCTGGGAGGCCTGGACCTCACTGGTTCTTCTCCAAAGCCACCAACAAAGTCCTCCTGATGCCATCCAGCCCTGGCTGACCCTCCCTCACACCCACTGGCATCCAGGCAGCCTCAGGGGCTGGCCCGGCCTCACCTGTGCATGACCTCCACAGGATACCGGGCATTTTTGCCTGAAAGGGTGGCTCTGCCGTCTTACAACAGCACTGGGACCACAGCAGGCAGGGAGACAGGTGGCCAACCACGGTGAGCACTGCCCACTGCCGGGACAGGTCAAGCACAGGCAAAGCCTGGGGGGAGGGGCAGGAAGGCCTCAAGTCTTGCCCCGGAGGCAGTCTTTGGTGGAGCCTCATAGGGGCCCTGTGGCCTCCCTTCTGCCCCTAGTGCCACCTCGTGGGTGCAGATTTCTTGCTGGCCCCTGTGCCCAACCCAGGCTGGTGTGCCACAGGGACCATGAGGGGCATGGCATGGATGCACGAGGTGGAGAATATCCTATTATCTTGACATCAGGGAGAGAACTTGAATCCGGGAGAAAATGAAGCCAAGCTTCTCAGGGAGTAATAGAAGGTGAGGGGACCTTTGGTGCCTGATGGTAGACAGAAGACCCCTTGGCTCCTGTGGCTCAGGTTCCCCCACCCCCAGCCTCCTCGTCAGGAGCTGGGTGGGGCTGTCCCCACCAACACAAGGACAGGGCAGTCTCCACCCAAGACGTGCCGTGCAGTGTGGCCTCAGACCATGTACTGACCCTCCCTTGGCCTCAGTTTCCCCATCTGTGCAATCTTCCAGGGGTTGTCCCCGGGAGGCGGGGACAGGTGGGCTTAGCAGAAGCAGAGATGTGCGCTTCAAAGCTGTGACAAGCCCTGCTCCCTGGAACCCCAGGGCCTGTGCAGAGGCCTGCGTCTCCTCCGAGCTCCTGGGTGCCTGGTGCAGCCGTGAGGGCAGCTGGCACCCTCTCTAATCAGCACATCTGTCTCCACATTGTCCGCAGCTCTGTCTGCCCGGAGGGACTCATTAAGGCCCCATAAAGTGACGTGACAGTGCACCGTGTCAGAAAGACAGGCTTCCCAGAGGCCCTTCTCATTCAAGCGCCACTGGGGAGGGGAGGCCGAGGCTCCTGGGCACAGCAGGACTGCGTTTGCCAGGAGGGCCTGGCAGGGCCTGGGCCAGCCCTCTCCAGAGAAGGAGCATGACAGGTAGACAGAGGAGGTGTGGAGGAGAGACAAGAAAGGGCAGCAGAGACTAAAAAACATGAGAAGTCCAGGGGCTGGGAGGAGGGAGGCGGAGAGAGAAGGAGCACAGAGAGGGGCCATGTCATGGAGACAGGCTGGACAGAGCAGCTCAACTGGACACTGAGTGCCTGGGTCTGGGCTGCCACCATAACACACAGGAGCCTGGGTGCTGGCAGAGCTGGAGAGGGAGGTGGCGGCTGCGAAGGCCTCTCCAGGCCCCCGGCTCCTCCCAGTGGGGGCCACACCCGCCCTCTCACCCCCAGGCGAACACATGCCTGCCCACCCTCATGCGCCTTCACCCGCACCACACCTTCATGAACACGGAGCGACATTGACACGACTGAGCACCCCAGACCCTTGCACATCCCAGGCTGCATGTGGGAGCAGGCAGCATGGTGTGTGTGGGGTTGGGGTTTAGATGAGGTGTCCCCCAAAAGCTCACGTGTGAGACAGTGCAAGACGATTCAGAGGAGAAATGACTGGGCTGTGAAGTCTTGACCCAATCAGTGAATTAATTTCCTGACAGGGATTAACTGGGTGCTAACTGAAGTGGGGGTGTGGCTGGAGGAGGTGGGAATTGGGACATGGCTTGGGGTATATATTTGTATCTGGTGAGTGGAGTCTCTGCTTCCTGACATGATGTGAGCTGCTTCCTTCCGCCACACTCTCCTCCATGATGTTCAGCCTCAACTCGAGCCCCGAGGAGTGGAGCCGCCTTCTATGGACTCTGAAACCATGAGCCCTCAAGTAAACTCTTCCTCTCCTACAGTTGTGCTGGTCAGATCTTTTAGTCATAGCAGTGAAAAAAGCAGACTTAAAACAGCGGGGCTGCCAGCACTCGCACAGGGGACCAGGTCCCATGCTCATATTCAGCAGCACACGCGTGCTTAACATGACCCCAGGCCTCACCAGGTGTGGGGGCAAGTACAGACCCAGGCCCACAGAGGCACACAGAGGGACCAGGCCCTAAGGGGTTATTGGTCCTGGGCCCACAAACAACTCTTAGTGTGGTGCAGTCCTGGAACATTCTAGAGCTTTGGCGGGAGTGGATTCTCCCAACAAGGGCTGCAATCTACACTCCATAGGTCGCTCTGCCCACCCTGCACTCCTTCCACCACCTGGACATCCACCGGTCTTGGAGACCCACCCCCTACCTCCATTGTCCGTGGATGGTCAAAACTCCCAAGATGTTTCCTCGCTCAGAGTTTCTGAGTTCACAACATTCCTGTTTCTGTGCCATCCTGCTGGTCCCTGTTGCCCCTGCTGTGATACTCAGCTGCCAATTCAGGTTGCACACCAAAATTTCACTCCCACCTGGCACTGGGGACAGAGCAGGACTTAGGGAACTAGGGAGGGACAAAAGCTGCAGGGGCCCCACAGGGCAACGGCCACACAGCTTCAAAGGGAAGAGTGTCACTGGCCCAGTTCTGAAGACACCCTGCAGAACTAGACAGGCTTCACAGTCCCCAGGTACTCCCAGAGCCGGGATTTGCTTCTTGGTGCCTGGGTGCTGCTAAATTCAGGAAAACCGGAGGGGCCAGAGGATGACATAGGGAGGGACCGCTCACACAGGACATTCTGCTCCAGGCGGAAGCTGAAAGGACCCCTGCTTGCATGTTGGCCAACCCACCTCTATTGAAATGGCTTTGTGACAGATGCCGAATCCAAGGGAGCAGAGCGAGGTCAGCGTGTGCTGTCAGCTGGCTGTGCTTCTGGTGGAGACGACTGAGCACAGAACAAACCCAGGCTCCTCATATGTGCACATTCTCACACCTTGGGTCACACTGAATTTTAATTGAGAGATAATTCACATAATGTATCACTTTGAAGTATACAATCCACATATTTTAAGATATTCACAGTGCTGTGTGACCATCGCCACAACCTAATTCATCAACCTCCAAAGAAACGTCACAACCCTCAGTGGCCGCTCCCCATCTCTCCCACCTCCCAGTCCCTGATGACACTGTGTTGGTTGCATCTTGAGTGTCTCCCAAAGGCCCACATGGTGAAGGCTCGATTCCCAGGGTGGCACTACTGGGAGGCGTGGGAACCTTTAGGAAGTGGGCCTGGAGGGAGGATGTCAGGTCATGAGGGGTGTGCCCTTGAGGGGACATTAGGACCAGAGGTGAACAGATTTCCTCCACTACCCGTTTCCACCACGATGCTCTGCCTCACCATAGCGCCAGAGCAACAGGGTCAAACAACTGAGGACTAACGCCTCTGAAGCTGTCCGCCGAAGTCAAGCTTTCCTCCTTCTAAGTGGGTTTTCTCAGATATTTCGTCCCAGTGACAGAAAGCTAACATAAACACCACGCTGCTTTCTTTTTCTCTAGATTTGACCATTTGACATTTCACATACGTGGAGCCATACAGTGTGTGGGTCTGTCTCCTTTCCCGGAGCATAGTGATTTTGAGATTCATCCTCAGGATCTCATTACTTCCTTCTCATTACCTTCCACTGTGAGGGTAGACCACATTTCAGTTGCCCACTCATTAGGTGATGAACTTTTAGGGTGTTTCGAATGAGCGTTTAAGATACATTCTTTACAAAATCATTTGGGGCACATCAGGATGCAGTTTACAGATTTTTGTTACTTTCCATATTCTAAGATGAAGTCCTATGACTAATATTTTTTCTTTTGAGAAATGGTGATAACCCAAGATGAAAAGTTTCAGTGAGATGTCTCTGGCAAAGAGAAAGAGATGGTGATTCCCACAGCCTTTCCCTCCCCACTGGCCTGGGACCCCGGGGGCTGGTTCCACCATGGTGGTGTTGGTGGGCAAGGCAGCCCCTTTGCATTTCCCTGGAGTTTCCATCGTCAAGGTGTTTTCAGGACTCTGCATCTAGGCAGAGGTGGCAGGCCAGGCTTGCAGGTAGTGGACACTCTGGGTACATCCTATTCCAGCTCCTGTTCCTCTGCATGGCTCTGTTCAGGGGAGATAGGAGAGGCAGTGGAGGCCAGAGGGCCTGTGCTCCAGGAAGGAGGCCCACAGAGTCCTCGGACATGGGGTGTCAGGCCAGCTCCCCAGATGTTCACCATCTCGCCTGTGTACACCCTTCCTGCTGCCAACTCAAATTAACAGTCACAAACTGCTGTGCTCAGCCAAGTTCAGGTCCCAGTCATCTGGAAATGGGTGGCCGTTGGGATGGTGGAAGGGGACAAAGAAAAGGCTCAATTCAGTGGGTTAAAAATGACAAGGAGGGGGCTGAGGCTGTAGCTCAGTGGTAGAGCTCTTGCCTTGCATGCGTGAGGCACTGGGTTCGATCCTCAGCACCGCGTATAAATAATAAATGAATAAAATAAAGATCCATCAACAACTAAAAAAAATTTTAAAAAAATGACAAGGAGGGCACCAAGTTACTCTTATAAAGCAGCAAGAACTGATTGCAGATGAGAATAATGAGGGACTGTACATTTCAAAGAACTCGGAGAAAGGATTTTGAAAGTTTTTGACATATGGAAATGATAAATGTTTGAGGAGATAGATGTGTTTGGCTTGATTTGAACATTGCACAATGAAGACATGTATCAAGACAGTACAGATTGCCCTATTATTATGTATAATTTGTATGTTTTTATGTAACTACTAAAAATACACATAATTAAAAATTTACAAGCTCATAGAATTATTACAATGGTAGTCTGATAAAAACAGGGCAAAATTTTGAAAATAAGAAAGAGAAAAGTACCTTTATTCTCTCCCAAACACAAATATTTACTTACATTTTGATATACTTTCAATTTGTCTAAGTATGAAAAAATACTATTTTTCCTCACCTTAAGAGTTGTATGGCCTCACCGTAGTGAAGATGTAAGGAAAAATAGATAAAGGGATCTGGGTGCTGTGTCACACACCTGTAATCCCAGTGGCTTGGGAGGCTGAGGCAAGAGGATCGTGAGTTCAAAGTCAGCCTCAGCAACTTAGTGAAGCAATTCAGCGAGACGCTATCTCTAAAAAAATATTAAAAAGGGCTGGGGATGTGGCTCAGTGGTTAAGCACCCCTGGATTCAATTCCTGGTACCAAAGGGGGAGGCGTGTTTCCTTTCAGCCTTGGTGTTCTAGCTATTGTATTTTCATAATTGTGTCAAATGCAATACTGTAGCAATTTGCAAACACAGTTTCATAGTCTTTCCTACCAAAACTCATGACTTGTTTTTTTCATTCTGTTAAGTCTTTGAAAGCGTTTCATTGCTGTGCATGTTTAGTAGAGTTAAAACACTTGCACGAGAGACTTTGCCCTCAGTGTTACCTCTCATACCCTCATGCTATTGCACAGCTCTGACGTGGTCCCCCCTGCTCAGTGACAGGTGCACAATGCCTGCGTTGAGTGTGCAGTCACAATCCCCGGCTGCACCCACCTCTGCTGTTATAAATGATGCCATAGAAACCTGTCTCTAAGTCAAATGCTTTCTCGTGATGGGTTCCTGCAAACGGGTTTACTTTTCTGTAGAAAGAAAAATTCATCTTTAAATTTGCATGGGATTGCCAGAGACTTCAAAGAGTGAAGACAATCTTGAAAAAGAACAAAGCTGGAGGCCTCCCCTTCCCAAGTGGAGACTCACTGCAGTCACAGTAAGAGTGTGGTGGTGATATCAAAGCACAGACACAGCAGTGGACAGAGCAGATGGCCTCTACTGCCGAGTGAAGTTCAATAGTTCAAGACCATTTGATGAGGAAAGGAGAGGCTTTTCAACAACTGACCTTGTGAAAACCCGACAGTCACATGGGAAAGACCCAGACCAGACCATCACCCTGTGTTACATGCAGAATTGCTCAAGATGAACCCAAGCCCTAAACGTAAAAGCTGGAACTATAAAACTCTTAGAAAACACAAGGAGAGCATCTGGTGTTGGGTTCCGCAATGATTTCTTGGATAAGACAGATAAACTGAACTGCATCCAAGTTAAAAGCTCTTTTTTTAAAAATTTTTTTTAGTTGTAGATGGACATCATATCTTTATTTATTTATTTATTTATTTTTATATGGTGCTAAGGATGGAACCCAGTGCCTCACACGTGCAAGGCAAGCACTCTACCACTGAGTACAGCCCCAGCCCCAGTTAAAATCTCTTGGACATCAAAGGACACTATCAACAGGGTGAAAGAAGAAGATGTCTGAAAACCACATATCTGATGAGATTGGCATCCGGAACATGCAAAGGACCCTGCAACTCAACAAACAAAAAACAAACCAAACTAATGACTCAGTTTTTAAAGTGAACAAAGGACTTGAATAGACATCTCTCCAAAGACGTACAAATGACCTGTAGGCACAGGAGAAGATGCTCAGCGTCACTAATCACGGAAATGCAAACCCAAACCACAAGGTGATAGTGCTTCGCAGACATTAGGGCAGCTGTGATAGAAACCAGCAGAGGAAACCAGCGCTAGTGAAGATGATGGGGTAACTGACACTCTGTTGCACTGCTGGTGGCACAAATGTGGTGCAGCCACTGTGCAAAGTAGTCCACAGCACTAAACGCAGAATTGTCCCATGATCCAACCATTCTGCTTCTGGGTTTATACCTCAAAGACCTGAAAGAAGGGACATAAATAGATAACTGTACACCCACGCTCCTGGCAACAGTATTCACAGGAGCCAGAAGGTGAAGACAGCCCGAATGTCCCTCAGTGGTTAATGCATAAATACAATGTAGCATATCCACATGCTAGAAAGTTACTTGTCTGAAAGAGAAGGAGAGAACCCTGAAGAAATGTCATGTGAAACTGGCCAGTCACTAAAGGACAATTCCTGTGGGATCCCACCCATCCAAGGTCCCTAGAGTCCTCATATTCATAGAGCAGAAAAGGCACTGGGGGCAGGCGTCGGTCTTGGGAGCAGGGATGTGCAGGGGTGTTTAATGGAGAAGTTTCAGCTGGGGAACTTTCTGGAGGTGGCTGGTGGAGACGGTTGTAGAGCACCAGTGTCCCAGCATTGTCCACTTAAAAATGGGTAAAATGGTAGCCGGGCACAGTGGCACACACCTGTAATCCTAGCACTTTGGGAGGCTGAGACAGGAGAATCGTGAGTTCAAAGCCAGCCTCAGAAATGGCAAGGCACTGACCAACTCAGTGAGACCCTGTATCTACATAAAACACAAAATAGGGCTGGAGATGTGGCTCAGTGGTCAAGAACCCCTGAGTTCAATCCCTGGTACCAAAAAAAAAAAAATGGGTAAAATGGTAAATTTTATATCATATGTATCTTACCACAATAATAAAATACTTGTCTATTATTTATACATTCAATTTCCCTTTCTCTCTCCATTCTGACCTTGTGTCCATCGAGGCCCTCTTAGGAACCTGCTACCTGCCCAGGCCCAGCCATAGCCATCAGGAACCAATGCAGCCCCTTCTCAGCCCTCCTTATCTCAGATGTGTAAGGTGTCCAGGTCCTGGGGACCACGTTAGCAACTAGCCCATCAGTCCTGAGATGGACATGACGTCTCTTTAGCTTATCTTTTTTCCCATTTTTGTTTTATTTATTTTTGTGTGTACAGATGAAGTTGAGGGCCTTGTGCCTGCTAGGCACACACTCCACCACTGAGCTACACGCCCAGGCCCATGATCCCTGTTTCCTGACACTCTTTCCAGACGTGCACAGGACATCCCTGCTGCAGAGAGCCCTCTGATCATGCTGCTGAAACAGTGCCCTCCCCCAACCCCACGACCCCAGGCCTGATGTCTGCTGCGTCTGCAAGTAGCATCTTGCTCCGGGTCTCGTTTTTCCTCAGGGCCCACAATGTCTGGTATACAGTAGGAGCTCAAGACACATATCTGAGGAGTGAGTGCATCCTGTGAAGCAAGTCTTCTTCCAATGTGGTCACGCAACTTCCCCACATAGCACATAGCTAGAAAGAGACAGGGCTGGGTTTAGAACCAGGCCTCCTCCTGGGAGTCAGGTATCTCTGCTCCATGAAGCTTGGAGCTCACAGCATAGAAGGAGTGATGTGTGTGTTTGTGTGTGTGTGTGTGGGTGTGTTGTCTGTGAGAAGGACACTCACAGGCATGAGATCCAGGGGTGTGGGCTGGGGATTGATTGGCAGGTTTGCACTGTCATTGGAGGCCCATTGGAGGCCCATGGAGGCCCATTGGAGGCCCATTGGAGGCTCATTGGAGGTCCCTCCCCACTCCCTCTTCTTGAGCATGTGCTTTTGCTTTAAGCACCTGGCCTATTCTAAGCCAGGGTACACCCTCCCTTCTCTAGGTAACCCTAGCATCTCCTACCAAGTCCTGCTAGAATATCTATTCACCAAACAGAGGATGAATAGAAAAGTCCAGGACAGGCTAGCCCAGATTTGAGTGTGGACTTTCCAGGAGCTGGTGGTGAGACCCTGGGCACATCACTTGACTTCCCGCGCATTGGCTCTGCCATCTGGGTAGTGGAGACCATAATCCCCCACCTCGTCTGCTGCCCTAACTCTCACTGTGGCATCTAGCCTGGACTTGCACACCTCCAGTGAGGGCAGCCCTCTGGTTCCTCAAGGACATGCATGGTGACTAGTGACTTCTGGCAGGTCGCATGGATGCTGGCCCTGCCTGGAGGAGGAATTCCTTTGGTCCTTCAGAAATGGAGAGCAAGAGAATTCCATTTCACAATCTTGAACAATTCAAAGCAGCTTGTTTTCTCCCCAAACCCTGAAAGAGCCCTCTTGTTTTGAAAGACAAATTCAAAGGCAGATTCCTCACTGCAGAGTTATCTGTTTTCTTATCTGCCTGGAGCAGAAGTGGCTTTGGAATATCCAAACAGAGTGGACCACTGGTTAGCCCAGATAAACGTTAAGCCCGCACCCCAAGAAGGCTATAAAAACCACCTGGGGAGGGGAGAGATGCTGGCTTCAGGCCTGCAACCGCTAAACTGAAAATTATTTTCTTCCCCAAACAAGTTGGATTGTTCTTGTGAATCCCAGCCAGATGGCCAAAAGATGCCACAAGGGACATTCTGGTGGAGACTTACACAATTCAGTTTGGCTTTTAAAATTATTTTCAGAGTTCTGCAAATGAGGCAGGTTCTCTCTCTCTCTTTACCCTAATGTCATTCTGTGTTTTTCTTAAAATGTTTTCATGTTACAAACATCATAGGTGTTTATTGTAGCCTGGAAAATGCAAAAGAACATAAAAATTACCCTTAATTCCATCACCCAGAAACAATTTAATATTTTCATGCATTTCCTCTTTCCCCCATCAAAGGGGCCATCCCTCTATAAAAAGAGCACCTTGTATCCCTTCTACCCACCACCTCTGGAGGAGACAGACTAGGCCCTGCCTTCTTGGAGCTCACAGTCTAGAGGGAAACAGAAATATAAATATAAATATAAACAGGTTGTCCCCAGTTTTCTTTTTACAAACAATATTGCAGTGATGTTAGCTCAGTGCCTGAGTGCGCACACTGAACCTGTTAGGAGAACTTTTTAAAGTGGAATTTATGAGATTTTTTCCTATTCTATTTTTAAAAAACCATGGTGATGATGCTCTTTATGCTATGTGTGTGAATATGATGTTGATATTACCTGATCAGTATGTCCTTGACCTTCATGAGACAGTTTCAGGTTTTAGACCTGTAGATTCTGTGGGTCAGGAGGGATTTTACGGGGTTCCCCTCTTAAGCTCACCCTCATCCTTCATCTTGCATCTCAGCTGGCCTCTCACCAGACGTGGGAGCTCACTCATTCCTTTGCCATTTCATTCTGTCCTCTTGGAAATGTTCCCTTCCAGTGAAGCCCAACTGGTCCTCCTGGGCTTCCAGCCCTGGCCCTGGTTCTTGGGGCTGCAGAGCAGACCCACAGCCCATGCCCATGCCAAACCAGCTCCACACCTCTCCCAGGTCTGCTCTTCTTGGGACTCCCCCCGGGGCTGCCTCGCCTCCCACGGGGGCAGTGGTCCTCCTCTGCACCCCCTTTCCTCCCAGCTCCTGCTTTTTTCCCTGCCTCTGGGTGGCTCGCAGCTTTTAGGCCATCTCTGCATCCAGTAGACGCTGGATAAAAAATCTGTTGCACCAACTCAAGGAGGACTAGTTTCTCTTGGAGGACTAGATTCTCGTGCCCGCATCTCTGAGGAGCTGTGCAATCTCAGAGTAGGTGCCTCATGATGCCTCTGAGTCCCAGCTCTGTTGTCACACGTGAAACCATCTTCCTGGGGTTGTCAATCTGCTTGTTGTTTATGCCACATAGAATGTTCACCAAGAGGGCACCAAGGGCCCTGCACTGTGCTGATAACTGAGGACACGGGACGGGCCAGGTCAGTGGGGTTCTGGCCCCCAGGGCACTCCCTTCATCATGGAGACAATCACTGACTCAATGGAGGAGGTCCAGGAAGGCCCTGTGCAGGTGCAGGACGGAGTAGGCAGGGAACCACAGAGTCACAGAAGGGAGTGATTTCCTTGAGACCTGAAGGAGGAAGACGATCTATGTGTGTGTGTGTGGGGGGGGGGGTCAGAATTCCAGGCCCAGGGAGAAGCAGGTGGCTAGGTCCTGAGATCATGTAAATAGCCTCGTTTCAGTCGCCCAATCAACAGCCATTACAGAGCTGTGCACCAGCCTAGGGCTAAATATATCTCTGTAGGCAAGGATTCCTGCAGGAGGGAAACCAGCCTCCCACCTGCATCTCTTGGTCTGGTTAATGAAATAATTGATCCATTGAATCTTCACT
Source organism: Xerus rutilus (assembly GCA_028644305.1). Lineage (NCBI taxonomy): Eukaryota > Metazoa > Chordata > Mammalia > Rodentia > Sciuridae > Xerus > Xerus rutilus. The sequence continues at coordinate 115,973,333 of CM053408.1, read as the reverse complement.
TCATGGCTTCATAGACTGATTTCTTGATTGGGTGGCTAATTAGTTTGTTCACTTGCCTAACAAGTCTTGACTGTGGCCTGCTGCCCGCGGGCTCGGTGCTGGCTCTGGGGAGCGGTGCATGAACAAGACGGGATGCATCCCCTGAGGCACACCCTCTAGAGAGCAGACAGAGGACACCTACATGGTTTTTTTTTTTTTTTTTTTTTTTTT
>CM053408.1:115944093-115973023 GCA_028644305.1 Xerus rutilus | reverse complement strand
TTTTGGTACTGGGGATTGAACTCAGGGGTACTCGACCACTGAGCCACATCCCCAGCCCTATTTTGTGTTTTATGTAGAGACAGGGTCTCACTGAGTTGCTTAGCGCCTCGCCGTTGCTGAGGCTGGCTTTGAACTCGCGATTCTCCTGTCTCAGCCTCCCTAAGTGCTGGGATTACAGGCTTGAGCCACCGCGCCCGGCGAGGACACCTACATGGGAAAAATCAAACAGCAACGAGACACAGAAGGGTCTTTGGCTGCAGATCCCCACCCAAGCAGGAAATGGGGAAACTTCAGCTCAGTATTGAAGGAGAAGCAGTCACCCGTCAAAGACCAGACAGTCTGAGCAAAGGCCCTGAGCCCAGTGGCCTCGGCCTGTTTGGAGCTCAGCAGGAAGCCTACAGTCTTCAAGGGAGCTGAGCAGTGACCTGCAGTGAACATGACCTTGCCCATAACAAATCACCTTCTAATTCGAAGAGACTGCCAACAAAGGGGTGTCCCTGTCTCTGGCCACACACAGTGTGTATGTCTTCCTGGAAACTAGCAAAGTGTAGCTTCCCGGGCTGGCACAGCCTCCTCTCTGAGTAGGCCCCAGGAGCGGGCGGCCGCTTGAGGGGAGAACAAGGCTGCATTATGAAAGTTCCACAGGACGGCCGTGGGCACACAGAAGGCCCGAGTGTCCAGGGTGGGCAGGCAGGGAGCTCAGAATAGCTCATTGAGTCCCTGGTCGCCAGGCCAGGAGAGCAGCCAGGAAGAAACAGGTCTTTATGAAGGGGAGGCCCAGCACCGCCTGAAACAGACGGAGGTCACACACGCCACACTGTCCATCTGCAACCTCCCTAGCCAGCCCCACGCAGAATCAGTGCTCTGGGAGGCCCCACGGCACGTACAGATACAGTGAGACTAAATTTAGAGTCCATAGGTGGCCTGTCTGACACGGAGCACTTACTCTGCGTCTTCCGTCCCTGCCTCCTTGCTCCAGGATGCAAAGAACATTTCAAAATTTCCAAATGGAATGTGAAAACATTGTGTAAAGCTTGTGCTCCCCAACAATCCTAGGAAACGAGTGCCTTTAGGAACCCCAATCTGCAGACAAGGAAATGGAGGGTCAGAGCATTGGTCACTTGGCCAGCCAAGAGATCACTCTGCAGGGATGGAACCTGAATACTGCACCCCCACGGGGTGTATGTGGTGGGTGTGTGCGAGTGTGTGACGCATGGGGGGTGGCGGGTGGCCTGATGTGTGGCGAGGGCATACTATGCCTGTGCTGCCAGGTTGTTCCAGGACTCTCCCTGGTCAGGACACCTGCAGCGGGCTGGGTGGGGTCAGCCGAGCTCACTTGTAGCAACTGGTAGGAAACAGGCCCCAAGAGCCTGCCCTGCCCAGTGACCCAAGCACAGGCCTGCTTGTCAGATAGGCCCATCTCCTGCATGGGGCATCTGGGAGCTGCGTCCATCTCAGGAAAGCTGGTAGCAGGAGGAGGAGCAGGGCCCCAAGGTGGGGGCTGGGGCCTGCTGAATCCCTAGCCCCATGACAGATGCACATGCCTGGGGAAGGAGGACCCATCTTCCCTTGTGTGTGTTCCCAGAGGTTCTTCCAGTGGATTCTGGGTCAGCCGTTTCTCTTCTCTAAGACCTTCCTGGGGACAGATTCCAAGCCTGGCCATGTACCTGTGCCCAAGACGCCCAGGTCCGTTCTTCTCGTCACCCTGTGTCACCCCTGCTCTGGATCTGGCATGTTGGTAAAGCTGTCCACACGTGCTGGAAGGCTCCTGCCTGGTCTCTCTTGTGGCATCCCTCCCCACTGCTGCCCCCCCCCCAGGGCTCTGCCAAGGCTGGCTCCTGCAAAGCTTCCCTGACTCCCCGCTGACGTGGGTGGGTGCTGTGTCCTTGAGCTTTCCAGCCCCATATGCCTCCTCCGCCAGTGCTTGTCATCGGAATACAGAGCCTCGGCAGTCCCATCCATGAACTCCTCCTCCGCTAGGACAAGGTGGCTCTTCCCCCTACTTCAGCTATGGAGCAAATTACCTTCAGATCTCATGGCCTGAAACAAGCATTTGTTAGGGTCACAGATTCTGGAGGTCTGGAATTAGGGTGAGGCACCCCGGAGATGGCTTGCTTGCCCCAAAATGTCTAGGACCCCCTCTGGAAGACTTGAATGCTGGGGCTCTAGTAGCCAGAGGCTGGTTCTCTCCCTGTGGTCTGGATGATGTTGTGTCCAGGGGGCCTTGGTTTTCCTTGGAGCCTCTCCACGTGGTTTGGGCTTACTCACCACACTACAAGGACGGGGAGATGGAGGGGAGACGCAGGAGGTGGGAGGCAGATCCCCACTGTGGTGGTCCAAGTGACCAAGTCCTGGTGTACGGTGGGTAAAAGCAATGCCAGTCACTTAGGGGGATTCTATCTGCCGCCACTATCCCTAGAGCCCAGCACAGGGCGGGCCCCTCACGGGTGCTCAGGAGACTTGCTGGTCTGTTGAGCTCAGTATCCCTGTCACAGTCTGCACAGGAGGAAACTGAGGCCCAGAGAGTTGCAGCAACTGGTTCAAGGCCCTCTGCCCTGGGGAACGGCCCCATTGCACCAAGCTGTCCTCACGAGCACAGGCCATAAGACCAGAGTGCCGCCTTGATGGTCACAGGGAGCTGGCTGGGCCTCTCCTGGGGTATGTGGGCAAACTTTTGAACCTCAGCAGCTCCAGACAGAGTGAGATCATGCACATTTATGGAGAATGACCTGCTCCTGTAGCAGGCAGCCCCCCCACCCTATCAAAGGCCTGAGATCTCTGTGCCCACCAGAGGGCAGTGTGGTGCAGACTGCGCTGTGCGTGCTTGTGGGTGCCAGAAGCGGCTGCATGTAACTACACCCTGGAGCCCCCAGTGGTTCCCGGGCTCCCCAGGACACGGCCACAGCCTTTGAAGTGGGTGTCTTTGCCTTCCCTCAGCCTCTGATTGTTCAGACCGCAGAGGTTGCCAATGCCCTGAAGCAAGTCAGCCAAGAGCAGACCAGGCACCCGGCTCTGCAGGCCTGCAGGGCAGCACCAAGGCCAGCTGCGGGCCTCGCCCTCATCCCATGCTCAGCTTGTTGGTTTCTTTAAAAATTTAAAATTTCAGTATGCTTAACTGAATCGTCACAAGTTAATTGCCCCACTGACGTGTGTGCACGCGCATGCGTATATTCTTCCCTGTGCCTAGAGCCCCCTCCCCTCCCACCTCTCTCCAGTAAACTTCAGGTGTTTTGGGGCTGGGGCTGTGGCTCAGTGGTAGCGTGCTTGCTTAGCACGGGTGAGGCACTGGGTTCGATCCTCAGCACCACATAAAAATAAATAAATAAAATAAAGATATTAAATAAATAAATAAATAAATAAAATAAAATAAAGGTATTCTGTCCACCTACAACTAAAAAAATAAATAAATATTAAAAAAGAACTTCAGGTGTTTGGGGACACCTGCTGGGTCCCACTGTCGCCTTTGTTTAGCTTCTCTGTACCTCAGCCCTCTCAAAGGCTGCAGGCCTGAGGCTTGTTTTTTGACCGGCTCTGATGTTTCACTCAGGCAGTGAGTGCGTTTGTTCCCGTGGATTCCAACACCCGGAGAGAGATTAGCAAGTCTGCCACACGAGGGACCCCTGTGACAGAGAGAGCTCCAGGGAGCAGGGCTTGCCTTTGGGTGGGTTTCTCAGTCGCTGCTTGGACCTGGCTGGGCATGATAAGGAGTGCAGAGCAGCCTGCAGACTTCCTGTTTTCTGACAGCACTCTTGCCCCCGCCCCTGGGGCCTATAAATAGAAAGTTTGGGCTTGTTTTTGACCAGCTCTGATGTTCCATTTGTTTGCTAGTCATCCACAGGCGGGTACTTTAAGAAAGCAGAAACCTGTGGTGGATGGGAGGTGGGCATTGGCCTGTCCCTGCAGGTGACTCAGAAGGCTCAGGGAGAGAAGAGGTGAAAACTGCACCATCTCTGAAGGTCTGGAAGTTTCCATGTGGCTTGAATACCCCTCAGACTCCCCATCAGACTCCTCCAAATCCAGCCCCCCCCCCGCCCGTGAGTGGCACCTGTGTTCTCCCAGTGCCCAGACTGGAGACCTGGGTGGGTCTTGACTTCCCAAGTCCCACCTGGACCAAGGTACAGCTTCTTGCCTGGGTCCCAGTCTCCATGCCTGCAAACCAGGGTCACTTCCCTTGCCCCGTTAGCCACCCTCCCCCAGAGAGATTCAGCCCAGCTCAGTCCACCTGCTGCCACCCACCCCCCACAGGATCTAGCCTGTGTTGACCTTGTGCCAGATCCAATATGCCCTTGACCTCATTTAGCTGCTGCATGCACTCCAGGCTCAGCGGGGCTGGGGTGGGGGGGCTTGTCCCTGTTTCCCAGCTAGGAAACAGCAGGAAAGTGGTAAAAGATGACTTTAACCTGGGTCTGTGGGTGCACAAGCCTCCTGTCCTCTCCCCACCAGCAATGGGATGGAGCCTAAATGTCGGGAATTGTCACCAGCAATAGTTGGTGTCAGCTTCCACAGTGCATCAGCCCAACCTCCCCTGGTCTCTTAGGCCCCTGAGGTCCTATCCACACCAGGTACCCAGAAAGCCCCCCTCCCTTCTTCGAGTGTGAAGACAACTGCTCAAACGCCCCCTCCTGGCAAGTGTCCGTACTGACATTCTGAAGTCCATCTGGGGACCAGGCTCTGCTCCACCCAGATCAGATCAGGCCTCACCTGGAAACTTTCGAGTACCAACATCACTGCTTTAAAGTCCTGAAGGCTGGGAAGCAGATCCAGTGAACAGCTCCCAGGGCAACAGCTGAAAAGTGGCCAACTTGGGATTTGGACATATGCTGTCTGGCGCTTGACCTTGTGCTCAGCTGTGTCCCCACACCACAGCCTGCCTGTCTGTCCCTTCCTCTGTCCCAAGAAGATCCAGCATCCCTCCTTCTGGCTGAGGTCACGCATTGCCCACTGCTGTCTTCTGCGTCAGCGCTCAGCACACCGTCTTCCTATGCACACCACACGCAGACACACAGCCTCCTGCCCAGAGAGCATGGCTTCCTTCTTATGAGAGAGTCAGGTATGGCGACTCTGTCACCGTCTCAGATTTACCCAGTGCCAATGGGGATGAAGAGCTGGGGGAGGGAGTCCCCACACATGGACCACTTTGCACTTGGTGCCAGAGGTTTCTTCCCTACTTCACTAGGAAACTTCATGGACAGACCTGTAGCTACCCCAGGATCTTTGCACTTGCTGTTCCTTCATGCTTAGTTTCTCCACCTCCTATCACAGTCTGCTGCCTTCCTATTCTCACTTGAGCCTCAGCACAGGTGACAGCACCTGCCATAGGTGCTCTCCATACTGGATATCCTAGCATCAAGACTGAGAACTGTCATCCCATGTGTGGGAGGTGTCATGTGATTGGTACCTGCATGCTAGAGAGATCTTCAGGCAGGGGGCCTCCATTTCTGGCCAGATGACAGGTGAATTGCATCTTCTCTAGGCCTCTACACCCTATCTGATAATGGGGATCACTTGGTGGTACTTGTCCACAGGCCTGAGCTGCAGGATGTGAGCAGGGGGCTCACACAAGGCCTCACAAGTGCTCGGTCCACTCTGGCTTAGAATGGAAACTAAGACCACAGAGAAAGCTGGGCATGTGGCACACATGTAATCCCAGTGGCTCGGGAGGCTGAGGGAGGAGGATGGCAAGTTCAAAGCCATCCTCAGCAACTTAGCAAGAACTTAGTGAGACCCTGTCTCAAAAGAAAAAATAAAAAGTGCTGGGGATGAGGCTCAGTGGTTAAGCACCACTGGGTTTATGCATTAAAAAAAAAAAAGACCAGAAGGGAGCCTCTGTTGGGGTGCTTGGGAGATAGGGCTGCAGAGTTGAGGTCTCTCTTTTTTTCTCTCTTTTTTGTGGTGCTGGGGATTGAAGCCAAGGCCTTGTGCATGCGAGGCAAGCATTCCACCAACTGAGCCCTACCCCCAGCCCAAGAGTTGAGGTCTCATAGCAGGGTGCATAGCCTCACGGAGCCAGGAACCTGGGAGGGAAGACAGGGGTCAAGGTCTCTTCCCTAGAAAAGGCCTTGCTGGTCTGATAAGCAACACAAGAACAATGAGAACGCAATGCTCACGTGCACAATGACCTGGACAGCTCTCAGGGGCGTTTTGCTGCTGTCAAAGCCCCTCTCAGGACAGTGCCCACTCAATGTTTCCATTCGTATGATCCTCTCGAAGGGGAAAGCTATACAATGACAGAAAGTAGTTCTGTGGTCAGCAGGGACAGAAGTGGGGAGAGGTGTGACCGCCAGCGAAGATGGCAGTGGGGGTTTTTGGAAAGACAACCATTCCTGATGCCGACAGGGTGGCAGTTAGACAAGTTTCTGCGTATAAAATTCTTAGGACTGAATGCAAAGAGGAAAAGTGAGTGCACGGGAAGAGGGCGACATCCACGGGGCCTGGGTGCGTCAGCACACTGCCGGCACCGGCACCGTGTGCTGAGCTCGCTAACTGCGTCATGGTAACAGGAGACGCTGCCCTGGGGGCACTGGGGGAAGGGAGCTCTCCAAACCACTTTTGCAACTTGTATGAAAGTCTAAAACTATTCAAAAATTAAAAGTTTTTTAAAAAAGCTCCTGAGACTACTTTTCCAGTGACAGCAGAGTGGAGTGTACCTTCTTCCCAAGTTTGCATGGGACATTCACCAAAATCCCAACGTGGGCCACAAAACACCTTAAGCATTAAAGAATAGAAAATTACACATTTTCTAATCTCAGATGGTAATGGAATTAACTAGAAATCAATAATGGAAAGATGGAGGGGAAATCCTCCAATATAGGAACTCCTCAACTTACAATGGGGATACATCTTGAGAGACTCATTGTAAATCGAGAGTATCCTGAGGTGAAAAGGCATTGAATCGCCCTTACCTCCTGAATGTCAGAGCCTGGCAATGTGGGGCAGGCAGAGCTCCAGTTGTTTCTCCATGGGATCATGGGACTGACTGGGCGCTGTGGCACCCTGCTGCTGCCTAGCATAGTGAGAAAGGGTCTCTGGCCCAAAATTCACAATCCAAAGGACAGTTTCTACTGAAAGCGTATGGTTTTCACAATATCATAAAGTTGAAAAGTTACAAGTTGAACCATCATAACACAAGACCCTCTGTTTTTGGTACTTAACATTATCTCTAAATAGCAAATAGGCTAAAGAAGTAATCTTTTTTTTTTTTTTTTTTTTAAATTTTTTTTAGTTGTAGATGGACACAATATCTTTATTTTATTTATTTTTATGTGGTGCTGAGGATTGAACCCAGTGCCTCACGCATGCGAGGCAAGCGCTCTACCACTGAGCCACAATCCCAGCCCCTAAAGAAGTAATCTTAAGAACAAATTAAAAATATTTTCTGAGGAAGGAAGATCACAAGTTCAAGACCAGCCTAGGCAATTTAGCAAGACCCTGTCTGAAAATTAAATTTAAAAAAAGAGGCTGAGGATGTAGCTCAGAGGTAGAGAGCACTCCTGGGTTCAATCTCCAGGACTGAAAAAATATTTTAAATTAAATGAAAATATAACTTTAGCAAAATTCATGGGGGATGCAGCAAAAGCAGCATTTAGAGGGAAATGTATAGCATTTCCAAATGTATACACATACATACATATATGCTTTAAGAAAGCATATGTTAAGCCGGGCGCGGTGGCGCAAGCCTGTAATCCCAGCACTTAGGGAGGCTGAGACAGGGGAATCGCGAGTTCAAAGCCAGCCTCAGCAAGGACGAGGTGCTAAGCAACTCAGTGAGACCCTGTCTCTACATAAAACACAAAATAGGGCTGGGGATGTGGCTCAGTGGTGAGTACCCCTGAGTTCAAACCCCAGTACCAAAAAAAAAAAAAAAAAAGAAAGCATATGTTAGGAAAGATCTAAAATCATTCAGGCAAGCTCTTACCTTAGGAAACTAGAAAAAGCAGGGCAAATTAAATCCAAAGCCAGGAGATGAAAAGAAAGAGACACATGCTTAAAGTCCCTGCTCAGAGTCTCAAAGGTCTGTGTGCAATTGTTTAATGAGGATTCCAGGTAGTATCGCTAGACGGCTGCATTTTTGACTTCCTGGGGGCGGGGTAGGGGTGGGAAATAAATACCTGTCTGTAGCCTGAGTGTCCTGGAGCCCATATTTTGGTTTCTTTGGAGGCTCAGAAGTTTCGGGTCTCTGGAGTCAGATGGCGTTTGCAGCCAGCCTCTGCTGTGTCAGAGTGAGCTGCAGTGGACTGTACATTCCCTCCGTGCTTCGGAGATCCCTTCTGCACTCCCTGCGGAAGGGTCTAGCTGGGCCCTGCAGAGGCAATGAGCACCCCCCAGCAGGTAGCTGCCGCCGGAGCTGCTAGAAGGTCTGACGTGCCCAGTCCTCTTCTTTGCCCTCAGCTTTGTTCCTTGCATGCTGAATTGAGTGGCTGATTGTTCCTGTGGTCAGAGAGCTCCTACTTGGACCTCCTAGCTATTGCCAGGAAAGCTGGTACTGGGGCTTGAATCTGGAATGTTCCCCAAATGTTCATGTGTCGGAGGCCTGGTCCCCAAAGCAGCAGAGTTCAGAGGTGGGGCTCTTGGGAAGTGATTGGGTCACGAGGGAACCAACCTCATCAGTGGATTAGACCAGTGGTGGATTTGCAGCTGAATTGCCTGTGGGAGGGGGTGGAAACTGTAGGACACAGGCCTAGTTGAAGGGAGTGGGGACTTCATCTTGTCCCTGGCCGCTTCCTCTCTCTCTGCTTCCTGGCTGCCATGAGCTGGGAAACCTTCCTCCCCATGCCCTTCCTTCATGACGTTCTGGCTCATCTCAGGCCCACAGCAATGGAGCCAGGCAACATGAACTCAAACCTTTGAAACTGTGGCCCCAAATAAATCTTCCCCCCTCTAAGTTGATTTCTCCAGGTATTTTGTCCCAGTGATGACAAGCTGGTTACCACAACTGGGTTTGGTGAGACCTGTGAGCTGTCAGCTGCACAAACACAACCAACCAGAGACAGAAGGGAGCCACAACCCACCAGTCCAGAAATGGGGCCTGGTGTACCCCAGGCACACGCCCACACTCTGATAAGCCACCCGTCCTCTTGGGGGGAGAAAGGAAGGGTAGGCAGGAGGGCCGACAGTGATGTGAGTAGTCGGGGGATGGCGTGCCTACAGGAGGTCTCCTCCTGCTGCCATCCTGGTCCATAGCCATGGTCCTCCTCACACACCTCCGAAGCCCTGCCCCACCACCTCACACCCATCAGGACAGCTGCTCCCCGTGAAGCCCCCCTAGACTAGCATCAGTGAGGAGGCGGAGACACCAGAAACTTGCACTGCTGATGGGGATGCAAGGGCCGAGGCGGACCGCAGAGGATGAGCTGCCAGCAGGGCGTCTGCTGGCATACACCCCAACGGCACCTGGCCATGCAGGAAATGCTCAGTAGAGATCCCTGGTGGTTATTAAGTTCCTACTAGTAAGAGACAACGTGACTGAGCCCCTGCTCTGTGCCAGCACAAGCCAGACCCTTTCCCTAAGTCTTCACCAAGGCCTGGGGGTGAGGAGAGCCAGGAGAGGCTGGCACATTGGATGCTGCCAAGCTGTGGAAAATCTCAGAAGCAACTTGCCATGGGCTCCTCAGACTCTTGAGCAAAGTCTGACCTCCTTTCTCTGTACACACTGGTCCTTTCCCACAAAGTGTCCCCACAGACTGATGACACAGGTGATAGGGAGACACTCTGGGATGCAGATTTGGACTGGGACTCAGCAAACAGGGCCATGCCCACCAGGGACTGCGTGCATGGGCTGAGGAGCCCTCTGGGAAAGAGCACGTCACGTGGAGGAAATGAAGGAGAGTGAAAAGATGGATCAGAGGTGAGTGAGGGGTAACCCAAGGCCAGCTGTGCTCAGGAAGGAACACCTGGAAACCTAGAACACCGGGGACCTAGAACATGGGGGGCCTAGAAGACCAGGGGACCTAGAACACCGGGGACCTAGAACGCCACAAAACCCTAGAACAACTGGAAACCTAGAACACCTGGGAACCTAGAACACCATGAAACCTAGACCACCACAAACCCTGGTACAGCGTTATTTCAGGTGTGTCTCTGAGTGTTTCTGGAGATTAGCATGGGAGTCTGCATGGACTAGTCGGTGAAGAGCCCTGGTCAGTGTAGGCAGGCACCGGGCAGCTGGCCTATGGAGAAAAGAGCAAGTGCAGAGGGTGAAGCAATCTCTTCTTCAAAAGCCACGACAGGGCTGGGATTGTAGCTCAGCGGTAGAGCACTTGCCTCGCATGCATGAGGCACTGGGTTCAATCCTCAGCACCACATATAAATAAATAAATAAATAAATAAAGATTAAAAAAAAAAAAAAAGCCAGGACAGACTCTCCTTCTCCTGCCCTTGGATATCAGAACTCCAGGTTCTCCGCCTTTGGACTCCAGGACTTACACCAGTTTCCTCGCTCCCTTTCTCAGGACGTTAGCCTGGGACTGGAGCAGAAGTCACACCTTCTGCTTCCCTGGTTCTGAAGCCTTTGGACTTGGACAGGGCCATGCTGCCAGCATGCAGACAGCCTTCTGGGGACTTCTTGTGAGTCAGCTCCCCTAATAAATCCCTCTCGTGCACCTGAATACACCTCTTCCTGTGCTGCCTCTCTGGAGACCCTCACTGATGCGGTGTGGTGGAGAGAAAGCTCTCGAGACGTCAGCCACCCGGAAGGCCAGTGGACAGAGTGCTCCCAGCTGACCAAGCACCAAGCCCAGCTAGGACCTCCCTGTTCACGACACAGCGAGGACCTAAGGATGCAGCAGGGAGAGGGGAGACTGGAAGGGGAAGTGCAGTCCAGGGGACCTTGGGACCTGACACAGTAGCAAAGGGAAGCTGCAGGCACTGGGCTCCTGCCTGCCTCACCATCTGCGCCTCCTTGCCCCCGTTGTCCCCTCCATTGTTTCCACAGAGATACTGTCAGGGCCTGCCCTGTGCCAGACAGGGTGCTCAGTGCCACAAAGGACCTTTTGTGCTTTCTCTGTCTGCCCCTAGATAGAAACAGAGGAGTAAGTAATCATGTTCCTTTTGGAGACAGAAGAGAATGATGAGACAGGAAATGGAGGGGAATGGCGCTTGTCCACAGCCCACACCAGACTGGGCGCTCCTGCATTGGCACCCAGGCCTCCCCACCATCAGGCTTCTTCCCCTCCCACCCCCCATGCAGGGGCAACAGCCAGCTCTGCCTTGGGTTTTGGCTGCAGTCCCCACTGGGCACTCAAGAGGGACCTGGTCTTGTGTCCCTGAATTTCCAGCACTCACTCACCCTTGGACCATGGCGCTTGAGTTTCCCAAGGCAGAGGCTGCACCCTGGTTTCAGGCCTTACCTGCTCCTGCAGCGCCCCCTGGTGGGGAAGGAGCTGACCTGCAGACACCACAGACTCCTGCAGCCAGGGGCCTCAGATGCTTCACTATTCACACCTTCCCTCCTACAGCAGGTGCAGGACCACTGCCTCACAGATCACACAGAGCCTCCCACCCACTTGGATGGTGAAGATCCTGAAGGCGGTGCTCTCATTCTTCATTACTGCGATTAATAATTTAGGTCATTTTGGAAATTTTTTTTTTTTTTTTTTTGGTACCAGGTATTGAACTCAGGGGCGTTCAACCACTGAGCCACATCACCAGCCCTATTTTGTGTTTTATGTAGAGACAGGGTCTCACTGAGTTGCTTAGCGCCTCACCATTGCTGAGGCTGGCTTTGAACTCGCGATTCTCCTGTCTCAGCCTCCCAAAGTGCTGGGATTACAAGCGTGAGCCACCACGCCCGGCTGGAAAATTTTTTTGGCACAACAGTTTTTTTTAACTTTTTGGCACATAAGTCTTCTTAGAAGACTTACAGGTCTTACAAGATAGATAGCATTCCAAGTGCAGTGCCAACATTTTCTGGTACAATTAAGAATAAGGCCTCCTAGCCGGGCGCGGTGGCGTACGCCTGTAATCCCAGCATTTTGGGAGGCTGAGACAGGAGCATTGCGAGTTCAAAGCCAGCCTCAGCAATGGCAAGGCGCTAAGCAACTCAGTGAGACCCTGTCTCTACATAAAACACAAAATAGGGCTGGGGATGTGGCTCAGGGGTCAAGTGCCCCTGAGTTCAATCTCCAGTACCATAAAAAAAAAAAAAGAAGAAGGCGGCCTCCTGGGGCCCCGAGAACACTTGCAGTCTTTAACCAGCACAGTCCCAGAACTGTGGTTTGGACTAATATGGCACCTGCCCTTCTCGCCCACTAGCCTGTCTTCCTCTTGTTTCTCGAGTCCTTGGCCCTCCTGTGGAGCTTGCTTTCCTGGCACACATCTGCGTGGTTGATTCTCTGTTTAGAGCCTTTGCATCTGTCTGCATCCCTGACCAGGGCCTAGTTCTTGTCCAGTCACTTGTTCAGCCAGTCTATGGCCACTTACACCACAGCTGCATGTGCGAGGCCTGCAGTGGCCGCCGAGGATGCGTCACGCCTGCAGGACCCGGAGCTCACTCTTCATTGCTGGTGGCAGCTGAGGCAGGCTAGGACAATAATGCCACAGCTGTGAATCGGCTGCATTAAGTGCTATGACAGGGACATACCAGGAGTCTTCTGGGGTCAAGTGGGACCAGAGGGGGAGTGAGCCACAGGAGAGCAGTCACCTTGGGATGGGAGTGGGTTTTGTGGGGCCTGGCAGGTCACAGAATAGAATTTGGGTTTTTTCTAATGTCAGGAGAAGCTACCTGGGACATGCAGGGGGCTGGGATGGCAGGGTGGCAAAAGGGGTGGGCACAGGGGTGCACTGGGACCCATTTTGGGGTGAGTTGAGTGTTACCTCTGTTAGCAGCAGACCACTCTAAGTCAGAGTCCTCAGAAGACACTGCAGTGAGCTCATGAGAAGCTTCTGGTCCAGAAGGTGAGCGGCTCCACCTGCTTGTGACTCAGCCTGCACTTCCTCTCTGGCATCCTGAGCCTCTTTCCCTTTACTCATTTTCAGCAGCAACAAAAATCCATTAGGAACTGACACTTTGATCTTCCCATGCTGCCCCTTTCGGATGGCTGTTTAGCCAACCAAGAATAAAACTTTAAATTCCAGACCATCATAAGTTTTTATTTCTCAGTATGTCTCTTGTGCTTCAAGGAATACCCGGATTTTAAGTGAACGTTTACTGGCACACAGACATGACATTGGGTCACATGCCTGTGGCTGCAGCAGGTCAGAGAGTAGCTGTGAGGTCATATGGCCTGTAATTCTGAAACACTTCCTCTGTGGCCTCTGTGAACTTTGCTGACCCCTGCCCTAGGGTAGGTCGATCAGGTATCTACACTCTGAACACAGTGTAAGACTCTGATTCTTCAACGCCTCAGCTTGGGGGAAGCCAGAGTGCTTGTGATACACACCATTTCCTGTGTGCACAAACCTGGATGCCAAAGATTGCCCTTGACTGAAGGGATGTCCTATCCCTCTAGAAACTTTTAGAGGTTATTGTGCTCTTGCAAACAAAAAAATTGATCCTAGCATGATTGGTGGGATACCTGAGCTGTCAGACCTTGTCCCCACTTGTTGATACTTCTACAAAGCAGGGGAGCTCCAGACCCCAGCAGATGTCCACAGGGGTCACTTGGAAGACCACTGGGCCTTCCCCTACAGTTCCATCTTGTTACTGACTTAGGAAGAGGTAGAAGAACCAGTTTTCCAAGATCCAGAGGTCCCTCTTGAATCTCCAGCTGGTTGGAGTTGGGAGGGAGAGCAGGGAGCCAGGGAGACCTGACAGCAGTGGTGCCAAGGGCAGGGTGCACTTGGCTCTGCCAACCTGTTTTTTTTTTTTTTTTTTGGTACTGAGGATTGAACCCAGGAGTGCTTAAACACTGAGCCACATCCCCAGCCCTTTTTAATATTTTATTTAGAGACAGGGTCTCGCCGAGTTGCTGAGGATGGCTTTGAATGTGTGATTCTCCTGCCTCAGCCTCCAGAGCTTGCTGGGATTACAGGTTTGCACCACCGTGCCCAGCTCCAACCTCCACTCTTGAGGCTAGTGACCTTCGTCTAACATCTGCTTGTACTATGCAAACCAGCTTCAAATCCCCATTCCATCCAGGAAAGCCCTGAATGAATCTATTTAGAAATCCCATAAACACCTAATAACCAGTTTGGAACCTAAATGATGAGTTAGGAAAGATTTGATGTCACCTCGCCCTTAGCTTTCAAGCACCTTCTTTGCCATACTCAGTCCATTGACTGCAAAGATCTGTACTAACAACAAAAGGACACGGGAACAATCCAGCAGGAATGCTCACTGGAGGTCTCTAGGGGGCCACGTATGAGACGTTAAAATACACATTGAGACCTGCTGTATCTGCAAGAGACCTTTAGGCATTCCCTGTTGACAAAGTGAAAGGACAAAATCCTAATATTCACACATATGCCTTAACTCTCCATTTCAAGGGGAAAGAAGGAACAGTGCTGTGGAATAGTAGCTAAGGTTAGTTCTTCACACTGGTTTTCTGAAGGAGGCACTCCCAAGCCACTGTTCTTTATCCCACTATTAAAATCACAATCAACAGGCTCATTTTCAAATAAGAAGAGAACTGTGAAATCTTTTTCAGAAGGAAAGCCTTTCCAACACTTAAAATCTTAAGTTATACACCAAACACTGGCAACTACATATAGATTTTGTTTGCCATGGATAAACTAAGACTGCACCAGCTGTGGTGGCACTGGCCTGTAACTCAGGAGGCAGGAGCAGGACGATCCCAAATTCAAGGACAGCCAAGGCAACTTATTAAGGCCTTGTACTGAAATAAAATCATAAAAGGAGTACAGCTCAGTGGCACAGTGCAAAGCAATGCAGGAGGCCCTGGGTTCAATTCCCAGCACTGCAACAAAACCATGTAATTTACTAAGATGTCACACTTTCAAATACTTCAGAGTTTATTGCAAAAAAAAAAAAAAAAATTTTTTTTCTCAGAAATTGTCTACTTTAGCCGGGCGCGGTGGCACCTGTAATCCCAGCACTTTGGGAGGCTGAGACAGGAGAATCGCGAGTTCAAAGCCAGCCTCAGCAATGGCGAGGCGCTAAGCAACTCAGTGAGACCCTGTCTCTACATAAAACACAAAATAGGGCTGGAGATGTGGCTCAGTGGTCGAGTGCCCTGAGTTCAATCTCCAGTACAAAAAAACAAAAACAAAAACAAAAAGAAATTGTCTACTTTCCTGTGATTTATAATCCCTGCTATGGAAAGTTGAATGTGATGCTAATGTGCCACCTACCCTAGAAGCAGGCCATACAGAAAACTGACACGCTACCAGGATTGAATAACAAGGCTTTACTGGCTCGGTAGTTTCTCTTAGGATTATATAAATATATTAATCTTGAAAAGGTAGTACTGTTAGTTGAGTAGTAAAATCCATAAAAACGACAGTTTTGCCACAGTGCACAGATTAAGTTCATTCATTTTGCTTCCCCATCCCCCCACCAAGCAGCTTTTAGGTGAGAACTGAAAACAGAAAAACTATACTTTCTACGTGGAATAATGAATACACTGAGAAGTTGTTTGCAGAAAATAACCGTGAAAACGCCATACTCTGCATCCTAAACGCCCGTGAGCAGGGTCTTTAATTAACTTAATACTCGGGATCCGTGTCTGGTTCGGGGTCCTCCTGCAGCGGGGCCGGGCGCCTCAGAGCTGGGGTCTGTCGGGGCAACAGGGGAAGTGGTCTTCCGTGCGGAACAGGACGGGCGGTTCGTAGGCGGCATGTGGCGGCCTGGCGGGGGCCGGCCTGCTGAACAAGGAGGGCACGCTGATGGTGTGCAAGAGCTTCTGGAAGGCCCGGGGGAAGGCGCCCAGCTCGGCCTCGGCCCTGGTGACCTGCTCCTCCATCCTGGCCACGCTGCTGCCGATCATCCTCACGAAGGCCTCGAGCTTGTCGATCTTGCCGTAGATGCGCCGCATCTCCGTGGCCTTCGCGTAGATGCGAGGCACGCCCTCGCTGACCACGTGGGACGAGTCTCCGCGGATCATGTCCAGCATGCCCACGAACTCGTCCACCCTGGTGAGCAGGTCCTCGAGGCTGGCGTCCAGGGCCTCCACCTCGGGCCGCGCCGCGGCCCCGGGCAGCAGGCAGGCGGCGTAGCCCGCGGCGGCGCGGCGCAGGAGCGGCAGGTCGCGGCCGGGCGCGCCGTCCTCGGGGCCCTCGTCCTCCCACGGCCCCGAGGCGCTGCTGTGGCTCTGGGACACATTACCGCTGTCCCCGCTCCAGGCGGCGCCCTGAGGCTCGGCCTCCTCCTCCTGCGAGGGCCCTCCACCTGCAGGGCGACCCTCCATGGCACCCGCGCGCCGCGCTCCCGCACCCGCTAGCCCGCGCGCGCGCCCAGCTTCCGGCGCCCGCGCGCCGCGTCACGCCCACGTGCGCCTCCTGCGCGCCCGCGCAGACGCGTCCTTCTGCTTCCGGCCACCGTGCGGGCCCGCGCACGTAACTGTTTCCCGCCCCCCGGGCGCGCGCATTAACCCGTTTCCTGCCCTCGGGCCGTCGCGCGCACGCACTCCGCTGCTTACGCTCAGAACCCCGAGCAACCGCAAGCGCGAAGGCGGTGTGAGAACCTCGCGAAGCGCTTGGCCCCAGCGCGCCGTGCCCCCTGCATCCCCAGCACCCCGCAGCCTCCCTCCGTATCCGCTGCGGAACGTGGCAGCGTCCGTGGGCCTCTCTCCTGCCCCTCTTTTCCTCTTGCAGCAAAAAGTAAAACGAGACGAGCAAAAGAAGGGTCTGTTCGCAAGGTGGGTGCTCATGACGACTGAGGACGACTGGAAGTTCTGCAGACCGCAGGTGGTTAGGAGGCGGTGTGTAAGCAGAGATCCTATCCAAGTTACAGCGAGACCTGCAGATGACGCTTGTATTGATGGGTGACACGCAGACCTGAGAGGTGGGAACACGAGGTTAAGGGGATAGTTCTATAAACTGAGCCTACTGTGCTGACCCCACGTGCTTTCTTTTAAAAAGCAAATTTCCTACAGCCCTGCCTGGCTTAAGTCAATAGAGTGTGTTACATCTCTCAGAAATCAACCTGTTACCTGCAAGAGAAACGCAGGCCCCAAAGTTTTCTTCCTGCCAACACAAATTACCCGAGGGCGGGGGATTTTTGTGGCCTTTACACAGACCAAGAACTCAGGGATATAGGATAATTAGAAGCAAAGTGCCCCCCCACACACACACCATGAAAGTCTGTGATAAGTTTGAATTGAACCTGTCAGAATAGGCCAAAGGGACCCAGAGTGACCTTGGATCTTTAGCATGTCATTATATTGGTAAAATCTCTCCCCATCAAGTGAGACTGGGTGCAATAGGGACTTGAAAGTCTGATACAATTGAGCTGTCGACAAGTCAAGAGGTGGTGGACCTGGGTGGAACTCTCTGAAAACTTCCCTGGGACCTCCAGTAAAACTGGAGGGTGGTGTGGGACATTCTGTCCCTCTCCTCTCTGAAGGATCCCACTCTTTCCCTTTAGAGTTGTCCCCCTATTTGCTTTTCTTATCCCTGCTAATAAACAGTGCCTGCTACTTCGAGAGACATGTCTGAAATCTTCCCAGTGTGATCCTAAGAAGTGAGGTTGCCTAGGATTCACAGATGGTCTTGTTCTGTATAGTGATTGTAAGAATTCTTAAAAAGCCCAGAAACACTAAAGGCAGTGCCTCCTGGTATTGTAAGTCAGACTTCTGTTCTTTAAAAAGGCCAAGGATGGGGCTAGGATTGTGGCTCAGTGGTAGAGCGTTTGCCTCCCATGTGGAAGGTACTGGGTTCGATCCTCAGCGCCACATATAAATAAATGAATAAATAAAGGTCAACAACTAAAAAAATTAAAAAAAAAAAAAAAAGGCCAAGGATGTGCCTCATAGGATCTCTCATGCAACAAGGTCTCTAGAAAGCTTGAGAGCTTGCTCTTCAGCACTTTTGGCAGAAAACCAAGACAGAGATGGCTTTATTTAGAATGGATTCGCAAGTGGGGCTTTTGTCTAATGGAATGAACCCCAACAAAATTCACAGTCAACCTACAAAGTTTTAAAGATAATTACATTAGCACAAACACTGCAGCATGAATGGAAAGGGACAGAGATGGCACAAAATGAAAGGCCTTTGGACCTTTCAAACTTCTATAAAAGCAGATGAGAAAACAGCTTGTGGGAAAACACATGCTACGTTTCATGAAAAAGGAAGAATGACCCAAAGTACAGCATTAAGAGCCCAGATGGGGGCTGGGATTGTAGCTCAGCGGTAGAGCGCTTGCCTCACATGCGTGAGGCCCTGGGTTCGAACCTCAGCACCACATACAAAGCAATAAAATAAAGACATTGTGTCCACCTACAACTAAAAAAATAAAAAATAAAAAAATAAAAAAAAAAAAGAGCCCAGATGGTGGAGCTGAGGGCATTAGTTCTAAACCTTGAGACTGCACTGCAGAATTCCTGTGGACCCCTGATTTCTTTGTACCTCCCCTCCCCCACTTTTGAACGTCTATAATGGTTCTCCCACACCTGTGCACAATGTTTCAAAGGTCTGCAGATCAAGCCAGGCGCGGTGATTACAGGATCACACCTGTAATCCCAGCACTTAGGGAGGCTGAGACAGGAGAATCATGAGTTCAAAGCCAGCCTCAGCAACTGCGAGGTGCTAAGCTACTCAGTGAGACCCTGTTTCTACATAAAACACAAAATAGGGCTGGGGGTGTGGCTCAGTGGTTGAGTACCCCTGAGTTCAATCCCCAGTACCAAAAAAAAAAAGGTCTACAGATCAAGAAAAACTCTAAGAGCTGGACTTAAGGAACTACACCCATGGAGCCTCATTCACATCTAGCCTGGTTTGGAAGACCCAAATTCTGCACTTAAAGCTGATGCTACAACAGGATAGTAATACACATCCTAATTTTTGATTAACTTTTGAGGACCTTGTATGGGGACGAGAGTGGTTTCATGTTGGAAGGACATGAAACATTGGTAGTGAGAAGGCAAATTGTGGTTGCAGGCCAGCCTTCCAGAGAATCCCCAGTGATCTCCACCTCCTGTATTCATGCTCTTGTGTCTTCCCTCCGTGGACTGTGGGCTGTGCTCAATGATTTGCTAATAGTAGGTAGGAATTTCTTCTCTCCAAAGCATTCACAAAGTCCCTACTCAATGTCAGGCTGCCAGCAAGGGCAGAGAAGAGAACCAAACCAGAGTGGCCCTTTACCTTGGTGAACTGGTAACTGACCAGCACGATCCAAGGCAGGAAGACAGACACCCCAGGCGCCAGGAAGAAGACCAGAGTGAGCACTGGGGAGGCCAGCGAGAAGGGCCATTGGCATCCAGGGGTTTTGAGTCTAGGGTTGTCCCAGAGGTGGACATGTACAATAGTAGAAAGCAAGGGCTGTGGACCTGTGCTTCCGTGGTTTCCAGCTCTGACCCACAAGCACGGCTTTAAGGCAGTTTCCCACGTTTGCGAGAGTTACATGGATCAATAAAAACTAACCTAAGCTTGTGCTAGTCTGTATAACAAGCTTTATTCAACAAAGGGGCAGGCAGGTTCGCTTTTACTAAAGGAAAAGGGGAAGGGGGGAGGGAGGCAGGGATGCGGCAGTAGTTAGGGCCCTGCAAGGGGCGGCCGGGAGCTGGAGCCCCAACCTTCCTTCATACAAGGCAGCGGGAAAGGGGCGGGGCCGGGTGCCGAGCGCGCGCCTGCTTTACGTGCGCGCACTCGCGACGACCTCCCCCCCCCCCGCCCGGGGCGTGACCGTAAAGGGGCTCGGCTCTGTCGTGAAGGGGCCGCAAACGCGCTGGGGCGGGGGTGTCGCTAGTTGGCGGCCGCAGGTCCATTTTGTTCCCGCCCTGTGAGTCGCGGCGCGTCCCGCTGCGGCAGCCCTGAGGCCGAGGCCTGCGATCCGGAGCAGGGCGGGACCCGAGGCTGCTCGGCGGCGCGGCCCGAGCGCGAGATGCGGCCCCTGGACGTGGTGGAGCTGGCCGAGCCCGAGGAGGTGGAGGTGCTGGAGCCCGAGGAGGACTTCGAGCAGTTCCTGCTGCCGGTCATCAACGAGATGCGCGAGGACATCGCGGCGCTGACCCGCGAGCGCGGCCGGGCGCAGGCGCGCAACCGCGGCAAGCTGTGGGAGATGGACAATATGCTCATCCAGATCAAGACGCAGGTGGAGGCCTCGGAGGAGAGCGCGCTGAACCACCTGCAGGGCGCCGACGGCGGCGCGGCGCCCAGGGCGGCCCCGCGCTGCGAGAAGGCGGAGGAGAAGGCCCGGGAGCTGGCCAAGATGGCAGAGATGCTGGTGGCGCTGGTGCGGCGGATAGAGAAGGGCGAGTCGGCGTGACGCGGTGAGCGGCCCGGGCGCGGCTCCCGCGTCGGGCTCTGGGGACCGAGCTGCGTCCCGAGGACAGCAGATGCTGCCGGCTTTGCTGGATGGTGGCTCATGTTCCTTTTTGTGCCTCGTCCCCACTGGGAGTTAGAGAAAAATAATAGAAAGTCAGGATTTTTGTGAAACGTAAAAACCAATTCTATTTTTATTTCTTTGTTTTACTTTGTGCTGGGGATTCAACTCCAGCCCTTTATGAAGTTTTGAGACAGAGTCTGAGTGAGGTGCCTGGGCTGCCTTGAATTCGCGATCCTCCTGCCTCAGCCTCCTGAGTCACTGAAATTACAGGCCCGGAGGTCATAAAAGTCAATTTTAATAGCGTTGCCATAGGTGGATCTGCCTAGGCGCCAAGGGAATTGGCAGGAAACCAAGCAAAACCCAGACTATAGAGCAAGATAAGGATGTGGATGTAGGAAGGGAAATAGAAAAGTGTAAAGCTAGAAGGTGCTACTGCACATTTCCAGGTTTTTCTAGAAGGCTGGTAAGTCAGAGGACCCTGAGAGAGAAGTGACATTCCTGTGGGTGGGAAACATTTCTTTTTTAACATCGGGGTTGTGGGAAACTGAACAGCCTTGATGGTGAGTCTCTCCCATTTGTGTTGTAGGTTCATAGCTAATGGCCTCCGTTCAACTGGGAAGGATAGGCTGACACCTGAGGAAACTGAACCAGCTCGACGTTTTCTGTTTTGTTTTTCTACCCCCATGCAACAGTCTTTTTATGGTACTTGTTTGGTAACATTGATATGGGTCACATGTATTTGATTCTGGAAAGAACTTCTGTTGGAGAAATATTCTCTTAGGAAAAATGAGGCTTAAATGGTCACACTTAGTTCTTGTTACTTTACTATGTTTTGGAAATGTTGGTCATGACCTGGTGTTTTGCTGTTGTCTGTGTGACCTGATTGTCTTCTGGAGCTCGTGAAGACTTGGGGTCAGGATCTTCTGGTGTTCGAGGCCCAGGTCAGGCTCCGCACTACTTGGTTGCCGCTGATGAAGGATGGACGGTAAGACTGCACTACAGGAAGCTGGGAAGAGCCAGAAGATAGTGGAGGTGGAAGATGACTCTGCATATAGTTTGGAACTTCAGTTCTTCTGTGAGATGATGGAGGAGAATTGTATTTTGTGGCACACTGTCTGATGCATTGTGTGTAACCCGCTGGGCAAATTTATTTAGACCACCTAGCTAACACCTTGTGATAATAGTTTGAAGAGGGAGCTCCGTGGCACATGTGAGTGGTGGGGTACAGGGCCTTCAGAGAAGAGCATCAGGGACAATGTTGGCAAGCCACGGGGCCTCAGAGAAGAGCATCAGGGACAATCCAGAAGGACTGCAGGAAGGAAGAGGCTTCACCAGGGCCAGGAAGTTCTCTTCCCAGTCATCAGGGTAGTAGACCCAACAGGTGTTCGAGGTCAGCAATCATACCTGCACTAAGTGTTCATTTGCCTTGCAAAACAAAAGACCTGAGGACCCTCCCCTTAAATATATATATTTTGGTTCAAATGACCAAAGCCCCTGTTAATAAAAGAATCATAGGGTTTTTTTGGTTTTTACATGGATGGTCTTCCTTGAGTATCCTCAGCCTTCAGTGGAGGGAGCCGCTTGTGGGTTTTGAGGCTTTCGCTAAGCCTGTACTGTGAGGGAGGATCGATCCTGGAAGGCGCCGTTGGCAGAACACACAGTTCTTGACTTTTAGGCCCTCCCCTGGCCTGAGCCCCTGCCTTTTGGTGGCTGCAGAGTGTTTGGCCAGGGAATGGGATGGGCCGTGTATCCTGTCCAGGGCACTAGGAATACGTGGGCAGGCGTTGGGCAGAGGTGTGAAACATGAAATGACAGTGTTGTGTTCCTGGCTGAGCCCTGGGGTGGGGGGCAGCCCTCGAGGAGAACCTGGGAGAGTGTCAGCAAGTGACTGAATCGCCCAAATGCCAAGTCCAACTGGAAGAAAGGAGCAGGGGCAAAACCTCCATGTGCTGTCTCTGTCTCCCGGCTTCAGAGCCTGGAGTGGGGTAGGGTGGTGGGAGGCAGGGCGAGAGGCCAGGGGGTGTACGAGGCCCTCACCAGAGAGCCCAGTGGTCTGCTGGGCCTGTGCTCTGCATGGTCTTCGGCATGTTCAGAGCTGCAAACAGGCTGCTGTGGCCTCCGGAGCTGCCAAGCGTAATTGGATAAAAACAAATGTAAAATAACAACATGCTTAGATACATGTTTGGAGTTAATGTGTAAAGTAGGTATTTTTAAAATCAAGCATCCAGGCTGAGGATGTAGCTCAAGGATCGAGCACGTGCCTAGCAAGTTCAAGGCCCTGAGTTCCACTTCTACTACTGTAAAATCCCTCCTAGGAATAGCAGTATAATTTAGTAAGTTATAAGTGGACGTGTTAAAAAATTTTTAAGTAAAATCAAATGCCCAGGCACAGAGCAAAATCACACTTGGTGAGGCTGTTTCTGGCTCTGGGCCCTTGGCCCTCCAGGGTCTTCAGTGGCGGTGAGGACAGCTGGGAGCCATGATGCTCTGATGAGCAAAGCTGTGGTGACCCCATGATCCTGGGTGAGCAGGTGAAAGCAGGGAGCGGGGGCAGGTGCAGATGGACAGGGGCAATTTGGGGCCCAGCAGGTCAGTGCAGGAAGGACCCGCTTGGCCTTTCTGGGGCTGGAACGTGGTGTATGTGAGTCAACCAAAACACCGTAACAGTTCAGTCCAGTCTCGCCTTACAGTGACCAAAGTGACCTTACCCTGATGAACATCACAGTCAGTGGCCCTGGTTCCTCTTACCGCAGGACCTGGCTGAGGGAGCTCCTCTTAGGGGTGTCCTAGACTTTGGTTCACTATTAATTCACTAACTTAAAAACATGCTTGGTGGAGGTTGTAGCTCAGTGGGAGAACATGTCCTTGGCCTGTGTTAGGCCTCAGGTTTGATCCCCAGCACCAAAATAAAAAACATGCTCTATCAGTCAGGGTTCTCTAGAGGAACAGAATCAACAGGAAGTATAATTCTGAAAGAGGGATTTATTAGGTTAGCTTATGTGACCAGAAGCTGCATAGTCCACAGTGGCCATCTGCCGGCTGGAGAGCTGGGAGAACAGTAAGCCGTGCAGTCCAAGAGGCTGGAGCCCCAGAACAAGAGGGATCAACGGTGCTGCCCGAGTCTGAGACCGCAAGCTTCTGAAGAATCAGAGCCCGCTTTGAAGAGTAAAGAAGCGACAGTCAGATATCCTCAGACGATCATGGCAGCAATCAACCCATTCAAGAAGAATGGAGCTTGCATCTGCTGCTGCTTCCTTGTTCCAACTTTTTTTTTTTGGTACTGGAGATTGAACTCAGGGGCACTCGACCACTGAGCCACATCCCCAGCCCTATCTTGTGTTTTATGTAGAGACAGGGTCTCACTGAGTTGCTTAGCACCTCGCCGTTACTGAGGCTGGCTTCGAACTTGTGATTGTCCTGTCTCAGCCTCCCTAAGTGCTGGGATTACAGGCTTGTGCCACGGCTCCTGGCTTGTTCCAACTTTTATTCCATCCAAACCATCATCCTATTGGATGGTGCTCACACTTAGGGAGCATCTCCATTTCAATTGGTTATCCCACATGCCAATCATTCCTGGACACACCCATTATCCTCTTAATCCTTGGCAGTCTTAAATCAAGTTGACAATTCAAATTAACCATTACCAAAGAGCTGCCATGTATAACTGATTAAAACAAATTAAAGAAAAAAATTAACCATTACACATGCTTTGGGGGTAAAAAAATTGAATTCATAAAAACTCATGCATGTGTACATAGTATGTGTACATTTCCTTGATTAAGCAACCATGGGGGATGTCTTTAGGGTTGTGTTTTGTTTCTTAGTACTCCAGGTACTAAAACAGTCTTTCACATCATTTTGACCCTTGGCTCTTAGAGTATTGCAGGGACAGGCCAGTTGTCTTCTAACATGCTTATGATAAAAACATAGTCTAGAGACACATCATTTGTATTTCCTACTTAAAGATTCTCCTATAGCTGACTATGTCAATGGACTTCAAGCAGCAGCAGAGTCAGCTAGGAACTCCGGTTGCCCCAGTTGCTCTGGTCCTGAGCCTGTCTTGCCTGCTAGTCATACCCCATCTCCCCTTCCTCTGAAATCTGAAGTTCTATGCTGTCTGCTAAAAGGCTGTACAACTGGGGCTGGGCTTGTAGCTCAGTGGTGGAGCACTTGCCTAGCACGTGTGAGGTGCTGGGTTTGATCCTCAGCACCACATGAAAATAAAGGTATTGTGTCCATCTACAACTAAAAAAAGTATTAAAAAAAAAAAAAAAGGCTCTACAACCTTCTCTTGAACTGGCCGAGTCTTGGATGTTTTGTTTGGTGAGTTCACCACAGGGTTTTGTTTCTTCTGACCACACTGAATGCCTGATGTCCTTGTGGCTCACAAGGCTCTCAAGCTAAGCTTACTGTTCCAGAAGCCTTCCCAGGCCACCTCTGCAGAGTACACTGCCATCCCCCATCACTCTCCCTTTATTTTTTTCACTACTTCTAGTGTGGTTGTTTTTATTAAAAATATTTTGTTAGTTGTAGATGGACACAATACCTTGATTTTATTTATTTCTGTTTATGTGGTGCTGAGGGTCGAACCCAGTGCCTCATATGTGGAAGGCAAGTGCTTTAGTGCTGAGCTACCACCCCAGCCTGAAGCGTGGTTGTTTTTGTGCTATGTTGTGGGCCTCTAAGGGCAGGGACTTTGTGCAGTGCTGAATTCCTAGCACTTGGACCAGAGTCTGGCTACGGGTGGTTGGCGCCTAACACCACCTAACACTGAGCAAGTGCACGCCAGTTAGGTATGTGGGGTGAGCTGAGCCGTGTCGCTGCCGCTGCGGGAAGCTTCTTTGTTATCTCGACACTGCCCTTCCCCTCAGCACTCCCTCCCCAGCCCAGCGACCACAGAAGCCCGTGGATTCCACCCTGATGCATCTGCCCCCCTCCAGCTACTCCAAGCCACAACCGTGTTAGTGAGTCTCCAAACTGGCCTCGCAGCTCTCAGTTTACTTCAGTCCTGTCCTTGACAGATCAGCTAGAGAGAACTCCGCTGCCCTTCCCGGCTTCACTTTAATTTTTTGCAGTCCTGGGGACCGAACCCAGGGGCGCTCTATCACTGAGCTACATCTCAGCCCTTTTTATTTTTTATTTTGAGACAGAGTCTCTTGCCAAGTTAGTGAAGTTCTTGCTGAGTTGACCAGGTGACCTCAAACTTGCTGATCCTTGTGCCTCAGTGTGCTGAGTTGCTGGATTATGGGCATGTGCCACTGTGTCTGGCCTTGAAACACTCAAAAAAATCCCTTGTGTCTCGGATGTTTTCTTTCCCGGCAGTTAGCTCCTGCAGTGTGCCAGCTGGTCCGGTGCTGAGAGCTGGAGCTTTGACCACATAGTCCACATGGTTGCCCTCGGGAACTTCCTCCAGGTGCCAGGATGCATGGCACTGAGGGGAGGCCCCAGGGTGCTGAGGACGTTCACGCAGCCATTCAGTGCCTCTGCCCCTCCCAGAGTTGTCCCTGGTTTTCCTGTCACTGCCTGAAATTTGCGGCCTCTCCCCTTTTCCATCCTCAGCCTGTCCTGCCTTCAGCCCTGCTCACTTGCCCTCCCCCACCTCCTGTGAACTCCCTCCAACACCTGCCGCAGCCCGGCCTGGGCTGTCTCAGCGTGTCCCCCCCGGCACTGCTCAGCTTCCCGGGTGAGGCCGCAGAGAAAGCGGGTCCCCGACCTACATTTGGAGCTTCCGTTTTGCCAAGTGGTTGCAGTTGAAGAAATATGTGTAGTTGGTCCTCGTCATCTGTGCCAGTTTTCAGTCACCATAAACCCTGTGTTAGCAGATCCTGAGTCACCACCCCCAGGGCAAGCAGGAGTGGGCGACTACCAGCCTGGGCCACGTGCCTAGGACCGGCCAGCCTGAGTGCCTCCCGCGTGCTTCTGTTGAAAGGCACCTCACTTACCAGGTGCTACTGAGTTAGTATGGACCTGGAGGCTCACGGACCCACTCTGGCCTCGGCAAGGTCAGCCACCCTGCTGTCTCCATCAGGCGCCACGCAGCCTCCTGCGCTTAGGGACACCAGCCAGCGCCTCAGGGGCAATGTCCGGAGGACCATTTTATTTATTTAAATATTTTTTTTTAGTTGTAGGTGGACAGAATATCTTTATTTTATTTTTATGTGGTGCTGAGGATCGAACCCAGTGCCTCCTGCACGCTACCACTGCGCCATAACCCCAGCCCCCGGAGGGCCATTTTAAACTGACATGCCATCCAAAAGCACAAAGAGGCAAAGATAAGGCCTTGAGTAGACCCTGCCCAGGGCAGGAAGGCGGAGCAGGCTGTTGGGCCCCGTGGGGAGTGTGTGTCATGAGACTCAGCGCTGCAGCTCGCCCTTGCTGCAGGTGGCCAGGGCGCACCGAGCGCTGGCTGTAAGAGGCAGGAGAAGCTACAGACAAATTCATGAGTAGCGAGTTAGGCCGCGCAACCCCCACGGTGGCGTCCCGGTGCCCAGCCCAGGGCCCAGAGCCTGGTAGCATGCAAGGGGCACCCCCGCAGGTCAGCCCTCCAAGCAGGAGGGGAGGGTGTCCCTAGTGTGGACAGTCCAGTGGGAGGAGGACATCGCATGGGCAGGGGAGGGGAGGGGAGTCCAGCTTGGGAACCCCGCCCCTGCTGAGTGGGGAGGGAGTCCCTGGGAGGATTCCGGGCAGTCAGCCCAAGTGAGGTGAGGAGAGCCGCTTGGGCAGGGGAGGAGGCCAGCCTTCCAGGTGACTCGCCTGAGAGGCGAGGAGGGCGTCTTGGGGCGAGAGGGGAGTGCTGTGGGGCTCAGCTGGAGCAGGCGAAGGGAGACGAGAGGGACCCCGTGGAGGCTGAATCTGCGGCGGTGGGTGTGGGGGACAGGTGCAGCGCGGGAGCGCGCATCCCGACAGACTCGCGCACCTACAAACATGTCCATCGAGGGGCCGGAGCGAGGACACCGGCAGCGGCCACTCCCTCTCAGGCCCCGGCTTCTAGACAGCACTAAAGGGACGGGGCTGCTTGGAGGAACAGCGGCCTCCGAGGCGGGCAAGGAGAGAGCGGGATGTGTCCAGGCAGCTTGGTGCCACAGCAAGCGAGGGCCTTCCGAGATGCTGGACATGGCGACGGTCGGAAGCCAGCCTAAGTAGGCGCCCCCGGTCGTGTCAGGGACGATTTGAGTGTCACAATAGTGACCGTGACAGATGACACCCCACTGAGTTACGTAGGAAGCCGTGATTGGTGTGTGAACTGGTGCTGTGAGGAGACCGCTGACCCGGTTTCAGAGTCTGCAAAGTCCCTCCGCAGTGAGCGGGCCCAGGAGCCTTCACTGGGGCCCAAGACACCTTCACACACAGGGGCTGCGGGTCTGCGCTGAGTCCTGAAAGCAGACCTGGCAGAACCTCACACCTGCAACCCGCCCTGAGTCACTCTGGTCCCCTCCTGAAGACGGTGGCACAAAGCTCTGAACAGGGGCCATGTGGCAGTTGCTCAGTGGGGACTCTCATCCCCACTTGTATTCATTTCTTCTCAACCACTGGATTTATGCTACTCACAGCAAAAATAATATTATACCATAAAAAGCGTATTACTTGGCCAGGCACAGTGGTGCACGCCTGTAATCCCAGAGACCCAGGAGACTGAGGCAGGAGGATGCTGTTTAAGACTGGCCTGGGCAACTAAGGGAGACATTGTTCCAAAATATAAAATAAAATAAAAAAATTAAAATAAAATAAAATAGCTGGAAGTGTAGCTCAGTGGTAGAGCACCCCTGGGTTCAATCCCCATCGCCACCACCACAACAAAAAACAACCAAAAAATTGTGCTACTCAAAAACATAGTGTTTGGAGTGATGGGGAGCCTGGGCTCACTGAGCGCCCCAGGAAAGGCCAAGGGATGGCACAACTTAACAGAGTCCACTACAGCGTGGCCCTCACAGGGTGGGCACCGGGCCTCGGCCATGGGCTGGTTCAGGGTGCACACCAGGAAATGGCCAGGGAATGGACTGATACCAACTGACCTGTTTTTTTCATCTCTGTCTGTCCGCCAGGCCGGCAGGAAGGATTAAATGGTACATTTAGTGAATGTGCCAGAAAATTCTGCTCCAGTTTGAGAACTGGTTGCCAATGGACCAAAAGACAGAGGAAAACCCAGACAGATCCAGGATTACACAAGTGCAATTTACTGGGCACCTATGGACAAAAGTGTGTCTTGGGTGGCTGCAGGATGGAGACCCCACACCATGAGGCCGAGAAAGAGTTTAAGTGTAAGAGGGACAGAGGTGGCTGTGGCCTAGCTGTCTGGCCTTTCCCGGAAACTCCACATGTGTCCTGTGTTGGCTCAAAAACAGTCCAGTGTCAGTCGGGCGCGGTGGCTCAAGCCTGTAATCCCAGCACTTAGGGAGGCTGAGACAGGAGAATTGCGAGTTCAAAGCCAGCCTCAGCAATGGCGAGGCGCTAAGCAACTCAGTGAGACCCTGTCTCTACATAAAACACAAAATAGGGCTGGGGATGTGGCTCAGTGGTCGAGTACCCCTGAGTTCAATCCCCGGTACCAAAAAA
>CM053408.1:115910311-115943593 GCA_028644305.1 Xerus rutilus | reverse complement strand
GCGCGGTGGCTCAAGCCTGTAATCCCAGCACTTAGGGAGGCTGAGACAGGAGAATTGCGAGTTCAAAGCCAGCCTCAGCAATGGCGAGGCGCTAAGCAACTCAGTGAGACCCTGTCTCTACATAAAACACAAAATAGGGCTGGGGATGTGGCTCAGTGGTCGAGTACCCCTGAGTTCAATCCCCGGTACCAAAAAAAAACCCAAAAAACAAAAACAAAAAAAACAGTCCAGTGTCAATGGCCAACACACCGTGCTCGACTGACCATCTTAACAACTTTGTTTATGCCCCAGGGTTGGGGTGTGTGCCAGGCTACAACCAGAGGGCTGTCGGCACGTCAAGCTGACGCCAAGAGAAATGGGTGTTTGTGGGGGAAGACTCTGGGGTCTAAAGGAGGTGACCACTTACCCTGAAATCAGGATCATTCACCAGCATTTTTTAATTAGGGGACTTTGGGCTCAGCCTGAGAAAGCAGCTGCCGACAGGGGCTGGAAGCCAGGGACTCCTCTCCTCCCAGACCCTGCCCGTGCCTCTCTCGGGAATCTGCACCCTGGGCATCATTTGGGTACTGTCTGTGCAAAGCACTTGTGACAGGCAGATGTGAGTGCGGCCACAAACACGATGAACTCGCTGAAGTCCACCTGGGCATCTCCGTTGGCATCGAGGTCCTTGAGCAGTCTGTCCACGGTGTCCTTGTCCCTTCCGCTCTAGAGGAGAGAGGCCCAGAGTCAGCGACACAGGTGCTGAGCAGGGTCGGTCCCAGCCAAGGCCAGCAGGAATGGGGGACGCCTGCGCCTGTCCCAGCATGCTGTCACGGCTGAGCGCCGGGTCCAGCTGTGCGGAACAGACACTGGCTGCCCGGGAAGGACACGCAGGCTCTGAGAGGCTGTGAGCTGCCCTGAGCTACGTGACATGGACTAACCTGTCGTGTTTTAAGCCAAGTGGGGATCGCATCACACCACCCCGGGGGACGCTGTATTTAAATTTCCTGAAGGGGCCAACTGGATTTACAGTTTCACAGTGATGGTCACCCCCAGGACACACTCCTCGGTGCTCGGGTCGCCTCATGCCAGCCCTGAGCATGCTTTGCACAGACGCACAGCTCTCACGACTCTAGGCAGGAACACGTGCCACTGGTGTCACAGGTGAAGACCATTAGGCCCCACAGGCCCGCGAGACCTGCCCAGGGTCACACAGAGAAGTTCTGAGACCCAGGGATGGAGGCAGCATAGAAGCCGTGCTCTTCGTCCGCTGGGGCACTTGTGGCTCAAGAACCAGGGCCCCAGGTCTTTGAGAGGGCCAGGCTGGCATGACTCATGTGACGGGGCAGAGGTGGCGTCCTCACCAAGGGACCAAGCTCCACCAGGTGCAGGTCTGCACAGCAGCAGCAGGGGGCGCTAAACCCAGCCAGGAACTGGAACATTGTGCCCTCAAGAAAACATCACTGTGTCCCAGCTGTGCCTGGAGGCGGTCACAACACATCAAAAGTCAGGGGATACTGCGGATCCCACGGCAAAGGAGTGCCAGTGTGTCCACCTGGGATGGCTTGCAGCCATTCCCAGGGACAAGCACCAGGTTCATACCTGACAGTCACCTAGTAGTCACTGTCACTCTTGCATAAGGAGCGGACTGGGCCAGGCCCTGGGCTGGCTATCAAAGAAAAGGACCACAAGGCCGCACAGTCCCTGCCCTCAGATGGACACTGTCCAACTTTCTCACCTCCAAGACCATTTGGAGGGAGGGCTGAGAAGGCGCAGGGCCAGGCTTGTTCCAGGGCCAGGGACCCCGCTTTTCCAAGTCCCCCCACTGATGCCAACCTAAGCCAGGGCGCAGGATCCCCGGCTTAGGCACCAGTTCTCAAAATGTGTTCCCTGGACAACTGCCACTCCCCACCCTGTTGGATCAAAAGCCCCGCAGAATAAAATCTCAAACTCTGATGATAGTAGAACAACCCACGTGCCACATGCAAGTCCTCAGCACGCGGGGGTGGAGGGGACTCCGTGAACATCAGAGTTTGAGAATTTACATGGTCACCTTCAGTCCAAGAAGATAGGAAGGGGGCTGGGATTGTAGCTCAGTGGTAGAGCGCTTGCCTTGCATGCATGAGGCACTGGGTTCGATCCTCAGCACCACATAAAAAATAAATAAAGATATTTGTGTCCATCTACAACTAAAAAAAAAAAAAAGATAGGAAGGGGCACACGAATCAGGATTTCGCTCACAGCAATGTTCGCGTGGGGTAAAGGTGGGGGTGGAGTGGGGGCTCCGTATTTCTATGTTCACCTTCTGCCTCAAACACACATTTTAGAACAGAAAAACAGGTGAACCTTGTTTTTAAAAATACGTTTCACTCGGGCTGGGGCTGCGGCTCAATGGCAGAGCGCTTGCCTAGTATGTGTGAGGCACTGGGTTCGATCCTCAGCACCACATATAAATAAATAAAATAAATGTATTGTGTCCACCTACAACCAAAAAATGTTTAAGAAAGAGAGAAAGAGAGCCCTATAGGCGGTGGCGCACGCCTGTAGTCCCAGAACTTTGGGAGGCTGAGACAGGAGAATCGCAAGTTCAAAGCCAGCCTCACCAACGGCGAGGCGCTAAGCAACTCAGTGAGACCCTGTCTCTATATAAAACACAAAATAGGGCTGGGGGTGTGGCTCAGTGGTCGAGTGCCCCTGAATTCAATCTTCAGTATCAAAAAAAAAAAGAGAGACCTTGTTCCGTCTGCATTAAAAAAGTTATATACGTTTCTCTCACATCTGGAAAGTAGAGACACGGGTGCGAGGGGCTGGGTGTCCTGTCAGGCTTTGGCTGAGCATTTCAGCTTTCACTTAACTGGCTGCAGCACCGCAGACCCCTCAGAGGGCAGGACGGCAGAGTGGTGGGCGCGGGGAGTGGGGAGAGGGAGGCAGTGGAGGTTGAGGGGAGAAGATTCCTGTTTAGACCCACTAGAGGCTGCTCAGTGGCTGGTCCTGGGGCCTTGGGGGCTTCCTGTGAGCTCCAGGGCCGGTGGCATCCTGCCTGATGCAGGGAGCCGGGGCTCCAGGAAGGGTCCTTCGGTCTTTACTCCTGCCAGTCCTACCAGGCAACCAGGGACCTGGCATGGAGGAAGGCCGATGGGCGGGGAGGGGAGGAGCGGGATGTCTGTGGCAGTCCTGGACAGGGAGAGCCCAGGGACCAGCAAGCGACCTCCGGGGCTCCATGCTGCCGCCGCCCCCCCCCCCCCAAGCTCAAGTGCCGACCTCCCCTCAGGTCCCTACAGGGAAAGAATCCTGGTCACAAAACTGTAGGCACTCAACTCCACAAGGGTCCGCCTGGCACCCACTGCCCACCCGGATGCCCAGTGTCCACTGCAGGGCCTCGGGTCATTCCTTCCCTGCCCCTGGGTCTCCAGCGCCCTGCCCCGCGGATTCAGTCGGCCGCTCCTGTCCTTTCTGCCTGCCTTGCCCACGCCCTTTCCCTGGGCCACCCTCAGACCCGGCCAACCTGCAGGAAGCCGGGGAGCTCCTTCTCCATGAGCGCCTTCAGCTTCGCCTTGGTCAGGGTCTGCCTGCCGCCCTCGCCACCTGAGTACCGGACGAAGACATCGATGATTAGGCCCATGGCTGTCTCCAGCTCTGTCATGGTGCTGGGTGTGGCCTCTCCTTCCTCCTGGGGCTGGCCTGCTGGAGAAATGCTCCCTGGAGGCCTCAGGGTGCTTTAAGGGCGGCCTCCTGTTGACACAGGGTGGGACCGTTGGCCAATCCTCCCCTTCCCGTTTCATGGCCCAGTCTAATGGAATGTGTTGCTGAGACCCTTTCTACAGCCCAGCAGGGCCCTCCCTTTTCCCCCTTCCCAGGGGACAGTAGGGTCTCTGGGGCAGGTGGAGCTGTGGAGCCTGGCATTTGTTGAGTAGTGGGTGAGCGCAGGGTGTGGGTGAGCGCCCCCCTTTCAGAACAGGCTGTTACTCAGGGGAGCTGCTCACCCCTCAGCCCTGCTTGCTCCCCAAACCCTCTGCACCCCATTCCTGCCACAGTGGGGGTTCTGGGAGGCTGCAAAGGAGGTTGAGGGAGCAGCCTGCAGGGATTGCAGGAGGGACCTGGGTTAGAGTCCTGCTCCAGTCTCCATCCTCCAATCGCCTCCACATTGTAGATGGGATGTGGGGACACGACCCTCTGCACTGGGTGCTGGGGAGTCGCTGAGGCCCACTACACAGGGCAGGGCTGGAATTGGGAGCAGCCGGTTTACCAACAGCTGACTCTTTGGACACAGGGCTGCCTAAGGGAGGCTCAGCGTGTAGTGACTGCGTGGGAGGCAGGGAAGGTCCCCTGCACTCACCCCTGAGCGGGCTGGTCTCTCTTAGGAAATGATTCAGGGAACAGGTCACCATTCCTGCCAAGTCC
Source organism: Xerus rutilus (assembly GCA_028644305.1). Classification (NCBI taxonomy): domain Eukaryota; kingdom Metazoa; phylum Chordata; class Mammalia; order Rodentia; family Sciuridae; genus Xerus; species Xerus rutilus. Next base: position 115,939,213 of record CM053408.1, on the reverse strand, counting down.
CCACCAGCACCTTAGCAGCATGACCAGAGAGAGCTCAGGCTGTCCCTTCCGTGGGAAGAGAAAGGGTCATTAGGAGGCAGCTGGTCCTGGAGGCTGCAGGACTGTAAACCCGGATCTGTAAAGTAGCCTGAAACTAACATGCAGGCAGTTTCACGGGGGAGCAGAACAGCCCCCAGCCACGGCAGGGCCTGGCTTCCCAACAAGGAGGGCTCTGGCTCTCAGGGGGACACAGCAGGCCTCGTGAGCCCAGCTGCTGGTCACAAGCTTGGTAAGGCCACTGGAATGTCCAGGTCAAGAGGCAAACTGGTCGGTCGAGTATTGCTCAAATCCTGCTAGATTCCGGAAGTCGATCCTTCTGGTGATTTAGCTCCAGACACGATGCCTGTGGGGGCAACTTCCCCCTCCAAAACACCCTGTAGAGCTCAGGGAGTTTTGCTCTTCTGAGTACTCTGCAGCCATTTAAAATGTTATGTTATCAGGATCACCTGAGCTGCCCTTGCTTGAGTTACTCACCTGTGACCTCAAGGACAAGCCCCCTCCATTATGGGGCCGCTCCTTGGAGCCCCTCCTTGGGATGGGGCCCCGTATTCCGAGCAAGGGTTATTCATGGCCCTCTGGTAGAGGGCTCGCTAAAGAAAAAATTATCCTGACACTTTTTTAAAAATTATTTTTTAGACATTGATAGGCCATTATTTTATTCATTTATTTATATGTGGTGCTGAGAATCGAACCCAGTGCCTCACACATGCTGGGCAAGTGCTCTGCCACTGAGTTACAGCTCCAGCCCTATCCTGACACTTTTTAAGCACTCACTTGGAGTGCTACTATGGGGTCCTGAGGACTGCGGTGAAGAGTGCCTGGCCAGCACAGGGGAGCCACTGCAGGCCCTTGCAAACCTGTGTTTCCTTTCTGTTTGCTAAAAAAAAAAGTCTGCTTTTCAGAAAATTTAATTGTGAACACTTGTTCTTTCCCCAACTTTTGATTTCATGGGTATTGCCAAAGGCACAGTGGGTGGGGCGGGTGGCGCACGCCTATCATCCCAGAGGCTCGAGAGGCTGAGGCAGGAGGATCCTGAGCTCAGAGCCAGCCTCCAAAACTAAGTGAGGCCCTGTATCTAAATAAAATACACAACGGGCTGGGGTGTAGCTCAGTGGGTAAACACCCCTGGGTTCCATCCCCGGTACAAAAAAAAGAAAAGAAAAGTCCCAGGAGCTGTTCAAGGGCTTCTCAGGGTACAGACCTTTGTAGGGATTTTGAAAAGGCGGTCAGATCATGACAGAGTGAATACCACAGAAAAGGAGGCTGGCGAGGGATTGCAGCCACCTGCTGTGCCCGCCAACCCACCACGGGGCAAGCAGCTCAGCCCCTGGCAGGTCCTTCTCTGTTCAAAATGTGACCAGGGTCGCATTGATCTGAAAGCTAGTTTTTTTTCTCAAAGAGATTGTGAATGATGTTACGCATGTGGCCTCTCTCCATCCCTGACCAGGTTGGGTTCTTTTCCTTCCCTCCCTCCAGGCCTGGGCACCTGGAGTCACCGGCCAGGGTCTCCCTTACAGCAGCCAGATGCTGTGGGGTCCTGGAACATGGAGCAGACCAGGGTCTGTAGCATCAGGGCAGGCTGGGTGGTTTTCCTGGCGCCTGCAGTGCAGAGCTGGGGCAGAGGGCTCCTGCTGGCTGCAGGATGGACGCTGGATCAAGGCTGGCGGAAAGCAAAGATCCCCACCCTCAGGAGGAACGCCCCGGTTTAAGCCCCCCATCGCCACCTGCCAGCTGGAGTTCCACACGGGGCAGAGGGACTGTGGTCAGGAGGTGAGGAGGCAGTGCCCGTGTGCCTTGCAGGGACTCCAGCCAGTCCCAGAGCTCCGGGTACCCACTGCCCACCTGGGTGCAGGGCCCTCCCGTGTGTGGCGTCAAGAGACCAGACAAAGAGCTGGAATGGCGGGTTCCTACATATTAACCAGAGCACCAGAGTCAAAGGGGACCCTGCCTAATGGACAAAGGCATGGCTGGATGCCGTCACCCTACTGCTGGGGCCACCTAGCACCAGGGACGGGCAGGCAGGAAATGTCTGCAGCGAATCTGGCCCTGAGAAGAATAGGGAGGTTTGAGGAGACCGTACGGTGTGGGGTGAGACCGGGCTTCCTGGTCTGTTCTGAGTGTGACACGTAGTGGCAAGGGCTGTGAGGAGTGACTCTCTTCTGTCCTTTGTGTCTGAGTCAGATGAGGCATTCTGAGGCGGACATCTATGCTCAGTGGACATGACCCAAGGCCCCTGGTGTGTGATCCGTTGTCCAGCCCAAAGTCCAGTGAGCAGAGACCCAGGTTCTTCCCTGGGCTGGGGGCACACGTCAAGCCACAGAGGTCCCCAGCAGGCAGGGCAGCACAGAAGAGGTGACTGAGGAGGGGCACGCAGAGAGACATGGAGGAAGGTGGGGCCCAGCTGGCCCATGACCAGCGCCTGGAGATCAGAGTGACTGTGGAGAGGGAGGGAGGCTGGAGGACAGGAAGGAGAGCAAAGGGACAGAGGCACAGAGACCCGGCACTTTAGGATGGGCTTGGCGTCCAGAAGGACAGGGACCAGGAACAGCCCTGTAGACTGTATGTCAGAGCTCCACGGTGACCTCATGGAGGAGCTGATGGGCAAGAGCAAGGGTCTGCAGGGTCTTCAGCTGGGGGAATACTTGGTTGGATTTGTCCTTTTGAGGCCCACTCAGCAGCTGGTGTGAGAAATGAATGAGATGAGGCTGGAGGCAGGCAGGCCAATAGAGGCTGTGTAGTAAGAAGCCCTCCAGCCATCACTGGTTCAGAGTTCCTGTACCCACAGCCCAAAGGACATCTGGGAACTGGTGGGGGCCTCAGCAGGGAGTAGGAAAGGGAAGGAAGAAGAGAGCACCTCCATGCCTTGTAGAAGGGAAGTGGAGGCTCAGGGTGAGGCAGTGAGCAAGCAGGGCTCCATCCCTCCGCCCACGTGGGTCCTGGCTCAAACCAGTTGTATCCTTGATAATGTCTCAGACAAATATTTGATAAAGGAGGAGCGTGAAGGTTGAAAAAATGAGTCTCTCAGGGCCACCCTGAGTGCCGGGGTCATTAGCACATGGCTGTGGGTCAGGGGCCACCTCCCAGCCCGCTCTCAGCTGGGGCCATGCACCAGTTCTGCTCAAGGACATTTCACTGGGGACTGCAGGAGACTGGCCTTGATGGATACAAAAGGGGCCACAGCCCTTGAGCCTTCTCCTTCCTGCGACCTGGCAGAGACTGGAGAAGTGACAGCTGAGTAGTGACCAGGTGGCCGGGTGAGCCTAAGGTGGATCTTGCTGCTCGGGCCTGGAAGCATTCCAAACTGGTTGCTTTCTTAGGGGCTCTATGACCAGTCACCACACCCTGGGTGACTGAACACAACAGGAATTGTTCCCTCACAGCTCTGGAGGCCCGAAGTCCAAAATCAAGGTATCAGCGGGCGGTCCCTTCCTGGGGATCAGCTCCTGGGCCCTCCCTGAGACTGTGATGGTGGCTGGCAAGCCGGGCCCTCCTTGCCTCCCAGCTGCCTCTTTCCTGCTCTTTGCCTTGGTCGCATGGCCATCTTCCTTCTGTGTCTTTTTAGAGACACACCAGTCATACTGGAGCAGAAGCCCACCCTCCAGGTGCAGCTTCGTCTGAACTCATCACATTTGCAACAACCCCATTTCCAAACAAGGAAACATCACCAATGCTCACAAACAAGGTTTCACCTTCCAGGAATGTGGATTTCTAACTTGAAAATCAGAGGTCCAACCACACTGGAGGTCTCCCTGCCAGAGCTGGGCAGCCAAACTCCTGCTGCTCCCCTGGCCTGAGGCTGGGCCCTCCTGGGGCATTTGGGTTCCCCCAGCTCCTTTCTGGCTCTGGTTCAGTGAAGCAATGTCTGTGGGATCTTCTCCTGCTGGATGCTGTGGGTACTGGAGAGTATCAGGTGTGCTCATCTCTTAGGGGACCAACCAGCAAGCTCAGGTGCAGAGAAAGGAGGGGAGCAGGGAGCGGCAAGGCATGGCCTGAGGGTGCTGGCCAGCACAGCAGGAGACCTCAGTGCCAGGGCTGGATGCCCTGCTTGTGGAAAGCTGGGCAGAAGAAGCTGGCTTGGCCTGGGGTCCTCATGGGGCTGCAGAGCCTGCTTCCTGGAATTGAGTCTGGGAGGTGCACAGGTTCTAGAAGCCAAGGGGAGACTGCGTCCAGGGACCCTCTGCCCGTGTCACAGGGCAGCTGTGCAGAGCACCGACAAGGTGCAGGTACAGCGGCCTTAGCTATAGTGATGGTGACACACACCCCCCGCGAGCACCTGCCCTGCCTGCTGGCCCGCCTGCCCACCGCTCTCCCTTTCTTTCCACAGAAAGACCCCCAGGGACAGGACTACCGAGAAAAGGAGCCTGAAGGTTTTGAAGACTGCTAAATATTTTACCTTTCATCTTTATTTAAAAATTTAAAAAAACATATTGGAAAGTGTAAAAAACAACAACAAAATGGAGCCTAATCTTACCCAAATAATTTGTATTGTTTTTAACAAGTAAACTGGCTCCTGAGCATTTCTATACATCAGTGACGAATCCTCTGAAAGAGAAATTAGGAAAACTACCCCATTCACAGTAGTCTCAAAAAAAAAAAAAAAAAAACTTGGGAATCAATATAACAAAAGAGATGAAAGACATCTACAATGAAAACTATAGGACACTAAAAAAAGAAATTGAACAAGACCTTAGAAGATGGAAACATCTCCCATGCTGTTGGATAGGAAGAATAAATATTGTCAAAATGGCCATACTACCCAAAGCACTAGACAAATTCAATGCAATTCCAATTAAAATCCCAACATCATTCTTTATAGAAATAAAAAGTGTGGCTGGGGTTATGGCGCAGTGGTAGCGTGCTCGCCTAGCACGCGTGAGGCACTGGGTTCAATCCTCAGCACCACATAAAAATAAAATAAAGATATTCTGTCCACCTACAACTGAAAAATAAATATCTAAAAAAAAGAAATAGGGCCGGGGCTGTAGCTCAGTGGTACAGCGCTTGCCTCGCATGCGTGAGGCACTGGGTTCGATCCTCAGCACCACATATAAATAATAAATGAATAAAATAAAGATCCATAAACAACTAAAAAATTTTTTTAAAAAAGAGTGAAGCAGGAGGTGTCACAATACCAGACCTTAAACTATACTACAAAGCTATAGTAACAAAAACAGTATGGTACTAGCACCAAAATAGGCATGTAGACCAATGGTACAGAATAGAAGACACAGAGACAAAGCCAGATAAATACAGTTATCTCATACTAGACAAAGGTGCCAAACATGTACATTGGAGAAAAGATAGCTTCTTCAACAAATGGTGCTGGGAAAACTGGAAATTATGCAGCAAAATGAAACTAAACCCCTATCTCTCATCATGCACAAAACTCAACTCAAAGTGGATCAAGGACCTAGGAATTAGACCAGAGACCCTACACCTAATAGAAGAAAAAGTAGGCTCAAATCTTCATCATGTAGCTTAGGACTTTATTCCTTAACAAGACTCCTATAGTTCAAGGAGTAAAATCAATAATCAATAAATGGGATGGATTCAAACTAAAAAGCTGCTTCTCAGCAAAAGAAACAATCAGTGAAGTGAACAGAGAGCCTACATTTTGGGAACAAATTTTTGCCACATGCACATCTGATAGAGCAGTGATCCCCAGGATATGGAAAGAACTCGAAAAACTTAACACCAAAAAAAACACAGAACCCAATCAACATATGGGCCAAGGAGCTGAACAGACACTTCTCAGAAGAAGATAAACAATCGATCAACAGATATATGAAAAAATGTTCAACATAGTAATTAGAGAAATATAAATCAAAACTACCCTAAGATTTCATCTCACCCCAGTCAGAATGGTAGTTATCAAGAATACAAACAACAATAAGTGCTGGTGAGGATGTGGGGAAAAGGCACACTCACACATTGCTGGTGGAACTGCAGATTGGTACAACCAATCTGGAAAGCAGTATGGAGATTCCTTAGAAAACTTGGAATGGAACCACCATTTGACCCAGCTATCCCACTCCTCGGTCTATACACAAAAGACTTAAAAACAGCACACTACAGTGATGCAGCCACTTCAATGTTTATAGCAGCTCAATTCACAATAGCTAAACTGTGGAAGCGACCTAGATGCCCTTCAATAGATGAATGGATAAAGAAACTATGGTATATATACACAATAGAGTATTACTCAGCAATAAAAAAGAATAACATAATGGCATTTGCAGGTAAATGGATGAAGTTGGAGAATATCACGCTAAGTGAAGTAAGCCAGTCCCAAAGAACCAAAGGCCAAATGTTCTTTCTGATAAGTGGATGCTGATCCATAATGAGGGAGAGGGCACGGGAAGAATGGAGGAAGTCAAAGGGAAGGGAGTGGCAAGGGGACACAGGCACAGTAAAGATGGTGGAATGAGATGGACATCATAGCCCCAGCTTCATGTACGACTGCATATATGATGTGATTCTACATCACATACAAGCAGAGAAATGAAAGGTTGTGCTCCATCTGTGTACAATGAATCAAAATGCATTCTGCTATCATGTATACCTAAGTAGAATAGATAAAAAAAAATTTTAAAAAGAAAATTCAACCGGGGCTGGGATTGTAGCTCAGCGGTAGAGCGCTTGCCTTGCATGCGTGAGGCCCTGGGTTCGATCCTCAGCACCACATACAAAGCAATAAAATACAGACATTGTGTCCATCTACAACTAAAAAAAAATTTAAAAAAAAAAAAAAAGAAAAAAAAAAAAGAAAATTCAACCAACTGGAAGTCACCTGGGGAAACTCCACCCGGCCCCGCCCGCTCTCGGCCCCGCCCACTTTTGCCCCGCCTCATCATGGGTCACGCCCCGTCTCAGCCCCACCAGCCTCAACCTGCGGAGGGTTGGAAAGTGTCCCTTGCCCTGGCTGCAGCCGGTGTGTGCGTGTGTCCTCTTCCCGGCTGTGGGGGCCAGCTTTCAGCTTCAGCACCCAGGCCCCTGGGCTTCCGCTCCTGGCCCCTTTGGCGAGGGCTCACCTCCCAGCACTGCCAGCTGGTGGCCCTGGAGTGCTGCAAGAGCCAGAGGAGAGGCTCTCAGGTCAGGGGCCCCTTTCCTAGAGCAGTGTTGTCCGGTTGGGCTGGGGGCTGGAGTGGTCAAGGCGAGAGTGAGCACCCTGGTCCCTCTGCTGCCCACGGCTTGTGGCACGCTCTATGTCTAGGTGGGAAGGGGTCTCCACGCTGTTTCCTCAGGTGCATGAGTGAATATGTAGTCAGTCACCTCCATGCCCTGTCCCTTACCTCCACCCCACCTTGGTGCTCAGCCCTGTCGTCCTGCAGGTGAATGGGAGGTTGCTGCAGGTTGCAGGGGCCTTCATCTTCCCCAGTGCTGTGGCGCCAGACCGCAGGAAATGCTTTCTTCCTTTCTAATGACGCCTCCATGTGTGTGTTTTAAGGTATAGATTATTTCTTTGAACTTGTTTTTTAACCTTACCTTATTTATTTCTATGTAGTGCTGAAGATCCAACCCAGTGCCTCACGCGTGCTAGGCAAGCTCTACCACTGAGATGAACCCCGGCCCCTCCTTGTGTTTTCCTTTCTCCACTTACCTGTCGCCGGGGTGAACTGTATTAGTGGACTTGGAGAGGCTGAGGAGCTGTGACAGTGAGCTTATGGCATTTACTGTTGAGGTCTTTAGAGAACTATTTGATCTCTGGCCTACAGCAGAAATTTCTCCTATCAATAAGACCTCCCAGTGGTTCTGGGAGGGACAAAGGGAGGAACTGTCAGGGCTATTTTATGGATGGGGGAGGCAGCTTTGGCAAGGGCTGGTCATCTCTGCGGATTGCACAGCTCAGAGTGCAGAAGCCAGGATGGAAATCTGACCTGTCACCTCCTCCTACTCACCTCAGGGCCAGGCCCAGAAAATGAAAGGACAGGTGCCCAGTGTCCTGGCCTCCCCAAGACCGCGGGCTGGGTGGCAGCAAGGCTACTGTTTGCATCCTGTTGTCCCCTCTCTCACTCCCAGGGCTTAGGTGTCTCTGGAGATAGGCAGGTTGCATCTCAAGGAAAGAAGACCCGCTCCCCCCCATGACTGGGCAGTCTTGATGAAGGTGGACTGTGGTGTGAGACTTCTGCATGAACCTTCACAGAGTTCCAGCATCATATAAAATGTCCTCCCCAGGCCAGGTGCTATAGCACACACCTGTAATCCAGTGTGACTTCGGAGGCAGGGGCAAGAGGATCACAAATTTGAGGTCAGCATCAGAACTTAGCAAGGCCCTCAGCAACTTAGTTTTTAGACTCTATCTCAAAAATAAAAAATAAAAAGGGTTGGCGATGTGGCTCAGTTACAAAGTGGCCCTGGGTTAGATCCCCAGTACCAAAACAAACAAACAAGAAACAAACCCAAAACAGCAACAGAAAAACAACCTCCTCCCCACAGGGAGTTCACCAGTGTCCCCCAGATGGGGTGTTGACAAGGACCCTTCACTCTCCTCTGCCCTGCCCTGAGGAGACTGCTGCCTGCATTCTTGTGTGTGTGTATGTGTGCGCGCATGCCGGGGCTTGAACACAGGGTGCTTTACCACTGAGCTATGTTCCCAGCCCTTTTTATTTTTTATTTTAGACAGGGTCTCACTAAGTTGCTGAGGATCCTCCTGCCTCAGCCTCTGGAATTGCTGGGATTACAGGCATGTACCACCACACCCAGCTGCCACTTGCATTCTGAGTCACCGAGGGTGGGAGAGAATGCCTCTGCAAACAGAGCCAACTCAGCCTGGGGAGGCATGCACTAGCAAACAGTGCCACCTTCCTCTGGTGGCAGACTGCCTATGGGGTGGCACTCAGGGTGACTGCGGCTCGGTAGGGAGGCTCTCTGCTGTTTTCAGAGTGGTTGTGCAGGGCTGGCTGCAGATGCAGCCTGCGGAGGAAACCACCCCTTTACGTCCTTCTGGTGGAAGCTTTGTAGGCTACCTCCTCAAGATGCCCTGGGAAGGCAGCCACGGACATGGCTCATAAGTTCACTGTCATCCAGCGCAGAATCCGAGAGCACTGCACTGCACCAGGAAGGGACCCAGAGGTCCTCTGGGTAATAGACCTTGTCCACCTGGGGTGGACTGAACAGTTGGGACAATAGTATATAATTTACACACTTAATAGACACACTCAAAATATAAAGGCACAGAAAGATTAAAAATAAAATAATGGTAAATGATTACCATTATTAATAATGATTAATAATGGTAAATATTAACCAAAAGGAAACTGGGGTGGTCTACATAAGTAGACAAAACAGACTTCGTGGTAAAACAGACACAACAAGAATTTCAATTTGAAAGGAAGAGAGCGCACCTCCGCGCCTGTGTGCATAGATCACACAGCTCCAACTGTCGCCATCAAAAATGCACAGAACTGCCAGGGGAAATCCACCACCCTCCAGAGTCAGCGGTTCAGCAAGGCTTTGGTGACTGACAGCTGAGGTGCTTAGCTGGCGGCTGGGTCGCTGACCTGAGTGTGGAGTTCATCTGCGCCTAGGACTGTGGGAATTAAAAACCAGAGTAAATAAGCTCGGGATGGGCATTTCCCTCTGCACGTGCCTAGGTCTTGTCCCTTCCACAAACCTGTGGGCTGTGGACCGGCTCAAGCGGTCCCGTGGCTCCTGATGCTCTGCACTCACAGGTTTCCAAATCACCCTTAACTTCAGAGGCCCTGGTCCTTGTCCAGCAACGAGGCCTCCCCTGGCCTTGGTATCAGAAACCAGCTGCTTAGCCACAGGACCAGAACCTGCATTTAAGCAAGTCCAGGGATTCGGGCGCACTTGAAGTTTGGGCAGCACTGCTTGAAGGGCCGTGCGCAGAGCCACAGAGTGACTTCTCTGGCTGTTGGTATTTCATTTAAAAAATTAAGATGTGTTTTCCACCAAACACCATATAAGTTGGCCATTCAGAACCCCTCAGGACCTCCCTCAGCGTGAGCTGCTGCCCCACACCTCTGGGCACTCAGACCTGGGCCCAGGCCGAGACCTCCTTGCTCACGCCCCTGCCCCTGCCCCTGCCCCAGCCCCAACCACATTCCCAGAGGAGGCCGGGCTCCTCCGCCTCGTGGGCCCCGACCTGCTCCTTCACTCTTTCCTCTGCCTGTGCTCATGCTTCTGGCCGAGCAGGTCCCTGGTCTGAAAAGCTTCCTCCTGCTGTCCCCTCCTGGATGCTGCCACCAAACCTGCGGCGTCCTTGTGTTTGTCTGCCTACAACAGCAGAGGGGCCACCTTTCACTTTCAGAAGTGGCCCAGTTTGTTGGACACATGCCACAGCCATCCTAAACGCATACTCAGGCCACCAGCCTCAGGATCTCATTAACAGCCCTGTGCCCAGGCCCAGGAGACACCTTCCCAGCACAGTCTGCACTCACCAAAGAGCCCTAACCCCCAGCTGGGCCCTGTGACTATGCTGAGTCGCATGCATTTTGTAATTATGAATACATCATATATCACGTGGTGAAAGGAAATACGTTGAGGCCGGGTAGGTCAATGGTGGAGCACTTGCCTAGCATGCACAAGGCCCTGGCTTCCATCCCTAGTACCAGGAAAAGTAAAAATGAAAATAAAATAAGGGTCTTGGATAGGGATGCTTGCCTAGCATGTGTGAGGCCCTAGGTTCCATCCCCAGCACCACAGAAAAATTAATTATTTAAAAAAATCTTTAGGAAATTAACCTGCATCATACAGATGGACCAGTCTAATCCAGAGCCCTTAGGAGCAGAGTGTGCTCTCGTGCTGGAGTCAGAGAGGGGACAAGGAGGGCAGGAGACCAGCACTTCCAGGTGTGAGGCGGCTGGACCTGCCAAGCCGACACACGTGCGGAGGATTTGGACTCTGGCTTCACAACTTGTTGGTTGGCTGGTTGGTTGTGGACAAATGTGAGGCACAAGAAGGATTTGATAGGCCACTGCTGGTCCTGAAATGTTGGTGGCCTTGTGCAAAGACCTGAGTGGACTCTAGGAGCGGAAGGTGGTCCCTAGCTGGCCATCTGCAAGGGAACAGGGATCTGCATCCTATAGTCACAGGAACTGGATTCTGCTGACCACCTGAGCCAGCAAGGAAGCAGCTGTCTCCCACAGCCTCCCACAGCCCAGCCCCCAGACCCTGATCTGAGACCCAGAGTGGAGACACCTGCTGAGCCCACTGGTGCCTCTGACCCCCAGAGCCGTGGTAATACAATGGTGTAGTTTTGTGCTGCTGGGTTGTGGTGAAGGAGGGGTCTGGTTGGGAGTGGGCTCGAGCGTGGCCTGCAGAGCGTGGCCTGCAGAGCGTGGCCTCCAGTGGTTGGGAGGGCTGCGTCCCTGCTCTCTCTGTTCTTTCTACGCATGGCGGAAAGTGCAGCCCGGGGGAGCTCTCCTCCAGGCTCTTGTACCGTTTGGATCTCATTCTGTTTCTCCAGTGTGTGTGTTGTAAACATCTCCTCCAAATGGAAACTTGACTACCTTTTTAAAAATAGACTTTATTTCTTGGATGTTTTAGTTTTATAGAAAACCTGAGAAGATAGTACTCTTTATTTTTTTTCATAAACACTATTTTACTTTGAAATTTTGTGGCAGAATACGCACGACCTTAAACTACCATTCCGACCTGAGAGCTCAGTTCCCGGCTTTCAGCACACGCACACTGCTGCGCCCCCGTCACTCCCGTCCAGCTCCAGAGCTTTCCATCTTCCCAAACTGAAATCTGTCCCTATTAAACACTAGCTCCCCGTCCCCTTCCCAGCCTGGCACCTGCCATTCTACCTTCTGGCTCTAGCTTCTTGGAAGTTCGAGGTGAGATTCACGTAACATGCCATTAGCCGTGTTGAAGTGTGAGCTTCTGTGCCGTTTAGTGTGTTGACAACGCTCTGCAAGTACCAGCTCCCTCCAGCCTCCAAACTCTCATCATCCCACCTGACAATCGCCTCACCAAACTTAGAGCATGGAAGCCCGCTGGGCATCTCAGAGGAGATGCTGGGCGCGGAGGCGGGAGAGATGCATACTCAGATGTTAAAAGGGAGGCCTCAGCACTGAGTGGGCAGCTGACTGAAGATGGCCACGGGAACAGCGATGGTGGGGCCCGTCCATGTCAGCACAGAAAGTGAAGGAGCAGACCAGAAAGTTCCAGCGGCACCATCGATTGTCACACTGAGGAGGACCTTGACCACTTTGTCCCAGGGAGGAAAGCCTGTTCCAGTGCACTCAGAAGACGAAGGGCAGCAGGGCAGGCAGAACGGTGGCCTCAGGTGTGCGCACAGTGCAGTGGGGCCAGCCGTGAGCAGTGCACACAGATGGCGAGGGGCCTGGAGCAGTAGGTGTCTTCAGAGACGTCTGCCCTCCCCCCACCGCGCTGGCAAGTCCTTACTGCACTCTGGGAGTGGCGGCTGGGTTCATGTGCTCGCCTTGTCCATGAGGCCTGGGGGTTGAGAACCTCTGAGCAGTGTTGCAGCTTGCAGTATGGTCTTGATGGCCATTAGGTTGGGTGACCACGGTGCATTTTAATCAGCATGGCACCTGGCTGGCCAGAGGTAGTGATGACTGGAGGGCGATGGTGTGGGATTGGATGGGGAAGCAGCTGGTACCGGACTTTGAGAGTGGCTACACAAGTAAGGCCTTCCAGGCTACACTCTTCCTGATTGTGGTGGGTCCGTCCTGGCCTCGTGTTCCTGGGATGCCCAGGCACGGCAGCAGGACTTGTGCTCCAACACGTGGAATAACACTAAATGTGTGGCCAGACACAGGGGGGCTGCTCACAAGTTGGCTCTGGAGCCAGACTCTCCTTTTAAGTTCCTAACTTCAGGTGAAGATGCTGTTATTTTTACTGTTGGCCTCAGACAAGGGCAGCCAGCTTCAAAAGTGGTAACAAAAGAGCAGGAAAAGAAAGTGGGACACTGTATGACCTGTGCGAATCCCAGCAATACCCACCAGTGTGCAGTTTGGGGGGATGAGATCAGTTTGTAAGGATCTATGCCCAGAGATTGAGGAGGATGAGAACAATGGAGCTCTCGAGGAATTCTGCCTCATCGCCTGGTCCACTGTGATCCCAAAACAGACAGCACCACTTTTGTGGACCATGATGGCGCAGAGCTCCACAGGAGCCACGGTGATGCAGACGTCTGCCCCCTCCACCCCTCTGACAGGGAGGCAGCTCGATATGTTAGGAGATGTAAGGCCACAGGAAAGAGGCCACAGTGAGAGGTGAGCATCCCATGGCCCCAGAAGGGAGTCTGTGGTGAGAGGTAGTGACTGCGGCACCTCTTTCTCTGGGAGAAAGCATCTTGCCAGACCATTCAGTTCAGGGTGGGAGACAAGGGAGGGACGGTCAACTGTCTTGAAGCCCCTCCTTGCCTACCTGTGATGGCAGCCAGTGGCCTGGACCATGATGCCAACATCTGGGCACCCACAGCTACAGCTTCCACGGAGCTTCCCGGGTTAAAGAATGTGCTTAAGCAGAACAAGCAGAAGAGAGATACAGGTAACTTGCACGACCTGGCCTGTCCAATGGTCACATGTCCCAAGTGCCTTAGGAGTCACTTGCACAGGTCAATCATTACCAGCCTTGGGGAGGTCCTGGCCTTGAGGGCATGAATGCAGACTGCCTTGAGTCTTCCAGCACGAAGAAAGCCAAGACTGAGTGCAGTGCTGGCCATCCTGAGGGGTCATCCCTACTCAAGCTAGACGTCACCTCAGTAGACTGGACTTCAGAATTCAGCTTCAATATAGATTTGCCTTTCATCTTCTGTTTCCTATAAGATAAACCAAAAGACATTTTTATCATTCCTTCCTCTCAACCTTCCTTGCATGCATTCTTTCTCACTCCTCCCTTTACCCATGATCCTTTTGTGAATGTATAAGTAAATTAGTTATGCCTTTCTTCTTTGTTCCGTTTTAGTTAACATCTAAAATTTCCTAATTCTGGTATCTATCTTCTCGTTTCTGACACTTTAGAAATTGTCAATTTTAAGCCGGGCGCGGTGGCTCACGCTTGTAATCCCAGCACTTAGGGAGGCTGAGACAAGAGGATCGCTAGTTCAAAGCCAGCCTCAGCAATGGCGAGGCACTAAGCAACTCAGTGAGACCCTGTCTTTACATAAAACACAAAATAGGGCTGGGGATGTGGCTCAGTGGTCGAGTGCCCCTGAGTTCAATCCCCAGTACCAAAAAAAAAAAAAAAAGAAATTGTCAATTTTAAATCTTTAGTAATTTAATTCCGAATATCAAGTTCTTCATTTGACCTGAAATTTTCAGAAATATGTTTGTGCTTGAGAGGTAAAGGAAAAATTTAAACCATGTTTTTGTTCCTTGAAAAAAAATCTGGCACCGTTTATTAATCACTCCATGTTCCACGCCCTCACCCCTGGTGACCGCTGGTCTGCTTTCTGTTGCTCTGGGTTTGCCAGTCTGGGCACGTCACGCATGCTCAGGCTGCCGTGACGATGCCACAGACTGGGTGGTCCGAACAAGAATTTATGCTCTCACAGTTCTGGAGCCTGGTAGTCCTGCATCAAGGTGCCAGCAGGGCTGGGCTCTCCTGAGGTCCCTGCTTGACTTGAAGATGGCCTCATCTCACCGTGTCCTCCTCTGCCCTTTTCTCCAGATAAGCACCTCCCTGCTGTCTCTTCCTCTTCTTATAAGGGGACCGGTCCCATTGGGTTAGGATTCCATCTTTATTAACTCACTTAACTTCTTCTATTACCTCTTTAGAGGTTGTATCTCTGTTATGGTCTAGATATGAGGTGTCCCCAGAAGCTCATGGGTGAGATGATGCAAGAAAGTTCAGGGGCGAAGTGCTTGGGTTCTGAGAACCTGCACCCAATCAGTGCATTAATCCCCCGACTGATAAGGATTAGCCAGGTGGCGACTGCAGGCTGGTGGGGTGTGGCTGGAGGAGGTGGGCACTGGGGGTGTGTGCCGTGGGTTTATATTTTGTCTTGGTGAGTGCAGCTGTCTCTCTGCTTCCTGGTTGACACTTCCTGAGCTGATCTCCTCTGCCACTCTGCCTTACCCTGGGCCACACCAGTGGAGTCGGCCGTCTGTGGACCAAGACCTCTGAAACGGTGAGCACCAAATAAACTTTTCCTTCTCTACAAGTGTTCTTGTCAGGCCCTTTGCTCACAGCAATGCAAAGCTGACTGAAAGATCTCCAGATCCAGGCAGGGCTTCAGCATGAGCTTGGTGAAGACACGGTTCAGTTCATAATGTAACATGAAAGCAATTGCGGCAGGCCGGGGGCTGGCTCAGTGGTGGACTGGTGGCCTCACATAGGTGAGGCCCTGGGTTCAGTCTTCACCACTGGGGGAAGAGGGAGTGTGCAGTATGCGGCCTTGTGTGTCGGGCTTCTTGGTGTGTGTGGTGCTGGGGATGGCCCGGGATATCACGGCGCCATGCAAGCCCTGCACCACCGAGCCACGTCCCAGGCCCTTCGCACAGTGTTCTGGGGCTCATCAGCTTGCAGCATGTAACAGCACTCGGGTCCTTTAAGTGGCTGAGCGGGCTCCCTGGTGTGGCTGCTGCACAGTCTGTTTCTGCACTCATCTGCCAGTGGCCATGGGGCTGTTGCCAGCCCTGGGCTATCATGAGCAGTGTCGCTGTGAATGTTCAAGGGCAAATTAAGATTTTAGTTGGGCGAAGACAAAATATCACACTTTACTTTTATGCTCTGTTGTTTTGGTCTTAAGAAATCCCTTCCTAACCTGAGGTCGTAACATTTTTTCCTCTATATTCTCTGAAATACTTAGTGCTTGGATTTTCCTGTTTGTGGCTGACCCATCTGGACATGATTTCCGAGCTGTTTGGGGCGGGCCCTTATTGCAGCGTCCCCCCCCCCCCCGCCCCACATAGCCAGTTGTCTTCCTGCCACACACCAACTCTCCTCACGGCCCTGGGAGGCAGCACAGCACCGGTCAGTGCGTCCAGCCTCCACATTTGCCAGGTCTGTGTGGGGGCCACAGTGTTGGTCTTCTTGTCCTGGCCGCTGCCACAGTGACTGAACTCCTGTGAGCTGTACAGTAAAAGACTGGTGTTTGGTACAACAGGGCAAGTGCCCTGGAGGGTCCTGGTTTTTCTGGTGAGATTTGCGTTGGGGCTGCTGACTCCTGGACTTGCCTGCAGGACTACAGTGCTCATCTAGTTGTCTATTTAGTTGTTCTTCAATGTACTTTATGTAATTCCATGCACAAAGATGTTTCACACGTTATAAATCAGATGTGCCCCGTCACACTCCTAGCTACCACTGGGCTGCGTTGAATGGTGTCCCTCCGACACTCATGCTCCCCTGGAGCCTCCACTGAAAACAGGCTTGGCAGCTGGGATTAGTTAAGACGGGGTGATCAAGTGTGGGTTAGGGTGAAGCCTAATCCAGTGACTGGTGTCCTCCTGTGAAGGCCACGTGTAGACGTGGGGAGGAAGGCCATGTGACCACGGTGGCCCAGTAGACTGCCAGCAGTCACCAGAACCGGAGCGTCTTTCTTAGGCATGTGAGCGAGGGTGTACCCTGTTACTTCTGGATTCCAGACTGCTGGCCTCCAGAACCGGGCAAATTTTTGTTGTTTCCAGGAGCTCAGTTTGTGGTACTTTGTTGCAGAATCCTTAGGAAACAAATGCACATGGACAATTTTTTGTGGATCCTACTGTAAATGGTACCTTTTAGAAAATATATTTCCTCCCGGGTCTTGGTGAAGAGATACCCCTGACTTTTGAGCTCATTTTGCCTCTGTAAAACCCTGACATGCCAGAAGCTCCGTTAATACTGGCGATTTGTCTTTAGATTCTTTGACTCAGTGGTGTTTTGAAAAACAGCTATGACTGGAATGCAATGGCAGTGCTCACAGTGGTTTTAAAAACACCCAGATTCTTTGCTACTCCTGGACGAGCAGAGCTGAAGCCCCTCTCCTGGAGCGCAGCAGAAGCTGGTGTGGCACCTGATGCCCTGCTACGGAAGGCAGCTTTCCTGTGGGCCTCCTGGGCCACCTCCTCTGGGGGCTGTAGCTGCCGTGTTGGGAGTTCCCCAAGGAGAGCTCCGTGTGGCAAGCAGCCCGCGTGGGACAGCCAAAGGCTTCCTCTCGGGAAGAACAGGGAACACGCAGCCACTGGGCAGGAAGAGCAAAGCCCCCAGGAGGGCCTCTTAGTGCCTGGTCCCCTTCCTAGGGGAACTGCTTTGCCTCCTTTCCTCTGGGTGGCCAGCTGATGCCCCGGCAGCCTCCTCTTCCTCTGTACCCAGGCCACACATGAAGTCCACCTGGGAAGTGCGCCTCTCTGGGGCCCTGCAGCTTCTGAAGCCTGCTTCCTGCTGTCCTGGGGGAGGGCTCGGGGCTGCCCCAGGTGGATGGCCCAGGTTCTAACAGACCCAGCTTGGAATTTCTTTGGCAATATAATGTTTCCAAACCCTAGGATGCCTCCCTCCCTGTCTACTCCCAACATTCACATGACTGTAACAGAAAGTATCCAGTTCTGCTGCTGCTCCACAAGGCCAGCGACTCAAGAGACAGAGTGGCAGAAGAGAGAGTTACTCAGTGGAGAATGGAGGCGGCAGCTTCGCCCACAGATCAGCTTCTCAGCTCCAGGGAGTTGTGGAACTGAAGAGATAAGGGACAGGAATAGGGGGAGGGGCATGGGCTCCTACAGGGCGCAGTGTTCAAGTCTTTCCTGGGAATAGGCAGAGGTCTCCCTGAACTCGGGTGCCACCTCTTTGGCTCCTTTTATGGTCTGGTGTTTCAGATCATGGTGGTTGGTGGGTGCCTTTAGCCCAAAAGTTCAGGCCACAAAGGAGACAGACCCAGTATGAGGACAGATGCCAAGCCTCTTCCTGTTTTCCGCCACCCTCCTGGACATCTGTAGGCCCAAGTGAAGAGTTGCTGTTTTGAGTGAAAGTGGCCTCAGGTCCCTGAGGAGTAACCCAGGCTGTTATCAGCATGGCCCTCGTGGCAGAGGCAGTGCAGACAATGTACTACCCAGCTGTGTGACCTCCAAAATTAGTGATTTTTAAGTCAGCTAAAAGCAAGTGAAGCTACAGGGTTTATTTAGGCTTTTCCTCTGAGACATAATCACAACCCCAAATCTCATGCAGTCTTTGGTTTAGTTCCTGGTCTCTGCTTTGTCCTTTCCCTCCTCTCTCAATTTGGGGGTGTCCACGTAGGACAAGCAGTGGCTTTGATAGGAAAAGGAAGGTCCATACCTGGTCCTTGCTGGCTTGGTGGGTACCCACCACCTAGGAGGAAAGTTTGAGGGAGATACTTAAGGAAGGCTCTGGCCTCAGCCTGTCTCTCCTGCGATGGCTGCTTCTGGTGCTGTTCCATACCTGCTTTGGTTTGGGGTGCAGAACCCCTGCCATTCTCAACCCTTTGAGGCCCTAAATGACAGTTCAGGTAGCCTCTCAGGCTTCTGTCACAGAAACTACCACAGGGTGTGGCTAAGTCCCTCCAACCGCAGCATCTTTGGCTCTGCTGTGTTGGTCATGCTGAGGCCATGCCCCGCTCAGAGGGACCACATCAGGACTGAGCTTACCACGCACATCGCTGCTGTTTCTCTCACCAAAGAGCCGGGCAGATGATCCTGGACGCTGTCCTTATGGCAAGTGTCCAGCAATGCTCTCCACTCCTCTTGCCGTACACCTGTTTCCAGGCCTTCGAGATTCGGAGGCACTGCCAGCCTGGGCCTGATGCTTGGAGAAGCCCTGCCCTCCACCCCTCCTCACCCCTTGCTGGTTGGTCCCAGGCCTGTGAAGGGAAAGCCATGCATTTCCCCACATCCTTGTGTGCCAGCCAGGAGCTGGGTCAGGGCTCCATGCCATCCCTTGCCCTCCTCTTGTCCACATGGGTTCCTTTGGGTGCTTGCTGACCGTCTCCTAGCCTCCCGCCAGGCCCACCTGCATTCTCATCATTCCCTGCAGATTCTGCAGCTGGCTGCTGGCTGTCCCTGCCCCACCCCAGGAAGCCCCACACTCACATGACCACTGTCCCACACCTGGGCCTCCTCACCTCCCAGGAACTCCTCCACACCTGCCACTCACTCCCAGGAAACCTGCTCCACCTCCACCATCACCAGACCTGCTTCCTTTGTTCTGACCACATCCTCATCCCTCCAGGGGACATTTCCACTGAAATCACCAACACATTTTTTTAAAGAAAACTCCCTGACCCTCCCCTTCACAGCAGCTTCTCCATCTTGCTTTGCTGCTCATCATTTCCCTACTGGTCTCTTCCGAGTACACAGCCTGTCACTGCAATAACGACCTTGTACAAGCTCTTTTTGTGTTAGCTCAGGTTTTCATTGCTGTGACAAAACACTTGAGAAAATCAGCTCAGAGGAAGGAAGGTTTACTTTGGCTCACGATTTCAGAGGTTTGCCCATTGTCAGCTGGCTCCAGTTTCTGGGTCTGTGGTGAGGCACATCATGGTGGAAGGCATGGCATTGGAAAGCTGTTCACCCCATGGTGGCCCGGAAGAAGGGAGAGGGAGATAGGCATATGATGTAGTCTCCAGGGCACATCCCCAAGGACCACTCCATTCAACTGGGTGCCACCTCCTGCAGTTTCCACCACCTTCCAAGAGTCCACTCAGCTGAGTCCTTAATGAATTCATCTGCTGATGAGGTCAAAGCCCTCATCTGCAATCACTTCCCAAAAGCCCCTCCTCTGAATATCACCATGTGGGGACCAAGCCTTCATTCAACACATGAGCCTTGGGGGACATTCCAGTTCCCAAACATAGCATTTCAACTCCCCCTCTTCTTCACTCCCCTCTGGTAGAAATGCAGCCCTGATGAGCCCCGTTGTCCTACTGTCTGAGTCAGCATCAGGCAGCAGAATGCTGCTGGGACCATCGACAGGGCACCAGGGCGTGCAGAAGGGAGCTGCAGCCATGAGGGTTGGTGAGGAACATTTTTTGAAGAGGCAAAGATGAGCTCAGGAATAACAGAATGGCAAATCTTGTGAACCAAGGATTAGGGAGTTTGAAGAGGAGGAAGGAACTATTGAGTATTTTGGGGCTCTGGGTAGTGACATTTTGGGCAGCAATTGAAGCAAGCCCTGGATGGTTTTAGTGGACTTACCTGGCTACAGTGTTAACCAGAATAGCTCACCCCCCTTATATCTGGAAGATGGTAGAAGCCTAAGGTGCTCCATGTTTATCTGCTGTCTGGATGGGAGAGGGTGGACAGAGCCAGGGATTTGACTGAGCTTCCTGCCCCCGTCCCCCGTCCCTGAGTCATTAGAGGGCAGAAAAAGGCGAGTGAGACAGACAGGAGGTATTTATTGGACAATGTCCCCAGGGAGACAGAAGGGATGAGATCACAACAGAGGACATAGGTCTCAGGAGGAAGGCTGGCTTTTGAGCATGGCCAGGAAAGGAGAAAAGCATCTTTTTCAGTCACCTTAGTCTAGGTTTTTTTTTTAACAATCCCCAAATCTCAGGGACTGAAAAGCACGTTTTTCCTCATTTTGCTACAACTTTGTCATAGATTGTCAGGGATCTATGCTCATCAAGGGAACACAGGCTGACAGTCAACTACCATCTCAAGTGTTGCTGGTCCCTATGGCAGAGGGGATAGAATGTTCTGGGGGCCGTCATGTTGGAGATTTTGGCTTGGATATGACAGGTGTCACCTGCTAATTAGTAACATGGCCCCACTGAAACACAAGGGGGCCAGGATGTGCAAACCTATTGTGTGCCCAAAATGTCGAGAACTGGAATTTGAACAGCACTAATGATGCCTACAGCACTGTACCCCACATAGCTTCAGTTCTAGGAGTCATACAGAATGCCAGGGCTGCAAAGAACATGGGACAAGCCACGTTAGCCAAGACCACCGAGAGCAGGCAGCAGGATCCACAGCTCTTCAGTGTTCTCCCTTCCTCTAGGTTAGACATCTGTTGTTGTTTGTCCCCAAGAGTTGTGCCACAGCTGTTGCCAGTTCTGGCATCATGCCTGGCAGAATGAAGTCTGCTTTGTTCCAAGGGGCCTTGGCAGTTCGTCACCACCTCCTTGGCTTGCTGCTGACCAAGCGTGGAAGCCGCAGGCTTCAAACCTTCTCCATACTTTGCCTCCACTCCCCTCAGGCTCGTTATACACTTGTCTTCAGGATGCCTTTCCTGATCTCCCACATCAGGTTAGGAGACACCCTGTGCTCCCACAGCCCCGCGTCTTCTCTAAGAGCACTCTGATGACACTTCACACCTGAAACACCATAATACTGAGCAGACAGGTCCCGGCTTGAGGTGGCCTCTGCAGTCAGGAGCCCAGGAGCCCCAAGAGGCCTTCCTGCACAGCTATCCATGACTTGACTTGACAAGGGACAAGAGCCCAAGGCTCATGATGATATGGATCTATAATAAACACTTATGGGCAATCCCAGCCAGATACAACTTAATGATTATACAGGCATAACACTGCCTCCTGGCAGACTAATTGGTTGCTTTAAAAAAATGCAAGGTTCAATTGATCCTGTTATTTTTTTTTTTGGCAGTACTGGGATTTGAACCCAGGGCCTCACACATGCTAAGCAAGTGCTCCCCCACTAATCCTCCAATTGCTAGCAACCTGGGAGGATGGACTCTAGGAATCTGGGCAACTGGGGGTTGGTGGCTGCTTTGCAATTGTGACCAGAATCATAGAGAAACTAAGGAGTTACTGGAAAAAATTCAGGGCAATAGTTCAAACTTTGGTGTAAGAATCACTTGTATAATGAATACTACGCAATCTTAAAAACATAAGCTGGGGATACACGTCAGTCAAAGCATGTGCTCTGCATGCACAAGGCCCTGGTCCATCTCTAGCATTGCAAAAGGAGAGAGGGGAAAATAGACACTTAACAGGTTATACAGTATACTACCAAAAGGGAAAAAAAAAAAAAAAAAAAAGCCTGGAAATGAGTGCCAGGTACTGTGGAGCACATCTGTAATCCCAGAGGCTCAGGAGGCTAAGACAGGAGGATGGCAAGTTCACAGCCAGCCTCAGCAAAAGCAATGCACTAAGCAACTCAGTGAGACCCTGTCTCTAAATCAAGTATAAAATAGGGCTGGGATGTGGTTTAGTGGTTGAGTGCCCCCGAATTCAATCCCCAGCACCGCCCCCACCGCCTGCAAAAAAAGTCCGGGAGAGTTATATGTACACACACAAATGTGGACCACTTGTGAGGTCACTGGTAGAAGATCATCTCTTAGGTGAACTGAGAAGCAGGGGAAAGATTAAGGATTGCTTTTTTTTTTTTTTTTTAAATAAACTTTTTTTGAAATTTTTTTTTTTAGTTGTAGATGAACACAATGTCTTTATTTTATTGCTTTGTATGTGGTGCTGAGGATCGAACCCAGGGCCTCATGCATGCGAGGCAAGCGCTCTACCGCTGAGCTACAATCCCAGCCCCAAGGATTGCTTTTTAAAAAAAAATTTTTTTTTGTTGTAGATGGACATAATAGCTTTATTTATTTTTATGTGGTGCTGAGGATCGAACCCAGTGCCTCACACATGCTAGGAAAGTGCTCTACCACTGAGCCACAACCCTAGCCCAAGGATGGTTCCGTGTCATTAAGTATTATCCATTTAAAAAAAATCAACTACCCAATGCAGTGTGATATCCTGAACGTAAAAAGGACATTAGTAGAAAACTGGTAAAATAAGCACAGCCTGCAGTCCAGTAGCATTATATCAACGTCTAATTTCTTAGTTATGACCAAGTGTCAAATACAGCTTTTCGGTGGCTGTCTTCTGATTCCTAACTCCAATGGGCCTTTTTCCTCACTATGGAAACACACAGCAAACCCCTCTGGATGCCTGGCATGCCTCCCATTCTTCCTGACCCTGGAAGCCAAGTTCGCCAATTACCTCCTCTGGACAGGTTTCCTAGACACTCCCTTGATAGTCTCCTTAGATGTGGTATTAGAGCTGGTGACACATGACTTTTGTTGCTTTAGACTTGTCTACCAACTAGGTACCCCAGGAAGCAGACTTCCTGCTGCATTTTCTAGATGAAGAGTACAGGTTAAGTTCTTTAGGAACCAACACCTGCAGAACGTAAAGACTGTAACACTGGGCTGTGATGCCCAACCAAAGCTTTAGTAGACCCCACTGGAGTTCTGAGGCAGAGATAAATTCACATTGCCAATTGGGAGTAGAAGGCCCCTCTGGATAAGGGCCACCCAGGAGCAGGGGTGTGACTAGCTAAAGCAGCTGTTCTGGAGAGGCACTTCCCATGGAGGCCCAACCTTAGAAGGCTGTCAGCAACACATGAGCAGCTAGGGGAGTAAGTCCTTCATTTCTGGGGGGTAGGGAGGATTGTCCATCACACTGTACCATGATCCCACCCCACAATTAAATTTTATCATTACATTCCCAGTGCAAAGACTAGAAAAAAATATGTTCTGATTTGAAAGATTAAAGGCATTTTGTTTCTTAGAAGGCAGGGCCTGGAACACAGGATTACATGAGGTTCCTTCATACACCAAGAGCCACCTATTTTTTTCTTTACTCTGGTGCCTTAAGAACACACAGAATTGGGGCTGGGATTGTAGCTCAGCAGTAGAGCGCTTGCCTCGCATGCGTGAGGCCCTGGGTTCGATCCTCAGCACCACATACAAAAGCAATAAGATAAAGACATTGTGTCCATCTACAACTAGAAAAAAAAAAAAAATTAAAAAAAAAAAAAAAAAAAAAAGAACACACAGAATTGAAGCTCCCTTTGACCAGCAGCTTACTGAGAGCCTCGAAGACCACAGGATGTCACCCAACTCAGGAACAAGAACAGTCAAGTTAAAAAACAATTTTTAAAGAAAGAAAATTTCTTAATAACATTCTAGGTATTCTATCTTTTTCAAGCAAATGAATATTTTTATTAACATGGTAAGTTTGTTTATTTCTTTAAACATGGTAGGGTTTTGACCTCAAATACTTATCAGGCCTGCTACTCAAATAAACTTATAGCTGGACAACATATGAACCTTGAAGATGCCTCTTCCCTGTCCAGTTTAAGAGTCCAATGCAGACAGTTCCAGGCTTTCCTTCCCAGCCCCTGAAGGGTCTTTGCAAATATCTTTTATTTTATGTTCAGAATCCCCTGAAATACGTAAGGGTATTACATCAACCCATACAGAACACCAAGATCTCACCTCCTACTCTAGGTTCCATGGCAAATAGAGCTGAGTTAGGCTGTCCAAACAAACCCACGAGACAGGTTACATCTGATAGTGTACCACATAAAGTTTAAATTTTGAACAAAATACATCTCTCTGCCTTTGGTCTCACACACAAATTAAAGTCCCCCATACAAACAATACCATCCTCCACCCGTTCTCCAGACTCATCAGTCCCAGCCAGGTCAGGCCCACCCGCATTCCCAGTTCAAGTCTGGTCCCTTGCTCAGCAACTGCTGCATGGAGTGGTCTTCTGGAGTCCATGCAGCTCCTTCGGCACCTCCAGAGCTGGAGAACTCCACCGAGTCTCATGTGTTGCACATAGACCCACAGTTCCAGGGAGCGATCAGGTCACACTAGAAAGAGCAAAGCACCTCAAAATTTAGAAATAACAACCAAAGCCCAGGAACAAATGTGACTGCCGCAAGAGCTCACAATCTAGGCCCTAACTCCTGTTATGTGAGAGCTTTTTCCAAACAAAACTTACTTCCCCAAACAAAAACATTTAACGATCAAAACTCATATTGAGGTCATCAACCACAGACCACAGCAGAAACGTAGTGTAAGTGAGGACAGAGTGTAGACAGAGAAAAAAGGGAAAACAAAAGGCTCTCTGGTTTCAGCTTCTCCGGGGTGTCAGCCAATCTCCATCACTGGACCAGAATCCGCTGGCTGGAAACCTGAAGCACAAACGGGAGAGACGCATCGGAGAGGTTAACGCGCAGGAGAAAACAAACAAAGCCAAGCGCTCAGCCCGCGCCCGGCTCATTCCAGGCTCGGGCAGAACCTGGAACCGTCCGGCGGCCGCACGCCGGCGGGCAGGTGGTTAGCTCGGCAGCTGCTCCGCCGGCACCACCCGGGCGGCCGCCCACCCCGCCCGGCCGGCGGCGCCCCCCGCGTCCACGTGGCCGCGCCCCGCTCACCGCGTCACGCCGACTCGCCCTTCTCTATCCGCCGCACCAGCGCCACCAGCATCTCTGCCATCTTGGCCAGCTCCCGGGCCTTCTCCTCCGCCTTCTCGCAGCGCGGGGCCGCCCTGGGCGCCGCGCCGCCGTCGGCGCCCTGCAGGTGGTTCAGCGCGCTCTCCTCCGAGGCCTCCACCTGCGTCTTGATCTGGATGAGCATATTGTCCATCTCCCACAGCTTGCCGCGGTTGCGCGCCTGCGCCCGGCCGCGCTCGCGGGTCAGCGCCGCGATGTCCTCGCGCATCTCGTTGATGACCGGCAGCAGGAACTGCTCGAAGTCCTCCTCGGGCTCCAGCACCTCCACCTCCTCGGGCTCGGCCAGCTCCACCACGTCCAGGGGCCGCATCTCGCGCTCGGGCCGCGCTGCCGACGTCTGCGGGGGCTAGGTGGACGCTCGCGGCGCTCAGCCACGCAGCCGCAGGGCGGTCGGTGCAACTTTCGCCCTTTTAAAACTTTTCCCCTCAGAGCAGCCACGGAAACGGCGACTTGAGAGCGAGAGGCGGCGAACAAAATGGAGTCCTGGCCGTCAACCAGCGCTCTGCGCGTTGCGGCCCCTTTCACGACTCGGCCGCCCCTCGCCTTACGGTCACGCTGAGAAGCGCGGGTGCGCGCACGTCCGCAAAGGGGCGTGGCGAGCCCCGCTGCGGCCGCGCGCTCGTCGGCATGCGCGCGCGCACGCGGCGCTTGTTCCGCGTGCGTCAGCCCGAGCTTCACCCCGAGCTCCGCCCCGTGCGGCCCAGGTTTGCGTGGGTGGGCTTGTGCCGCGCCGCCTCCTGCAGCGTTTCTCTGGCGCGCAAGTTTACGTGGAAAACAAGGTTTCCCTGCGCTGCGAGCGGAGGGAGCTGGGGCGCAATGTGGTCGAAGGCCGTAGCGTCCCGGGCCCACGCTCCGAGCCCTTTCCGGTGAGCTCCACCTCTGAAGTGCGCCTCAGTCTCCCCGTGGCTGGCAGCCCGCGCTGGGGGTCTTCTCTCCACGCCGACCCCACGCCCCGGGGCACGGCGCCGTCGCCCAGGTGGAGGCCTTCGCCTGTCTCCACTTCTGCCGTCGCTCGACACAGAACGACACGCGGACTGTCACCTAACAGCTGTTTTGACCCAAGTCCCCCAACAGCGGTCGGTGCTGAGGAATCCGGCTTCCTTTCTTGGTTTGCTGTCCCGTTAAACAGAACAAGTCACAGTTCTGAGGACGGCACCGATGCGGGCTAAGATGAACGTCACGTACTTTGTAGACACCAAGCGCACACCTGTGCGAAGTGCATCTCTCTCATTTAGGCCTTTGTCAGATTTTTTTGGTTTTGAGCGGAGGTCCTGGGCATTCAATCCAGGGGAAATTTATCACTGAGCGACGTTCCCAGCCTGTGTGTGTGTGCGCGCGCGGGCGCGCAGTATGAGACAGGAACTTGTGATAGACCCAGTCTAATTCTAAGTTTGGGAGCCTCTCCTCCCGAGGTCATGAAAACAAGTTCACTTTTGTTCCGCTTGTTCGGAATTCTTGCCCATTCTTTGAACCCCTCAGCACCTCCCTTTTTGAGTAGATAGCTTTGACTGGGTAATCACTTTCCCTAAAATCTCAAGGATGCCTCCTAAATGCCAAGGTTAAAGTCTGAGTTTACTCCCTACCTAGAAATGTTAAACTCTCAGTTCATTAATTTGCTATCTGCTTCTGTATGATGCTTGCCAAACCCCTACTTTTGTAACTCTTTGAGATATAAAAACCTCTCTGCTCTGAGACCAGGCTGCTGGTCTCTGGCCCTGTTTGAAGAGAGAGACAGCTGCTATACAGCTAATGTGCACACAGTATAAGCTTGCTTAATTTGATTTAAAATTGGAGTTGGTGGTCCTTTGTGTCCTGGGTTCAACACCTGCCAAGTTGCTGAGGTCCCAAGTTGATGAGGCTGGTGGGGAATTTGCTATTCTCCTGCCTCATTAATGGCCCAGATGACAATGAGATTCCATTACACACTTATTAGCATAGTCAAGATCTAGAATATTAACAACACCCAATGCTGGTGAGGATGTGGCTCAACAGAAACTCTTATTCCTTTTTTTGTTTGTTTGTTTCTGATACTAGGGATTGAACCGGGGGGCACTCCACCACTGAGCCACATCCCCAGCCCTTTTTTTGTGTTTTATTTGGAGACAGGGTCTCACTGAGTTGCTTAGTGCCTTGCCATTGCTGAGGCTGGCTTTGCCTCCCAAGTGCTGGAATTACAGGCATGCACCACTGTGCCCAGCTAGAAACTCTTATTTCTTGATTGTAGGAATGCCAAATTTCAAAACTACACTGGAAGACTGTGGTAGTTATTTACTATCATTTTGTGGTGCTGGGAATTGAACCCAGAGACTGGTGCAGGCTTGGCAAGTGCTCTACCACTGAGCTACATCCCCAGTCCTGGTAGTTTATTTTTAAAACTAAAGAAACTCTTACTATGTGATCCCGCAGTCACACTCTGCTATTTTTTCAACTGGGTTGAACCGGTTCTCACAAAAACTTGTGCCTAGTTTTTGTTGTTGTTGTTTTTTGGTACTGGGGATTTAACTCTGGGGTACTTGACCACTGAGCCACGTCCCCAGCCCTATTTTGTGTTTTATGTAGAGACAGGGTCTCACCGAGTTGCTTAGTGCCTCACCATTGCTGTGGCTGGCTTTGAACCCGCGATTCTCCTGTCTCAGCCTCCCAAAGTACTGGGTTTATAGGCGTGCACCACCGCGCCCAGCTTGTGCCTAGTTGTTTATGCCAGCTTTATTCATAATTGCCAAAACTCAGAAGCAAGTGGCCTTCATCAGGTGAACGGACAAACTATATCCCAGGTAAATGGAATATTATTCAGTCCTACAAGGAAATGAACTGTCAAACCGCGAATGACATTGAGGAAACTTGAGTGCATCTTACTAAGTGAAAGGAGCCAAACTCTATGGCTACTATTCCAGCTACTATGGAGACAGCAAGAAGCTCAGTGGCTGCTTGAGGAGGAAGGGATGGATAGGCAGAGCTCAGAGGATGTTCAGGGCCCTGAAACCTCTCTGTATGAGACTATCATGGTGCATGTGTGTCTGAACCCTCAGAATGTACACCACCCAGAGTGGACCCTAATGTAAGGACAAGACTGAGTGACAATGGTGTGCCAGCATAGTTCCATTGATTGTACAAATGTTGTGTTGTGCTGCAGGGATGTCAGTGGTGGTGTGGGAATTCTGTGCTTGCTGTTCAGTCTTGCTGCAAACCTAAAACTACTATAAAATAGAAAGTTGATTTAGAGCGAGTGAGGGGCAGATGGCTCACCCCCTGCCAATGAACTGAGAAACATGGCCTCTTCTCCAGGATGAGGTGAGATAGGTCCCCTCTGCCAAGTACTTTCATGCAAGGCATAAAATGCCAGGTGTCCAGTGTTCAGTAGGGGCCAGATCTCCAGCATTTCTTTATTTTCTCTGTTAGTGATTTCTGGTCTTTATTATCTCTTTCTGTCTACTTTATTTGGTTTATTCTATTTAACTTCTCAGGTGAAACTCAACTCATGAATGCTTTTGTTTCTAACATTTAAGATCTAAAATTCTCATCAGGCATGACTTTAGCTGTATCACACATTTCTTTTTCCTTTTCTTTCATGGTGCTGGGGATGGAACCCAGGGCCTCACACATGCTAGGCCAGTGCTGGACACTGGGATGTATCCTCAGCCCCATCACCCAACATTTGATATTTGCATTTTCATTATTCTTTATTTCTAAGTACACTTATTCCCATTGTAATTTGTGATCCATAAATTATTAGAAC
>CM053408.1:115841299-115910211 GCA_028644305.1 Xerus rutilus | reverse complement strand
TTTGGTACCAGGGATTGAACTCAGGGGTACTCGACCACTGAGCCACATCCTCAGCCCTATTTTGTGTTTTATGTAGAGACAGGGTCTCACTGAGTTGCTTAGCGCCTCACCGTCGCTGAGGCTGGCTTTGAACTCGCGATTCTCCTGTCTCAGCCTCCCTAAGTGCTGGGATTACAGGCTTGAGCCACCGCGCCCGGCTTTATTAGAACTTTAAAAAAACTTTTTTAAGCCAGGTGCAGTGGCATGTCTGTAATCCCAGCAGCTCAGGAGGCTGAGGCAGGAAGATCGTGAGTTCAAATCCAGCCACAGCAAAAGTGAATTGCTAAGCAACTCAGTGAGCCCCTGTCTCTAAATAAAATACAAAATAGGGCTGGGGATGTGGCTCAGTGGTCGAATGCCCCTGAGTTCAATCCCTGGTACCCCTCACCCCTACCAAAATGTTTTTCTTACTGATTTCTAACTTAATTGCATTCTGCTTAGAAGTGGAGTTTGGTTTTATGCTAACTCTCTAAAATTTGTTAATATTTGTCTAAAGACCTGGGCAATTTTAGCACACTTTCCATGTGTGCCTGAGAAAATTGAGCTTTCTCCAATAATATAAACCCTGGGCCTTGTGCATGCTGGGCTCGACCACCAGGTTACTCCTCCAGCCCCATGGAAGTGAAATGGATCCCTTAGACCTCCTTTAGAGGACACACCAGGAGCCACACACATTAGAAGACCTGAGAACAAAGAGAAGGCTGCGTGCCAGTGGTGTGCAGAGGACGTTCTGTTGTGACGGCTGTGCGTGCTATTCTATACTGCTGTACACAGGACTGACAGTGCTACGCACTTCCTTGAATCATCCAATCTTTCTAGGTGTTCTGAAGTGCCTGGCACCTCTTAAAAGTAGAGGTAGTAACAACACATTTCATAAATATCTTGTTAAAATTCACAGGAAATGTTTTGGGGAGAATGGCTGAGCCGCCTCGTTTGTGCGTGGGTCTGGGGAGAAGACCAATGTCAGCGGGCTCACATGAGGAAGAGCAGCCCCGTCCCTGCGACCTGTGCTGTTTGCCTTTGCTGTGTACACTGTGTAATAAGGGATAAGCAAGAGCCAGGCTACAGCATCTGGTCTTTCTAGATGTTAGGGAAATGCCAGTGCATGACAGAACTGGAGCTAGTGTGCACACACCAAGTGTACCGGTGTTCAGAGCCACAGGGCTGTTCCTGAAGCCACTTATGCATCGGAGGGAAAATTGTTACAACCCGTATGCATCACAGATACACGCACCTGGCCACTGGTTGACAGGAGGGAAGGGAAAGGCTCTGGGTGGGAATGCTCCTGCATAGGAGCCACTTTCAAATTGCAGCCTTCTTGGCATGCAGTTTACTCGGTGCCTCTGTGCACAGCAGGACACCTAAGTCCTGATTGGAAGCCTGTGGTCTTTCTAGATGTTGAGAAGGGCCCAGCACATGGTGGAAGTGGGCTACAGCAAGCTCCTTTGAGGGTTTTCTGTGGTTTTACAGGAGCGTTGCACTGGGAATTGTGAACTTTGTTGTGCTGGAGGCTGTGCGGGGCCTGGGTGGTGGTGGGCAGAGCAGGAGGCAGGGTGCAGAGGCTCTGGCCCAGCCAAGTGAGTGCAGCCGTCTAGCCATTTTAGTCAAGGTTGCTGTGTGCTCACTCGGGGATACACAAGCCGGGAAGCCCCAAGTATGCTTAAAGTACAGGTGGTGAAATGATCCCTGTGCAAACGTCCTTTTGTTAGTTGTTAGGAAGGACTGTCTCCTGGGAGTAGCCTTTGTCAGCTACCTCTGGGCACTAGACTAGTGCCATGTTCCACGGCTGAAAAGGTCAAGGGGGAGCAGAGCAAGGTGTGGAGGGGCTCCTTGCTGGGACCTCTGCAGCTCACAGCTGGGTTTAGGTTGCACCTGTAGGCCTGGTGCTTTGACATAAAGAGCCTGTGTTCATTGTGGACCAAGGGGTTCTTTATTTTGAAGCACCTAGGCTTTGTAGATGTCCTGCACTGACAGCACGTGGTAAAAAGCGAGCTAGTGGATTAGCAGATTGGTAAATACCTCTTGGTTTTGGCTGATAGAAAAGATGTGTCTTGGATGTGGAATTGTTTTGCCACCTGTGGGCAGCCTGCGTCAGGACTTCAGTGGGCGGCAGCAGAGGGTGGGAGGACAGGCTGAGCCGTGCACAGATGCATTCAGATTTCCTTTTCTTCTTTGGCGCTGGGATGGCCCCCAGGGTGTGGCGTGAGCTGGTGAGTGCTGTGCTGCTGAGATCCACCCTGGCCCTGTGGGCACCTCTCTGGCTGCACTGCGGGATGTCAACAGGTCAGTGGCTCAGAGCTCCTTGCTGACGCGTCCATAGTGTGGATGTGGACAGGAGCTCTCCTGAAACGTGCCTCCTGCGCCCCATCATGTCTCATCCTCAGTGGGGCGTGACACAGTGCAGGGTTTCACCACAGCTCTGCCTCGAGGTCTTTGCCATTTTTGTCTTTAGTGAATTTTTGTCCCTAAGAAACGCAGGATTACATTTTTTTCCCAGACTGAATTTGCAGAGTGTATTCTTGGTTACCAAAATATGTAGCTCTGGGATTTGGGGTTGGTAAATATTCATGATGTGTGTGGGAGGCACGATACCACCAGCTCAACCATATGAAACGGGACGCCGTGTGCATCGGGGCCTGGAAGGGCGGGCAGCTGTGAGCGGCTGTGTGTGTGGGTGGCTTTGTTCTTTGTGTTTTTCCGTTTCCTATACTGCACATAACTTTTTTTAAAAAATAAAAGTTATTTAAAAACCAAAAGAAATTAAAAGAAAGAAAACACCCTTCATGTGCAGGGAGAGGCAGGGGCTGGCTTGAGCCCTGAGAGAGAACCCAGACTTTGTAATATAAATTTTATTTAAAAAAAAATAAAAGAGAAGATCCCCAATAGGACAATTTTCTGCTGCCAGCCTGTGGGATCAGCTGCTCGCTCCCCGGCCCAGTCCCTCCTCATTGCTCCTCTGCGGGCTGCTTTGTCACAGGATGTAGGCTGGGGCAGTCCTGCAGCCCGTGGGATCCACCTGCTCACTGCTGTTGAAAGTCAATGAAGAACGTGCGGATTTCCTTGGGGTGGACAGTGATGGTGGTGCCTTTCTTCAGTCTTGAGGGAGAGGCGGGGTGGCCTGTGGGAGCACAGAGTGTGTCCAGCAGGGCGCTTCTTCCTACACTCCCCCCAGAACCTGCAGCTGCCTACAGTCTGCTGTGGCTCCCATGGTGACGATGACCCTTGCTGCCCACGCCCACCAGGGTCCTTACACAAGTGGGTCTCTCCACATCTCCCTCTCGTGAGATGTGGCCCAGGTGGAACGAGTCATACAGACTAGTCGTGGCCCCAGTGGGTGGGTTTCCCCATGGGGTGCCTGTGGGTTTTCTAACTGGAGCCCCCTGGTAAAACCGGCCACTGAGGAGGCAAGCCTGTCCTCCCTCCCTCCTTCCCTTCCCGGGTCCCTCCTTCCCTTCTCGCCACTGAGTGAGTGTCCACTCTACACTCGGCACCATGCTGTGTGCAGTGGACAAGAGGAGATGCCCAGGGCAGAGGTGCATTGGGGCCACCTGCCCAGCCGGGGACTCGGGAGAGGCCAGGGCAGGAGCTGCCAGAGTGCAAGGACAGGGGCTCCTAAGGTGGAGGGGAGGGATGGCAAAGCCAGAGGCATGAGGCCGCCTGGCAGGTGGGAGCCAATGGTGTGCAGAGCGGGCACGGGATGGCCCTGTCAGCAGGACCAGCTCTGGCAGAACCTCCAGGGAACACTCAGGAGCCCGGGGCTCTTGACCAGGGCGTGGGCAGGGCGGGTGGTCTGTGAGTGTGTGTGCATTTCACACGCACGCACACTCACGCACGTGCCTGCGTGTGGCACTGGCAGGTAGAGACTGACCCAAGCCTTTCTTAACCTGCTCTGGGAGATCAGGAGGCTGCAGGTTCAGAGGAGAAAGGACCCCTTGAGGCCTCACGGCCTTGAGACAGATGGCCGCATCTGCACTGGGTCTGAGCAGCTCCCAAGCCTGGCGGGGACCTAGATGGGCTAGAGCAGGGGTTCCCACCTCTCTGTTGGCCAGTCTTCGTCCTCCAGCTCCAGCGCTGCAGAGAATGTATGTCCCAGGTTCCTGTGAGTGAGCGCTCCTTGACTGCCACCACGGGCCCCAGCCCCCGCAGCATGGCCTGCAGGTACAGAGCAGAGTGAGGGGTGGGTCCCACGGATGCCCTAGGTCAGAGCAGAGCAGAGAACCAGAGCAGAGCAGGGAGGCCACGTGGTGTCTGCTGCAGGCCCTGCTTGCTGGACGCGCCTGCTTCATTCATTCTCAGTGCTCAGCTCTGCAAGGAAGGGACGGTCAGCCTGTTTACAGACGAGGAGACAGAGGCCAGGCTGTGTGCTTCCCCAGGGACCTGGCTGGAGGAGGGCCTGGGAGGGCAGGCGCCCCCCAGGCAGACTCGGGAGACCCTTGGGTGCCAGGTGTTTGTGCACAGTCCTGGCTGCAGAACCTCTGCTCAGCCTTTCAGCTGGCGGGCTGGGGTGTGGGCTGGGGAGACACCCAGTGGTGGGGCCTGGGTGGGCCCCTGGATCCTCTGACTGTCATCTTCAGAGGAAGTGTCCCACCATGTGCTTTGTTTCTGATTTCGCAAATGACGTCTGTGTTGTGAAAGATCAGATGAGGAAGAAACAGGCCGACTGTAACTGACCAAGCCAGCAGGCCTGAAGGCGGAGGAGCGAGGTGGGCCCGTGGGGTCCTCTGGACAGGGGGCTCCTCACTCAGAGCCTCAGACTCTCCTGGGGAGGCCTGCCCCGGGGTCTGGGGGTTGGGCAAGGGGGCAGTTACCTCCAGATCCATAGTCACCGGCTGAGACAGGACCGGGTCCTCCCCCGCCTCATACAGGTGGTGCAGCCGCAGTAGGACACGTTGTAGGTCTGCTTGGGCCTTCCTTTGGTGGCCTTTAAGGACAGAAGGTGGCAGTGAGAACCCCCACCAGCCAACTTCAAGGCTCTGATCTGTCCCAGGCACTTTACCCTTGACTCATTCCACATCCTCAGCCTCCTTGAGAGGCAGCACTCGACAGCAGAGGAAGCCAAGGCTCAGAGGGCAGTCCCTTGCCCAGGGCCACAATGCTGGAGTGCAGAGGAGGGAGGGCTCCAGGCCAGCCCGAGTGGCTGAAGGCCTCCCAGCCCGTCACTCAGGGGCAGAGGCCAGGGGCCTCATTCCCTGTTGAGGTCATCAGTGGGCTCCTCTCTGCTCCAATCTCTCCTGCCCTGCCCGAGGCGAGGTGCAGCCACAGCACCCAAGTGGGGGAGCAAGCTGTCCTTCCCCACCACAGTGATGACGAAGCAGACGCTGCAAGAACCTTCACCATGGAGTCCCGGAGGCCTCAGTGAGAATGGATTCCTCTGCCCCCCATGGACTCACATGGGGGAGAAATGGATTCTCGCTGCACTGAGTCGGGGACAGCTGGGGGCTCCCTGCTTCCACCACACCACCGGGGGGCCCTGACGGATAGATGGTCTTGTTTGCTCTAGTGTCCTGGGACCTCGTGTTCCACCCACCCTTGGCCGCCCGGCATGGGGAGGCTCAGTGCTGACACTCATGTCTTACAGGTGACAGGAGCAAGGCTCAGGGGCAGCACCGAGTCCAGCGCCTGGGAAGAGGCCTGGCCGGCTGTGAAACCCTGGCTCCCGGAGCTGAGCCCTGCAGCCTCCCCAGCTGCTGAGTCAGACTCAGGGCTGGAACTGAGGCGCTGAAGTCTACAGAGCTCGCCTTGGGCTCGGAGCTTGCTGGTGTTCAGACAGGTGTGTAGGAACGGTTGCCTGAGCCCACACAAGCTGAGAGGCTTGAGAAATGGCTTTTCCGTGTGCTCTTGGCACAGTGGTTAAGGATCTGAGTTCCAGAGTCAGAGAACGACCCCCACCTCCTGCCCTGGGCAGCCAGGTGCTGGGAGCCCACTGTACAGGCAGTTGCGGGTACCTGGGGCCCTCGTCTAGCAAATGGGGATGGACCAAGACCTGCAGAGAGGGGAGAAGTGGCCAGAACCCAGCAAGCTGGGCAAGTGGGCTCCAGCCCAGGACCAGCCACACCGTTCTTGGAGCGGATCCTGCCCACTGTCTGGAAGACCTTGCACAGCCCGGAGGGTTGGGCAGGACGAGGACAGCCCTCTCTGTGGGTCCTGCCACAGATGGACCAGGTGGCCCCACAGAGCTGTGATGACTCTGAGGTGAGCTTGTCTGGCGATGGGTTGAGGGAAGAGTGGGACTGGACCTGCTGGATGCCTGCCTCACCTTTCCGAAGACGGTGCATGTGCTTGGTGTGGACTGTGCTGTAGTTCCAGCCAGGGATGCTCAGGGTCTGCAGGTGCAGATTTGGGGGCAGTGTTATAGCCTCTTGCTCCTGGGGTCCTGGGAGCTTTGGGGCAGATCCTGCAAGGCAAACAGAGTGAAAAGGAGGTGTCAGGACCAACTCCTCCTCCTGGCAGTGCGTCTCCCTGGCTCTTCCAGCCCGGCTCACCCACCCATGCTCAGCCTACACTAGTCAGCCGGAGACGTGCTAGTCCTGGTGCCTGGGTTTCCATGCCCCTGCCCTTGCTCACGCAGGCCCCTCCCCAGAATGCCATGCCTCACGTCCAACTGCCAGGATCACAGAGCTTACGGGCTAGAGGGGCCTTGAGCCTCCCCAGTCCAGACATTCAAACAACAGCTGAGACTACAGCCCAGAGACCTCGTCCAGGACCTCGCAGCTCTGCTTTCTACTCGAAGTCTGGGAAGCCAGTTCCTCCTGTTCTGTCATCTCTCTGCCCTGCTTGGAGGCACTCACAAGCTGCCAGCTTCGCACAGTACCCCAGGCCACACACACTGGTCCTGGCCTGGGCCACCTCCCCACAGCAGGACCATCAGAAGCCTTCCCTGGGCCTGCTGTGCTTGAGATGGGAAGTTAGAGTCTCAGTTTTGGGTGGTGCTATCATTTGGAACTTGTATGCCTCCAAAGGCCATGTGTCAAAGGCTTGGTCACCAGCCTGTGCTCTTGGGAGGGAGTTAGCACACTGGGGACAGGCCCTGACAGGGACACTGATACCCCAGACCCTTCTGTTCCCCAGCCTCCAGGGGGTGAGCTGACATCCTCCACCGCAGGCTCCAAACATCATGTATTGTGCTGCCAAAAAGCAATGGGGACAAACAACCAGGGACTGGAAACCATGAGCCAAAATAACCTTTTCTCTCTGTAGCTGACTTTCCTGGGGATTTCGTCACTGTGATGGACATGGACTAGAATGAGGCGAGGGAAACAGGTGCCCTCTGAGCACAGCCGGAGCTTCCCCAGCATGTCCCGGCTGTGAGGACAAAGACTGTCCACAGAGACGGAGCCCAGGTGAGAGGCGCCTGGGGACGGCACCCGCCTTCCTGAGGTTAGGTGGCCTCAAAGAAACTTCTCCCTTGCACCAACGGAGACCAGAGTTGGGTGGCAGGATGGGGCTTCTCAGGCACACTTCATCTCCCTCTGTAGCAAAGGCCCCCACAGACAGGGAGCACGACCCTGCTAGGCCAGTCAGAACCCTGTCCCGAGAATCAGAAGCAAGGCAGCTAGTGTGGACCGTGCAGCAGCTCAGAGGTAGTCCAGGGAGCAGCCCGTGAGTGCCTGCTCCCGAGACGCCCAGTGCTGCCCTGCTCCTGCCTGCCCAGGTTCCTCCATGAAGGAGTTGCCCAGGCCCTGCCCACCCGGCTGCGCCTTCAGGGTCTGTTATCTCCAGATAGAGAACATTAGCTGACGTCGCTGGAGTGGTGCCTGACCTCCAGCTTGTGCTCCTCCAAACACAAGGCACCATCCCTGACAGCACAGCGCCCCTTCCCCCAGCACGTCCCCGTCCCGCTTCAGCCTGTGAAAACTCCTGCAGGACAGGGCTGCACCTGACACACCTGTGGCCTGTGCCACACCTCAGGTGCTCAGCATGCATGCTGCAAGAGTGGGTGACAGCCCGCCTGACTACGGAGGCCATGGGAAGGTTCTGGTCTGAAACTGAAGGAGGACGTACCTTGTAAGCACACCCTAATCAACACCTCTGCCAGTGGGCAGGGAAAGAACCTGGGTCATCCTGAGGACGGGGCCAGATTGTGGCTAGGTCTTTACTTCTTCAAAGCCCGCTCCAAGGACCATCTTTAAGCGTAATCCTGGTTTAATGTTTCTCGTGTTCTGCTAATTTAATAACGACACAGAAGTGCACGGTGGCTAATCCACAGAGGCCTCCGTAAAAGCAAAGCACAGCCGTGCAGGCTAGGCCACCGACTAGAGGCACTCTTACCTGGTGAGCACGCTGGATTCACACAAAACCTATCTTTTACATGCTGGGTCCCCAGGCCTGAAGTGACATGGTGATAGTGTCACATTAAGACAGACAGACGCATGGGGAGACCATGGAGGAGAGGACACGAGGGAGAGGTGCGGAGTGGAACAGCAGTGAGCTCCAGTGCTGTGCTCGCCAGCTGTGTAACCCCGAGTGAGCCACTGTTTGCCCTCAGTCCTCGAGGTCCCTTCCTGCCCCAAAGCTGCTCGGATCCCTGAGGGCATGAGTCCCTCCCGAGGCCACCCTGGCCCAATGGCTCATTCCAGGACAGAAGCGATGCATACTTGGAACGGGCACCCCTTTGCTGGCCAGCTCTCTGACCAGCACAATGGGCCTGTGCTGCAGTGCCAGCCCCATCCTCGGGCGCAGGACAGTGGTGACTGAGTGGGGCCCCAGCAGAAGCCAGAGCATCGGGTACACAATGGAGGTGTCGTTCAGCGTGAGGTTGTAGTGCAGATTCCAGGCCAGGTTGTTCCACAGGCGGCGATGGAGCATGACCTGCGGGAGGGGGTGTCTGAGAGGGCCGCCTGGTGATGGGAGTGCCCACGAGCACCCTGAGGGGCTGTGGAAGGACAGACCACTCCTACCTCCACCTGCCCGTTGCCCTGGCTGGAGACGCCGTGTGCGCGTTCCGACAGCAGCACCAGCCTGCTTTTGCCGTCCTCAATGAAAGCTGACTGCACCATGGGGAAGTAATTCTGCAACGGGAACACCCCCACGGCAGCCTTGGAGAAGGGGACGCAGCCGCCCCACCAGCCCCCACGGCTCAGCAGCACACAGGGAGGTGCTCTGCTTGGAGGCCAGTGCATGGGGTTCAGCTCTCTGCTCTGCTGCTCCCTAGCCATGCGGCCCAGCCCATGTGGCTCCAGGCCCTCACACACACCAGTGCACCGACCCTCAAAACAACCCACTGATGAAGCGCTGACTTTTCAGAAGGGGAAACAGGTGCAAACCAAGATCTCTCATCCATCCACGGTAGCACCAGAACCCAGACACTGTCTGATTGGGAGCCTGTGCCCTCAACCCTGTGTAGGCAGACCTGGGGTAAAGGGTCGTTAAAGGAGCTCTCTCCAGAGGCCTCTGCTGCTTAAAGGGGTCAGGCAGAGCATGATAGGGGTGCAGTGTGTGGCGCGCAGGTTACCCGGGCGATGATGTTCTTCACAAAGGCCTGGTAGGGCCTCCGCTGCATCTGGTAGCCGTTGTTGTCTGAATAGATGACCTTCTGGTTATTTATATCACTGCTGGTCCTCAGGATGGCCTCTCGGTTCAGCTCTAAGGGGCCCACTCGGTATTGCTGCTCTATCCGGTGACAGAGCAACTCTCTGTCAGGGCCTGGAGGCACGTGGGTGAGCCGGGAGTGGATTGCGAAGGTGTAGCCCTGGGCGGTGGTGCTCCTGGAGGAGAAGGGGGAGTGGGAGGTAAATCTGCAGAGCTTCCAGGTGCTCCTTTCCTATGCCTTCCTTCCTGCTGGCAGGGTGGCTATCCCGTGTGCTCTATGGCACCACCTGGGACACTGAGAAATGCAGTGGGAGGAGCCTGGACCCCTGACACCACGGAGCTGCCGTGTGGGCCTGGACCTCACAAGAGCCCCTCTCCTGTGCTCTGAACTCAGTCTCCCACCAAATGACTCGGCCCGTGCACATGCAAAAAGCATACCCCGAGATGCCGCAGCAACCGCACGCCAGGCCCAGGCAGGGGCAGGATCTGGGCACTAGCTCTCATTGGCTAGCCCATGGCATCCCCAGGCACCCAGGGGTGGGGCCCCGCTGGGAGGTACCTGTAGAAGTACTGCCGGACCTCAGTCACCAGCTTGCCCCTCATGATCTCCATGCTCACAGCCTTCCAGGCGGGCACTGCCGTCTTATTGGAAGTGAACATGTAGTTGTCAGAAATGGGACCCTGCTTCACGTCGCCGTTGACGTGGTACTCCAGGAACTCCTGCGTCACGTGCACCGTCTGGTTGCTTTGTCTGCAGTGGTGAGCAAGAGAAAACACCACCGCTGTCCGGCACAGGGTCTGGCAGACATGACTCACAGGGTCTGGAGCCAGGCCGACAGGGCCCCATCCAGACGCAGCCAAGAGCCCAGAGTGAGAACCACCCATGAGGAGCCTGTGTAATGGTCACCAGGACACAGCAAAGTCCATGTAAAGATCCCACCCAGAGCCAGTGGGGCCTCGGATTCCACCCTGTCTCTGTGGGCTGCACTCCAGGCCTCAGCAGAGGGCACCCTCAGAGGCAGAGCTGGGCCATCCAGGTGGCCAGCAAGGTCTGTGCACAGCACCAGTACAGAAAGGGATTTCAGTCCTGATGACTGTGAGCTGTCCAGCAGGACACCATATTTACTGACCCCATGTCACATGTCACATGCCAGGGCCTTCCTTCACCTAGTTAAATTCTCATGACTCCCAGACCCCAGGGGACACGAACTGTTAACAGGTTTCACTCTGAGGCACGCGGAGGCACAGAGGCTGGGCCGTGTGCTGCGGCCTGCCCAAGACGGCATATCTGGGAAGGAGGCCAGTTGGGTTCACGTCCAGCTCTGACTCCAAATTCCAAGCTCACTCCCCGTGAGTTGCTCTGGTTAGGATGGAGGATGTGGCTGGAGTGGGGAGGGGTCCCAGGGCCTCAGAGATGTATATATATTTTTAAAAAAAAAATTTTTTTTTTAGTTGTAGACGGACACAATGCCTTTATTTTGTTTACTTATTTTTATGTGGCGCTGAGGATCGAACCCAGTGTCTCACACATGCTAGGCAAGCGCTCTACCACTGAGCCACAAACCCAGCCCTAGAGATGTATATTTTAATCACAAATATATATGCAGCCTCATGAAGTGACACGTTGGCATGTGATCTGTAACGGGCTTGGCCTTGCTGTGGGCAGAGGTAAAGAACTGCACGGCTCTGCGGCCCACTTGAGGGATTTCTGTGGGGTGGGGAAGGAAGCCAGGGAGGGAAGAGAAAGGAGACATGATAAGAAGGGTCCCGCTGAGACCCCGATGAAGAGGAGAAAAAGGAAGGGTTTCCAACTGTTGGACACAAAAGGCCTCTCATCTCTGGCCCCAGACCCCATGGCCCTAGTTTCTTTTCAAAGGCCACTGAGAGAGGGAAAGACAATCCAAGACTGGGAGAAACAATCTGCAAATCATATATCTGATAAGGGACTACCTAGAACACATAAAGAGCTCCTGCAGTTCACCAATGAAAAGACAACCTGATTTAAAAATGGCCAAAGATCACATTTCACTATAAGCACATAGAGACAATGGCCAATAAGCCAATACGGCTAATAAGCACATAGAGACACTCACCATCAGTAGTTATTAGGATATGCAAATCAAAAACACAGTGCAGTACCACTTCACACCCACCAGAACGGCCACGCGACACACTGGGGCCTCTACGCACTGCTGGTGGGAATGCAAAGTGGCGCAGGGGCCGTGCAAGCAGTCCAGCAGCACCACCAAAGCAACGGCACGAGCCAGGAGTGGTGGCGCACACCTGTAATCCCAGTGGCTTGGGAGGCTGAGGCAGGAGGATTGTGAGTTCAAAACCAGCCTCAGCAATTTAGTGAGGCACTAAGCAACTCAGCAAGACCCTGTCCTTAAATAAGGGCTGGCAATGTAGCTCAGTGGTTAAGTGCCCTGAGTTCAATCCCGAGTACCAAAAGACAAAAAAAGCTGAAACCCGGCGCACCCACGACGCAGCAAGTCCACTCCTGGACACACCTAAGGGCAATGTTAACGTGTATCCACCCAAGCGCTGGTGGCTGTTCACAGCAGCATCACTGATAGTAGCCATGCAACCCATGTGTCCATTGACTAAAGAAAGGATAAACAGAACATGGCGGGTTCCTGCGATGGCTGCCGTTAGGCCTGAAGAAGGAATGGAGCACCGGCCCTTGCTACTGCCGCTCGGTGACACAAAGGGGCTCCCGAGGGCAGGCCTCTGTGTGCATGAAACGTCCAGACCAGGCAGATTCACAGACGCAGGACGCAGGCTAGTGGGTGCGGGGGCCCTGGGGAAGGCACAGGGGAAGTGGCCGCCATACTGCATGAGGTTTATTTTGGGGGGGGGTGGAGTGTGGTGAAAGCTGCACAACTGTGATGGCACTCACACTGCCAAGCTGCACGCTGGGAGGTGAAAGGTGTGGAAGGTGGATCTCTCCACAAAGCCGTCCCAGGAGGGCAAAGGGCCCTGGATATGCACCAGGCTCCGGGCTGGTGCCTGTGCGCACCACGGCGCCCTTCTGAGGCTCGAAACGCAGGGGCGCCCTGCCTCTGTGATTGGATCCGGGCTTCAGCCATCTCTGCTGCAGCTCCTGGGCCTCCCAGTTCCCACAGCTCCTCCTCTGTGCACGTGGCAGCTGCTGGTTCTGCAAAGCTCACCGCTGGGCTTTGGGAGCCTAATAAGAGCACCCTTGTCCTCACCAGAGTTCAAAAGCAAGAGCGAGACAGGGGCCAGGACAGTGTGGCGTGAGCTCTGGTGCTAGAAAGTGCTGGGGTGGGGATAAGGCCTAGGCAGGCCACTCTGTGGACTGGCGAAAGGGGGCTGCAAGTGGGCTGGCCCTGGAGAGGGTGTGTGCAGAGGGGCGTGGGGACTGAGTGAGGGAAGGGCAGCGCGCAGACTCCACCTCCCCCAGCCTGGCCAGGGAGGCTCCACCTGCTGGTGCCTTGCTCCATCTCGCTGGGCCCTGCCTGCCTCATACCCGCTGCCCGCTGGCTGCTGTCAGCTGCTCCACCTGCCCAGTCTGGGGAAGGAGCCGAGGAAGGCTGAGGGGGAACCTGGTGGGCACAACTCCTAGGGGAGTCCTCATGCTCTGGGCAGTGGACAGCTGCTGACAGAGACGGCTGCCCTGAGCTCCACCAGGACAAATGCCTCTCCCACAAGTAGGGCTGGCGGGGGCCAATGAGCGCAGGGCTGAGTGCAGGATGGAAGGAAGGTCGAGGGTGGGTGGTCCAGGTGTGAATGGATGGATGGACAGGCGAGTGGGTATGAAGAGATGATTTTGAGGGTCCCTTCCTGTTAGAGTTTGAATCTGAAAGTCTCCCAAAGGCTCATGTGTTGAAGGCTTGGTCTCCAATAAAGCAACGTTCAGAGGCAGCAATTTGGGGGTGACTGAGGATCACAAGGGCCGTGACCGCATCAGTGGACCAAACACTGACAGCTGGATGGACTACTGCAGGAGATGGGCTGTGGTTGCAGAGGGGGTCTTTGAGGGGCATGCCACTGGGGACTGTATCTTGTGCCTGGCCCCTCCCTCTCCCTCGGGCTCTCTGCTGGCTGGCTCTGCCACGCCCTTCCACTATTATGTTCTGTCTCACTCAGGCCCAGAGCAATGGAGCTGGCTACCTATGGACAAGAACCTCTGAAACTGTGAGCCAAAATAAGTCTTTCCTCCTCCAAGTGGGTTTTCTCAAGTATTTTGTCATAGCAATGAAAAGCTGACCAACACACTCCGTGTTCTAAAGATAGTGTGACTATTTCCTGAATAGAGATTCTAACTTTAAAAAAGTGGATAATGGGAACATATTTTTCCCAGGGTGACTTCCTCTCTGGATTAATAGCTTTGGAATTAGAAGGCAGAAGAAGGCTTTTCCTTTCCTATTTTTTGCCTTGGCCTAGACTCATACTCCTTGAATTAAAGATCACAAGAGCGGGAAGAGGCTTCACTGCCATTCGGTCCTTCTCTCAGGCAGGTGAGCGAATGGAGACACTGGGGAGGAGACCAGGGGACCTGCTTGTCCAGGCCCTAGGTGCACCTCTGCCACAGACCAGCAATGGCTGTGCCTTACCTCTCCCAGATGCTGTGCAGAAGGTTGGTGTTCTGGTCGAATAGCACAGTGTAGCAGTCATTCGCCATGGACACCAGGTGCCTCCGCTGTGGGCTGCTACGTCTCCTTGGCTTGCGCTTAAACCGGAGCGTGCTGGCCAGGGTGGTAGCCTCCTGGGCCTCTGCAGTGGGCATGATCCTGTAGTGCCGGTAACTGAGTCCCGGGATGATGCTCAGGATAAGCAGGTCGTACGCAGAGAGGTCCTTTGTTGAGTTCTGGATCTGCAACGAGCAGGATGGAGGGAGGTGGATTTCAGGGCGGGCAGGACACTTGGTCTACTGTGACCCCTGGCTTGTACCCCTTCTGGAAGGGGGCACTCACTGTCCACTGAGGCAGTGGCATCCTTGTCCTCCAGGACTGTGCCCAGCTCTACTGTGTCCTCCCTTGGTTCTGACTTTACCCCCGGGACACAACAAAACACACCGCCCCTGGAGCATCCTCCAGTGGCCTGAAGATGGCTGCCTCTCAGGGTGCTGGGCTTCTCTTACTCAGGGTCACCCCCCAGCTCCTGCAGTCCTCCCTCATCTGCCAAGTGAATGGTGATCTGATATCAACCTCTGACCTGTCCTGGAACCTGAGACCCACAAGCACAGCTTCCTGCTAGAAGCCTCCCGCTGGACGTCCATGGCTGAGCACCCAGCCACCCTCCACCCCTGCCTGCTCCCTCTGCCTTCCCTAGTCAGCACCCACTATGGCCCCTCTAGCACCACCCACAGCCACTGTCCAGGCAGCCATGCCCCACCCATTTTCGTCCCAAGGACTCAGCCTCTTGCTCTCCCTTCCCTGTGGCCTCCACCTGGTGATAGCTGCCGTGGACCCTCCCTGGCAGTAGCCCAGATGTTCCCAA
Organism: Xerus rutilus; assembly: GCA_028644305.1. Lineage (NCBI taxonomy): Eukaryota > Metazoa > Chordata > Mammalia > Rodentia > Sciuridae > Xerus > Xerus rutilus. Next base: position 115,895,181 of record CM053408.1, on the reverse strand, counting down.
ACCTGCTGCTGACCCCACCATCTACCACAGCACCAGAGGAGTTTTTAAGACACTCCTCAGCTCTGCCCAGGGGAGGGGATCCTCAGTCTCAGCAAGATGCAGCAACCCTCATTTCTCGGGGTGGGGCAACCCCATCCTCTTCTCTCCATGGAGAAGGACCCTTTCAGGTCAGTGCCCCTGGCTTCTGCCCAGCTCCAAGGTATCTGGTTTGGGGTGGGGGTGTTGGAAGGGGTCTCCTGGGCCCCTGCAACAGAGGGAAGACCTAGAGAAGCCCCCTGGCTTAGCTTGCCTTTAGCTACTTTACAGATAACTCATTCTGGAGGTCATGCAGTTGAACTATTTATTATTAGCCTCCCATGATGGTAACAGCTGCCTAGGTGACTTCTCAGGTTCTCAGGACTCCAAGCCTGCTTTTGTTTTGGTACTGGGATTGAACTCAGGGCACTTGACCACTGAGCCACATCCCCAGCCTTTTTTCACATTTTCTTTAGAGACAGGGTTTCACCGAGTTGCTTAGCCCTCACCATTGCTGAGGCTGGCTTTGAACTTGTGATCCTCCTGTCTCAGCCTCCAGAGCCTCTGGGACACCATGCCTGGCACCAAGCCTGTTGTTGCTGAAGGCACTGACCCTTCACATGGGCCTGGCAAAGTGTCCTATGGGCGTCTGGAACAGGACGGGAAAGCCTGGCCGCTCTGCCTTCAGGCTGGATCTGTCTCCTTTGCGGCCTTGGCCCTTGGGTCAGGTTTCTGCTCACCTCTGCCTGTGGGCAGGGTGCTCATTAAAGCATGGCGTGCAGGTCTGGGAGCCCGGGCTGACTTGCCTGAAAGTTAACTGATCCCTTCCCCACTTCAAGCAGAAGACACCAAGATAACAGTAGCTGAGACATGTCCAAGGTCTCCAGGTCCTCACGACGATGAGCAGACCACCGCCCAGGGCATCTACGTGCCCCCAGTCAGAGGCCCTCCCCAGTCCTCAGCCTGCTCCCTTCTCTGCCTGACGCCCACTGAGGGAGGCTGGGTTTGTGCGATGCCAGCCTGCCATCTTCTCTTTTTTGGGCATCACGGATAAATCTTTTTTTCCTGCCCCAGCAACTTGTCTTTGATTTGCTGGCCCCTTTCCGAGAGCTGTGGGGACATGGCTTGGGCTGGGCACCACCCAGCCTGCTCTGCGGCTGTGGCGTGCAGTTCCCGAGGCCCTGGGAAACCCACGATGGCTGCTTGTGCCTCCACCTGGCCTCTACCCCAGACACAGACACTCCTGCAGGGATGCCACCGGGGCCACCCTAGTCAGACGCGCCCCAGTCCTGACGCTTGCTAACGCTGCCCTCACGGTTAACGCTGGCCACGTGCCCTTCACGTATTATTTTGATTCTCACCTGCCTCACCCAGTAGAATATTAGCCCTTGACAGACAGCAGGGATTCTGTCCTTTGGTTACTACAGTGTCCCTGCTCCTAGGAAGGGTCTGACGCATGGCAGGAGCTCCAGAAATCCTTGCTGAGAGGAGTTCTTCACCACGGCCCTGCACTTGGTGGTGCAGGGGTGGCAATGTGCTGGGTCTGCTCCAATCCTCCCCCGCCTCCTCCTCAGCCTCAGCTTGGGGACCCTCCACTGGCTCCTGAGTTACCTCCCACACCATAACTATCTGTTTCTGTGACCCCTGGTGGGTTGGGCCTCACTCCTGTTCAGGGACCTAGCACCCCACCCAGGCCAGGGCACAGTGGGCTGGGTGACACAGAGTGCCTTCTGGAACCGGGGCAGCTCCTAGCAGCAGAAGGGGAGAACAGAAGGGCAACTCATGCAGGACTCGGGTGGGTGGGGAGGGCAGCCTGGGCCTCGCCAACATCTGCAGTTCTCTTGGACCCCTGCAAGACCCCAGGCCTTTCTGCATGTGCAAGTGGGACATAGATTAGATCAGCAAGTGGCAAATGGCTGACATCCCTCCCGCAGGATCGCATGTCTATACCTGCGCAGGCACGGGGCGGCCAGTTTCGTCTGTGACGCTGACACTGGGGAAGTGAACAGTCAGGGTGACGATGGTGGTGACGGTCCAGGCCAGTGGGTTGTAGACTGAGGCAGAGTACCCAGCAGGCCTTGTGCTGCCATCTGGCTCACTCCACACGTCTGAGTACAGGGGAAACAGGCAGGTGAGACCCAGCCCTCCTGAGGAGCAGGTGAACAGCTTGGCCACATATGGCTCAGTGCAGACCTCCAGCAGGGGAGGTGCAAAGGGAACATGAGGTGTCCCTAGAGTGGCTGAGGGACATTGCCTCTCACATATCTCTCCCTACTGACCCACTTTACTGATAAGGAAACTGAGACCCGAAAGTATAGTCACTGGCCCAAAGTGATCCAGCTTCCAAGGCCTGGATGCAAAGCTTCAAGTACTTGGTATTGTAAGGAACTGAGTCCTCTGGAGCCCGGCGTGGCCCTCAAGGGCCCTGCACTGCGGGCTTGCTTCCCCATCTGTTCCATCCACCATCTCCTGTGCTGGAAGCTCCTGGATCCCGGAACGTGCCACGCGCTGTGCACCCTCCCTGCCTCTGCTGGCTCATCCTGTGCCTGGGACGCCGGCTCTGTCTTTTCTCCCAACTCCCTGCTCAGGAAAGCCTTCTGTGCACTCTGGGGACAGCATGAGCATAGCATTGGAGTGTCTGCCCATCAACTGTGCCACCTGGCAATGACATCAAAGCCTGGTTCACAGGGGCCTGTCTGTCTGTGCCTGTTTCTCCCAGTGCCCTGGTGTCCCCAGGGCAGGGGCCCTGTCCATTCTAGTGCTGGTCTCCAGGGCCTTCCAGATCTGCAGGTGGGCAAGGGCAGGGCTGGAGGAGGGTACAGCCCAGACACCGCTGGGGCAGTGGGAAGGCTGGGGGAGCCTCCAGAAGTGCAGCCACCACCTGTGTGCAGCAAAGCCTCATGCTCATGCAGGGAGACCAGCTTGTCCCCATTTACCCAGGACTCTTCTGCTTTGAAACCCCTGGTACACAGGTCACGCTACACGTGAAACCTTGTGATCAGGAGGCGGGTCCAACTGCAGCCCAGCTGGGCTCAGGAGGGTGCTGGGAAGCACGGGTTAAGGGTCACACTCCTGCTGTTCCTTCCTACCTAGGTGGCCCTGTGCTAGTAAATAACCTGAGTCTCAGTTCCCAGCTATAAAATGAAAACCACAACAAGTCCTGCCTTACAGAGATTTTGCAAGGCCTATTTGCTTAGTCCCTTTTCCAACAGCATCTGCCCTTCCTCATCCCATGGAGGCTTGGTGCACTGGAGCCACTGCCAAGGTCAAGGTCATGCCACCAGGAAGGGGTTCATAGGGGCTGTGGACTCAAGAGTGTGAAGCTCAGGTCACTCGGGCTCCTCCCTGACCCTTATGGGCTCTATTCTCAGAGTAGGGCCTGGCTTACCTGTGTCAGCTGCCCGGGCTACCACCCTGAGCTGGAGCCTGTCCAGGGCAATAGAGGACATCAGCTTGCGCACGCCCATTATCCCTGCAGCCAGGTGCTCCACGTACATGTCTCTCACCTTGGGGGACTCAGTTCCAGTGATGGCATCATGGTGCTGGACCTGCGGCACCCCAGTGTCAGATGTGAGCAGGAAGGGGATCAGGACCTGACCCTACAAGGTGCCTATGAGGTGCTGGGTCTCCTGCCAGTGGAGAAGGTGGGCATCCCCTCACTTTACAGAAGAGGAAACTGAGGCAAGAGAGGCTGGAGAGCCTCCCACTTTTCCTGACTTTGTGGAAACCCCCCTGCCCAAGCTCTCCATCTTGGGCAGCAAGGAGACTTCTGGAAAGAATCCAGCTGCACTGCGGTCAGTCTTGGCCGTGCGCAGCTGGCTTGGTGCAGGCACTGAGGCTGGGGCAAGATTGTGTCCTCACAGAGGGGAGACGGAGGCGCCACAGGGGAAGCCACCTTGGCCTGCTGCTCTGATGGACTTTAGGGGCGGTCTGTTTCTTCCCAGCACAAGACAAGTTTTTCCAGCTGTCCCCTTCAGGTGACTGTAAAGAAGCCACCTCTGGCATGGCCCTCGTGTGGATGGGTGACCATGGACAAGCTACAAGGCTTCCTGGGCCGCACCCTTCCTACCTGGGAGAGTGGAGAGGGAAGGCCAGGAACACCAGGCTGTGTGGCAGCCGCAGCGCCAACTGGGTGAGCCTATTGTCATGACTGCCCTGCCACCTCCTAGATGGTCTCCCTGAGGTCACAGTGGAGCCATGGGTTAGCTCCAGGCAGGACTGGCTGACACCACTGCCATTAATGAATCCACCAGCTGGGTGCCAGGAGACCTTGGACCCAGCCTGGGCCCAGCTTCATGACCCCGTGCATGACCCCGTGACAGGGAACCCCGCTTTTCTCATCTGTAAGGGGAGCCCCGAGAGCCTGGGCTGGGAGGGTTTGCCAGGACAAGGGCACAGCAGACACGCCCGGTCCCACAACTGTGGCTGAGAAGCCTCACGCTACCTCCGAGACGGCCCAGCGGAGCTGCTGGAGCTGCTGCAGGGCCCAGGCAGGGTCCAGAGCCCCGTGGGGCACTGGCCACATGTAGCGTGTGAACATGGACTCCCCGGCATACAGCAAGGCACTGGCTCTGCGGGCCATCCCCTTGAGCACACTGCGCGAAGTGTAGAAGCCCGTCCAGGTCGCAAACGGTTCTGGGAGACAAGGACAGAAAGTGAGTTTGAGGGTCTCTGTCCCATGGAGCCCACTGAGTCCCCAGTCGGGCACTGCTTAGGAAGCTGGGACCAGAAAGGCAGGGTGGCCTGGGCCACCTAGGAGAGCAACCTGGGCAGGTGGTGACCCCAGGCTGTGGCTCCCAGTCCAGGGCTCTTCCCCAAGCCTGATGAAGAGCTGCTCAGAGAGCCCTGGACAGAGCTTGGGGCAGGGCGGGAGTGTCAGGGCAGGTTGGGGACAGGGTGGGTGCTGCAGTATCAAGGTCAGTGACAAGAAAGCGAGCTCACACCTGGGAAACCTCAGGGAGGGAAGAGAGTGAGACGAGGGACTAGGCGGGCAGGACCCAGTGCAGAAGTGCCTTGAACGCTGGCAGAGGGCTCTGTGTGAGACCCTGGGCTATGGGGAGTCCTGGGACAGGCGGGCACATCAGCAGGGTTCCTCCAGGGAGGATGGATGGGTGGCGTGGGAGCTGAGCGACCCCAAGTCCCTGCTGTTGGGTGTGGCGGCCCCGGAGGGAGGCTGAGCACCTGGGTCCGGCTGTTTTGGAAGGTGGTTCTCAGTCCCCTGCCCGGGGTTCGCCCTGTGCGTCTTCCCTGCTCTTCCCACAGACCTGGGCCAGACCCTGGTGGGCGGCCCCACGGCCCAGGGGAAAGCCCACAGGCTGTGCAGTCAGATAGACGGGGCTCCCCGCAGCTTCTTGGGAAACTGATGAGTGCCTGGGGCCGAGGGCTGGGGGCCAGGATTCCTCACCAGGCGACTTCAGTCCAAGCCCTAGTCGGGGCAGCCCGCCTTGACGTGGCCACGCCCACTCCTGCGCCACATCCCCGCCCTCCTCACCACTAGCCACACCCGCACACCTGCCCAAGTCGCTCTAACCATATCCCCGCCCACTTCCACTGTAGCCACGCCCACACCACCTCAGCCCACCTCGATTGCAGCCAGGCCCACACCCACGCACCCACTGTCCCCACGTGTAGCCGCACCCCTCAACAACCTGGTGCAAATCAGAGGGTCCTGACAGCCAGGCAGCCCCACCCTATCTCCACGCAGCCTGAGACCGAGGCCCAGAGAGGCAGGCCTAACCCAGGTCATAGATGAGTCTGGGCAGCAGCCAGGTCCCAGTGAGCCCTGCAGCCAGAGTCCATCTGTGTTCTCTTTGAAAGGAAATAAATTGGGAGAAGGGAGCTGGCCACTTGTGAGCTTTCACGTGGGTGTCTCCCCTAGTCCTGCAGAAACGCCGCTTTACCAACCACAGCCCCAGAGCTCACTTGCTGGAGCAACAGCCCATGCTGGGAGGAGCTGTGACCCAAACCCAGGTGTGCTGGGATTCACTGCCTAGGGCCAGCCCTCGCCTGTCACTGTGGCAGGAGGCCCCAGACAGGCCTAGCCCCAGGTGCCTGGGCCACAGGGTGGCCACTCAGCCAGATGCCCCCAGGCTTCCTCAGCTCTCTGGCTGGACAGCCACCGGCACGCCGCTTCTTCCCTGCCTCCTTTCCAAAGCAGTCTCTCGAATCAATCAATCCGAGCATGGAAGTCAGTGTAGGCAGAGCTTGCTGGGAGGAAGGGACTACATTTGAGTCCCTGAGCTTTCCTGGCTCACGGTGGCCCCAGCCACCATCCCAGCCAGCCTGCCTGGCTGCTCCAACTGTGCTAAGATGGAGCGGGACCACAGAAGGGCTGTGACATCTTACACGCAACAAATGTTCATATTATGCAAGGAATGTAGATTTCAGCATTTGGCCAAAGCCATCCCCTTGTGGAGGCCCGAGGCAGGGCCTGGGAGTGGGCTGGGGAGAGCAATTTCTACCCGCCCCAATCTAGGCAGAGGAGGGGGCATGCAGGGAGCCACCAGCAGAGGTGCACATGGGGTGTGGGTGAGGTGTGGGGTACAGGGCCGGCCTGGACAGGGTGCTGACGCTAGCAACTTTGCTGTATCCCTGCAGGCCATGAAGTGCTCTCTAAAACAGGGGCCGGTGGGTCACATTCCTAACCTGGCACAAGGGGACGGGGGTGGCACTGACGACAAGCCCTGTCCTAGAGCAGTGGACTGGGTAGGCAGGAGTGCAGACGGTGAGCACGGGATGCAGCTGCTTGGAGCTGCGGTGCTGGTGTGGGCCTGACAGCAGTGACCAGGGCGGCACAAGCCAGGGCTGCCTCTGGGTGGCCAGGCTTAGGCCTGGTGCCGACACCCACTCCACACAGTGCTGTAGCCTTGAACCCCCTGAGCACCCCTGTTCTGCTGACATCAACCTTGCCCTTTTCCAGGAGCAGCAGGGAAATGAAAGTAGGGCGGACCTGAATGAGATTGCAGGCCCAGCCAACAGCACTGGTACTTTTCCAAAGCCTGGTCAGCAAAATTTGGACCAACAGCATCGACTCAGGTGCTACATAAACCCCTAGACTAGCACATTTGAGCAGCATCCCCTATTGGGGCCCCTCTTGTCTTTTTTACTTCAGGCTTGAATAAATGCTGCTCTTACACTCACTCATCCTTGTCTGAGGATTTCGTCCTCTGAACTCGCTAGATAAGAACCCAGAAAGAAGGAATTGGTGGTGCGCTGCTGGGGTCTGCAGCAACGCTGGGCACATGGCCAGTATGAGAGCACCGCCTCTCAGAGCTGACACGGGCAGGCACCCCTCCCTTGATCAGCTGCTAACGGACGACAGGCAGGCTTTCTCGGCAGCAGAGGCCAGGCCTGCAGCTTACACAGACAACATCTGCTGGCTGAAGCCGAGAATCTAGGTCCATCTCAAACTCTGGTTTGAGCGTTGTGATTACTAACCGCCCCTGCTGAGTCCTTCCTGTGTGCTGGGTGGGAGGCTAGCAGCTCTTGTCTCATTCAGTTGTTACAACAGGAGAACAAAGCACACTAATGTCCCCATTTTGCTGCAGGGAGCCTTCATGACTTTTGTATAGTCAGGGAGGAGAGGGGCTTAGGTTGTGCTGTCTGTGGACGGCCAGCTCTGGGCCTGAGGACACAGGCAAGATGCACAGGACGCCAGGTCCCTGATAATGATGAAGCAATTAAAAAAGAAAGCCTGGGGACACTGGGGAGTAGGGACACTGGGGAGTGACCTAACCCAGACTCAGTGTCCAGAGAAAGCCTGCCTGCAGGAGGTGCGTGCAGGGCAGAGGAGGAGCAGGTGGGGAGCGTGCCTCCTGCGGGGCAGAGCAAGGGCGGAGGTGGCAACCTGCCCGCTGTGGGCAGGGGTGGGCGCTGAACCAGGAAGCAGGCTGTCTGGGGAGCAGGTGGGGCCAGTCTGCCTCAGCGCCCCACCCAGGGCCATGCGGCACCCCTGTGGGCACTGAGGTGTGGAAGTCCTGTGCCCGCCCTGGTACTAAAGTGCTACCCCAGCCCCCAGGGCCTGTACCTGAGGAATAGGGCAGGAAGTCATGGTGGTTGTAGACAGGCCAGGAGATATTGAGGGCGTACAGGGCACGGAAGTAATCGCCCAGCGTGGCGTACTCCACCGACACCCCGAGCTCCTGGGAGCGGCTGTTGATGTGGTCCAGCAGCGGGTCCATGTTAGCAAACTGCACCGAGGCATTGAAGAACTGCTTGTCACATCCCTGCGGGGACATGGGAGCACGACTCGTGCCTCGGAGCAGAGACCGTACCCAGGAAAGCGGGCCAACACCGCCTCCCACTGGCAGCCCTCCACTCTCCATGGCACCAACGAAACAGTATGATAATCACTAACAGTGACGACCAGAGCCATGGCTCCCACGGCCTTTACAGCCACGGGTGACCTGGTCCGGACACGGATTCCAGCCCTTCCTACCTGCCCTGCTAAGAAGCTGTGTGGCCTCAGGACAGTTCCTCAACCTTTCTGAGCCTCAGTTCCCTCAACTGCAAATGGGACAGCAGCAATGTCTGCCTTCTAGGCTCAGTAGTGCAAATCAGATGGACGAGACCAACGTTCCCATAGAACAGTGCCTGGCACACAGTGGGTGCTCAACAGAGGTCAGTGACAATGGCTTGGTGTCCTGTCTGGCACTGCCCCTTGGGAACGTGTTCTCTCGCCAGCCTTGGATGGAGGCTGTGCAGCAGGTACTGCCATGACTCTCATTTTACAGAGGGAACTGGAGGTCACGCAGAGCGTGGATTCTGGCCTGGGCCTCGGCTCCCAATGCTGCGATGGGCAAATGAGCTGTGTGGGCAGGGTGGAGGCTGCTGCCGGGTTTGCTGTCAGGTGGGAGGGGCTGGGGTGAGTGGCGGTGGGAGGGGAAGCTGGCTGAGGCCCCGAGGTCTGCTGTGACGAGGACATGAGGCCGCGGACCCTGCCTTACCCAGGGCCAGAGGATGTAAGGTGTCCGGAACCAGGCAGCTCGCTGCTGCACGTTGACCACCAGCTCCTTGGCATAGAGGTCGATGTTGGCTGGGGTGACAGGCTCGCTCATGTTGGGGTACACGCCATCGGGAGGTGGCTCTGGAAAGACAGCCACGCCATTCCAGTAGAACCCGGACCTGTGGGGAAGCAGCGTGCAGCGGGGGAGGAGAGGTTTGCCGAGACGGGGCTCCAGTGCCTGCTGCTCTCCAGTGGGGGGAGCTGGGCACACCAGGCCCCACAGCCCAGCTGCCATGAGGAGCCGGCAGCCCTGCTCCCCCACAGTGATCCGACAGGATCACTATTCATAGGTTTGCAAAATCTCGGTGGTCAAGATAAATGATCTTAGAAAACATCAAAATCAACACAGCAATCCATGGTGAAGAAGTATCAGTTGTAAATAATGACAGGGCGAGTCTCTGTGCATTTCCCTGCGCCCCGGGCTCCAGGAGGCTGGGCGTGACCGTGACACCAAGGACTGGGGCCTGGGGGAGTGGAACTGCTCCAGATGGCGTCACGGAAACTGCCAACCACCTGCCCGGCCAGACAAGTGGGCCTGGAGTCCGGGAGGGCGCAGGGGCACGGGGCGGGCTGCTGGGGAAGGGCGGCACCTGTTGGAGAAGGAGAGGTGTGACGGCGTGCAGTAGCCGAACCGGTCCATGATGTGCGTGAAGATCTGCTGCTGTGCCGAGAGGGTCTTGGACCCTCGCCACACGAACTGCAGCCCCTGCAAGGCCACAGGGAGCAGTGAGGACAGGGCAGCCGGTGCCCTGGCTGCACCACTGCAGCGCCGCTCCTGCTCCGCGCAGGCTTCTCTGCCAAGACCTCCAGGAGAAGCTCCTCTAACCTCACCTGATGCTCCCAGCACCCAAGCTCGCAGTCTGCTTTTCTTTTTTTTTTTTTTTTTTTTAAAATATTTTTTTAGTTGTAGATGAACACAATGTATTTTTATTTTATTGCTTTGTATGTGGTGCTGAGGATCGAACCCAGGGCCTCACGCATGCGAGGCAAGCGCTCTACCGCTGAGCTACAATCCCAGCCCCGCAGTCTGCTTTTCAATAGCTCTGAAGGGTGGCAAGCACCCAGGGTCACAAAGCAGGCGCGAAGTTCTGCCAGGCCTGGCTGGGCCACACTCAAGTCCGTAAGCCCCCGCATGACACCCAGCACTCACAGGGGCCCGTGCAGGGGAGCGCAGCTGACATGGCACTAGCTGCCCAGAGGCGGCACGGGGTGCTCTGCAGGGCCTCACAGCCCCTCTGCCGTGGCCTCAGTGAAATGTTCCTTCGCTTGCCCACCTGGAGCCGGGGTTTCCTTCTGTGCCTGGCCAGCTCTACCACTGCTCGCGGGGGATCCTGGATGGGACAATTTAGCCTCTTGGGGCTTAGTTTCTCCATCTGTGAAATGGCTAAAACCATGATTCTACCCATCTATTATGGGTTGAATAACACCCTCCACAAGGTTACGTTGAAGGTCCAGTCCCTAGTACCTGAGAGTGTGACCTTAATTGTAAGCAGGGTCTTAGTGGAGGTAATCGTGTTTGCTTGAGGTCATTAAGGTGGGTCCAATGCAGTAGGACTAGGGCCCTTATAAAAAGGGACATTTGGACACACAGCAGAGACATCAGGAGAAAACGGCCATCAATAAGCCAGGAGAAGGGCCTGTGGCAGCTGTCTCCCCGCAACTCAGGCCTGCAGCGCCAGAGCTGAGACACTAGATGTCTGTTGTCCAAGCGCCAGCTGGGTGGACTCTATTCCCGCCGCCTCTGCCAACAGCACCCCACATCCCCTGCTGCCGCGAGGTTAATGGGAGGGCAGAGTGAGGCCTGCGCCTCCTGAGCACATGGCCAGGGGGAGGTCTGCCTGTCCACTGTCACGCCACCTTGAGCGTCAGCAGGCCTCAGCTGGGCTCCTTTGGTTCCTCTGTGCACTTTGCTTGGTCCCCGTGGGGGGCTAAGGACCAGCCCCAGGCCCTGTGGAGGTGAGGGACAGGTCTCTGGACTGGAGGTGGCCTGGAGGGCTAGGCAAGTGGGAAGGGGCACGCTCTGGCCTGGCACCTGGCAGCAGCCCCTAAGATGCCCGAACAGGGGTGACGGCAGGCGGGCGCACCACGCACCTGGTCCTCCTGCATGGCGTCCTTCAGGTCGTAGTCAATCCGGGAGGTGAGGTGGGCGTTGAAGCCCGCCAGGGCAAACAGGGTGGGGGTCGTGGCTGAGGCACCGAATGGGTCAACATGCCAGGAGAACCGCGGCCGGATCCCAAAGGTTTCGTAGAGAAACCCGTGTCCTTCTGCAAAGAGAGCATCGCCTTGCTAGCAGCGAGTGTGCTGGGCCTCACCCGGCTCACCAGCCTCGCTGCCCAATTAGCAGGGCCCACAGAGGTGGTGCGCAGGGTCCCGCAGAGTCACCGCCGCCCAGATCGCCTTCCGTCTTGTGCCTGGCTGTGTGCCACGTGGCCCCACTGAACACCGACTCCTGCCCCTGACACGGCCATCCTGCTTTCTGTCCCTGGGGATCTGCGGGCTCCGGGAACCTCCTGGACGTGGAGTTGGCCCTGGAGACCGGCTTATTCCACTGTCCTCGAGGCCTGCCCAGCGGCCGCCCGGGTGTGGCAAGGATCTGTCAGTGGGTGCTGTGGAGCCTTGGGACATCACTGAGGACTCCGCCTGCAGGAGCCTCACCCACGGGTGGGGCGTGTGAAAAGGCGTCGGGTCTCTGCTGCTCCCTGGAGGTGAGCGGGGCCTGTGGGACCCGAGGGCTCGCTGCCAGCGAACACAGAAGTGAGCTGAGAGCCAAAGGCAGAGCACCCGCCATTGCCACCACTGCTGCCTCCTCCCTTGGGTCCCCCTCTGGGGACTCCAGCCTCAAGGACCTGCAGGGGTCTGAGCCAGCCAGGGCTCCTTCACTCCCTTCAGACACTGGTTTTCTGTCAGCAGCCAGAGGGGGGCGCTCTAATGGCTCAGGAGGCCATTGGGCTGGGGCAGCCTAGAGCCCTGGGTGTCTACGTGAGGCTTTCCACATTAACGCAAAACTGCGTCTTGGTTCCAGGATCACCTTAGGAAAGTTCTCCCTATACGGCCTCTTGGCCCTGGTCATCTGCAGCGTGCTGTTGCCTGACTCAGGAACTGCTGTTTGCACAGAGGGGCTCCTCACAGTTTCCATGTGCCTCAGCTTATCTTTAAATAGCATGGACTATGAATGCAGCCAGCACCATGTGTGGGTTAACCCTGCCGGGCTTCAGGGAAGATTTCCCGCCTTAATCATAAAGAAAGTCTTCCACGTTTCCTTCCTTTGAATGTAGATGTATGGCAGCATGATACCTGAAGCTATGGCAGTCACAACCATGAGGGTAAGGACATGAGAATCACAGAATTCAAGGTGATGCCTGACCAGTCCTCAAACTACTCTCCAAACTGTCTCCATTTCATTAGCTACAGAGTAAATGTCCTTAAGACTCAAGTTACTGTGATTCAGGTTTTCTGACTTTCCAACAGAAGGCATTCTGGACACCTGAAGGAAGAGGGGATGAGTGAATCAAGCCGCTAAATGTCCCCAGTGTATTTTCTCCCTTTGTTCCTTTTAAGTAATGGAACTGTACACACCCTCTTAGTCACAGCAGGGCACATGGCCTCCCTCCTAACAACTACACTGCCAGGCTCCCCTGCAGACAAAGGCCATTCCACTAACTTTTGGTCAATATGAGATGACCAGAAATTAGGGTATGCTCCCCAGGCCCCCTGCAGCTAGCAGAGACCATGCGACTGCGTTTTGTTCAACATAACATGAACAGGAATGTGGGCTTCACCTGCCAGCCTCCCCTGCAGTGAGAGAGCCCTGTGGGAATGTGAGCAGAAGGACACTGGCGGGTCTGCGTCACCTTCATAAGGAAGCTGCCCACCCTCTCTCCCCGTTCCCCTCCTCCGCCTTGCTAGAGTGACACCGAAGAGTGCGAGCCAGCTTCAACTGTGCACTGACAGGGCAGGTGACCCCGGGGAGATGGCAGAGCAGCCTGGATTCCCGGGTTGCCCTGTGGAGCTGAGCCCGCAGTCGCCCAGCGCAGCCGGCACCTGCAGGCTCTTCTCCAGGACAGAAACGAGTTCTCCTGCTGGTTGGGGCCACTGTCGCTTGGTCTCTCAACCAGTATCTCACTAGTACAATGACAGTGTGGAGAGGCCCATGCCAAGCGTGGAGGTAGGGACCAAGGGAGGACGGGAAGGCCAGACGTCCACTACGCCCTGGGCTGCACAGACCTGCAGCATTTAAGACATTGCTCAGCGTATTTTAAACACTGCTGGGAGAAACTGGAGAGATGGGGGAGGGGGAAGAGGCCTGACAGCACAGGAGAGAAAGGGGGCACTGGTGGGGGGACTGGGGGCACAGGACAGTAGTGGCTTCCTTCGCTCCTGCCTGGACTCCTTCCTTCCTCCACTCTGCCTGGTGTCGCCTGCCTCCTCAGGCCCACCCAGGCCCACTTAGGGGCAGGGCTGGGTCCTGCTGGCACCTGCCACTCCTCCAGGCCTCTGCTGAGCATCTGCTGGGGAGCTGCTGCCTAGGGAGGGGCCGAAAGCTTCTGCCCCGGGGCCGCTGCCTGCCTCTGACTTGTCCTAACCACAGAGATGCTGGGAACAAATGCTCCCCCTTGATAGAAATGTCACATCAAAAATTAAAGTGTGTGTTGACGTGGGGGCAAAGAAGGGAGGGGAAAGGCAGGACCAGTGAGCTTGGAGGTGCCAAGGGCAGCCGACAGGCCCTGGTGGAGGAGCCTCAGGGCCCCAGCTCTGGGGAGGGTCCGAGCTCTGCCTGGGAGACTAGCTGGGCTGGAGGCCCTCCCCGCCCGCCCGCCTCTTTCTTCCCTTCTGGGGCCCACTTTGCAGCTGGAGCTCAACACAGGTAAACAGGGGGCCGAAGGGACCAGAGGCAGTGAGAGTGGTCGGCACCTTCACTCCAACACATCCGAGGAACAGGGCCCACGGTGGGCGTGGCTCACGGCCTGCAGCGTGACGTGCCCACGGCAACTGTGGGTGGGGACAGTGAGTCTGGTGACGTGGTGGTGGGCATGGAGGTGACGGTGGGGATGGTGGAGGGGAAGATGGTGCTGGTGGGTGGGGTGATGGTGGGTGACGGTGGGGAAGTCAGCTGGGCATCCTCGAAGACCACGCATTCCACTTGAACCATCCCGGGTGAATCCTCCCCGTGACTCTTCGGCAGGCATTGCCCCCACACTTACCTTATCAATGAGGAAACCGAGGCAGAGTGAGGCTACAGCCCCCGCCCAGGGCCACAGGGTCAGGATGCACCCATGCCACGTGACTCTAAAATCCAGGCTCTTAACCCTGACACTCAGCTCCCTGGGCCAGGCATGAATACGCTCTAGTGAGTCGCTGTTTCCACTGTCCTCCTGCTGCTGGCGGACACAGCCCAGAACTCTAGGCCCCTGGAGTCCCTGGGTATAGGGTGGGGTGGCCATACCTGTGAGCTGTAGGATCTGGTCATCAAGGTGGGTCACAGCCTCATCATGCATGACCTGGCCTCCAAGGACAAACTCCAAGTGTCCTTTGTTCAGGAGCTGGCGGACCTGGGCACGGGTAGGCAGAGAGAAACAGCCAGGCTCAAGCCCTAAACGTGGCTGGGTCTGCGAGGGCCACGCCTGCAGCACCTCATTCAACTCCTCACCGTGGTTGATTCCATAGAAGGAGGACACAGTCCTGGTTCATACTGTGCCAGCTGCACCCATGGAGCACCTGGCCCATGGCTGCCGAGATTTATACCTATATCTATAAGTGCACTTTTAGTTTTAAAATAATTTCAAACTTATCAAAAAGTTGGAAGAGCTGGGTTACTTGGGAGGCGGAGGCAGGAGGACTGTGAGTTTGAGGCCAGTCTGGGCAACTTAGTGAGATTCTGTCTCAAAATAAAGAAAGGGCTGGGGATGTGGCTCAGCGGTAAAGCACTTGCTTGGCCACCACAAGGCCCTGGGTTCAATCCCAAGTACAACCAAACCAAACCAAACCAAACCAAACAACTTGCAAGAATAGTACACTGAGCTAAGGTCACCCTCCTGCCGGTGCGCCCCTAGCTCACGTGCTTTGACCTCTTGGGCCTTAACGCTCTCTTTCTAATGCTTCCCGTGTGTTTTGGAACTGCCGGGAGTTCCAACTGAATGGAGCCTTTCGGAGCCAACATGTCAGTGTTTCAGAAGAGCAGTGGCAATTAATTACAACCACAGCACAATGACGGAAATCAGGAAATTTCACGTTAATACAACGCCACGAACTCCTCCACAGACTATGCAAATTTCCCAGCTGTTCCACTGATTTCCTGTTCCTGATGCCACACTCAACCCAGGACCACATACTGCATGACGCCGTTACTTCTCTTCTGGACCCTTTAATTTGAAACAGTTCCTCAGGTTTCCCTTTTTCCTTAGGAGATCGGCAACTTGAAGATAACAGACTAGTTATTTTGCAGACTGTCTCTGGATTTGGGTTTGTCTCACGAGCAGCTGATAAATGGTTTTGGATGGACGAGTGAACGGGAGGGGGAAGGAACGTGATCCCAGGAACGAGGGCCTGCGGCTGTGGCTGGTATCCCCAGGCACAGCATCTCTGGGGCATTCACCTGAGACAGCCTGCTACATATGGGCCCCGGGCAGGCCCGGGGAAGCTACAGAGAACAAGGGAGACCAAGTCCCTGCCTCCAGGGAGCTTCCTGGGAGCGTCCCGCCCAGGTCTCCACCAAGACATGCAGGTCATGTCCCTCTCAGAGTTACAAGATGTGCCACTGGGTGTCGTGTCCACATAAACAACTGTGGACCGTCCCGTCCCCGGCGTGCTCCCAAGTCAGACACGCCTGGCTTGGAATCTCACCCATCATTCATGGGCTGTGTGACCTGCTGCCTGCCTTCTCTGAACCTGGGCCATCTCTGTAGAGCGGGGTAGCGTCCCCATGGCCTGGAACATGGCAAGTGGCCATCACGTGCTGGGTTTCTCATCACGACTGGACAGGCTGCAGGCTGAAGAGACCCCCTCCAGTGGGCCAGGGAGGATTCCCTTCTCTGCCTCTCAGCTTCGTCACCTTGAGCAGATTGCTTAACCTCTCTGAAGTTCATGATCAGTAACTGTTCTGAAAACAGCTCCTGAGTACGGTTGTGGGTGTTCCTGTCATGGAGTGGGGATGGTCTGGCTCCTTGCACTTGGCGAAGCAGCTGCCACCGTCCTGACCCACAGGGCTGCAGCGCCCTCACAAGGGCCACCTGGGAAAAGGTGCAGGGGCTTGGGAAGGGGCTGTGCAGCACCAGCCGCTGCCTCCTGGGAACATGCCGCTCCCTGCCAGATCAGAGGCTTTTTCAAGAACATCCAGAAAGCCTGGATTTAAAAAGAAAATCCTTTCTTGGCTGGGGCTCTGACCATGAACCCTGGTCTGAACAGTCCTTGGGGTTTGGTTTTTGCAGACGCAGCCCTGCCCTCAGCCAGAACCCACAGAGGTTCCTGCCCCAGCCTTCCCTGGACACCTGGCAATCCCAGCCACCTGGCGGCCTTACCTGGTGCTTCTGCTTCTCCGAGGCCACGTGGTCCCACCACAACCGGAAGAACTCCTGCTCCACTGCGATGAACCGGCGCTGGGGCCGGCGGGTCAGCTCCGCCACCACGGAGGTGTAGACATTGGCAGCATATGCCCGCATGCTCTCCTAGGGAAGGGGACGTGTCACACCAGCGCCCAGGAGTCCTGTAGGGCTCGCCCGGAGAAGCAGGAGAAGTCCAGCCAGAACAAGCATCCCAGGGCCTGCCCCTTGCAGGGCACATCTGTGGGTCTCTCCCCTCCCGTCTCCCCCTCGAGCGCTTCACCAGTCCAGGGTGCCCTTCTGTGCCCAGCACATGAATGGGGAGCTCGGAGAGGGAACGCGCTCCCCACCCTTGGTGGGAATATGGTCTTGGGGGGCCAGGAAGAGGGGACCAGGAAAGAGGCAAGGACACCTAGTGGGCACAGGGCTGTGCCAGCCCAGCCCCGGAGCCAGAGACAGCTTGGTGGAGAGGGGTGTGTCAGCTGGCCCTGAGGGTCCATGGGAGCAGTCCAGTGAAACCCCAGCTGCAAGAGGGTCGTGGCTGAGGGGCCACAAGGGGCCTGCTGGGCTGCAATGAAGGGGGATGTGGGTGGGGGGAGCTGAACTGAGAAGAGGCGCTTGGGCTGTCCCTGGGGGACCTGCTGCCTGATGCCCCAGCCTGGGCACTCTGAGGGACAGGGCAGCCACTGCTTCCCAGCTGAGTCTCCAGGCCCCGCACACTGTTGCTGAGAGCAGATGGTCAATGAGCCATGGGCAGGAAGTTGGGAGGCTTGGTGTTGCTTCTGAGTAGCCTCAGGAACCGCACCCACCCTCTCTGGTCCTCACTTTCTTCTGGGAACTGGGAGTGGTGAGTGCCCTTCCCCCCACTCTCAAACTCTCCTGTGGGTGGTGGGTGGCCTCCCTCACAGGGTGCCAAATGCACCAGGGACAGGATTTAACATTTGGCATCAGGTCCTCTTCCTGTCCCTCGTTAAAATGTCACCATTTACTTATAATGACCTTTAAGTTATTCTATCCATAATCACCGAGTTAGTTAGTTAGTTTATTTATTTATTTATTGGTACCAGAGATTGAACCCCGGGATGCTTAACCACCAAGCCCCATCTCCAACCCTTTTTATTTTTATTTATTTATCTATTTATTTTGGGGACCAGTTCTGGCTAAGTTGCTTAGGGCCTTGCTAAGTTTCTGAGGCTGGGCTTGAACTTGTGATCCTCCTGTCTCAGCCTTCCGAGCCACTGGGACTACAGGCATGGCCACCACACCAGGCCACTGAGGATTTGGCTCATTAACTTGGGCATCTCCTTCCTCACTCCACAAAGGAGCTCGGGAGGCCAGGGTGACAACATACAATGCCCACCTGAGGCCCGAGGACCCCAGAGGTGTCCATTTGTTTCTATCCACTCTCTCCTTATTCATTCATTGAACAAATGCACATCCGCTCTGTGGGCATGATGGGGACACAGTGAACACAGTGGACAAAGGCCCTGCCCTAGGAGCCAAAGTTCTAGCGGGGAACGTGATCAACAAGCCAACAAGCAAAACCTATGGGACACTTAGATGGTGACAAGTGCAACGGACCATCCTGAAGGGAGGAGGGAAGGAGGGTCATTGGGAAAGCCACACCAAGAACGATTTTTAAATAACAGGAGGGAAGGAAGGGACTGTCTGTACATTCTTAGGAGGAAAGCTTCCTGGGCGGAGCACAAGCAGGGCAAAGGCCTTGCGGCAGGAGGGGTTTTTAGGTGCCGGAGGAGGCACAGGGAAGCTGCCAGGCTGGAGTGAAGCAAACTGACTGTCATGTGCCTCAGTGTCGGTGTCAGCTGAACCCTGCCTGCCTCCACAGCACAGGCGCGGGCCTAATGGGGCTGAGCTGATGCTGGTCCCTGTCTGGCACTCCCCCCAGGACTCCAGGGGGCTGGAGGAGGCCTTGTCCACCACCCTGGGTCAGACCAGTGTTGGGCCCCAACAGGGAACCGCAGGGCTGTGCGGGGAGCTGGATACCGGCCATTCCAGAGTACACGGGTGGCCCAGTGCATGGGGTGGGGAGGGTGGGCAGCTGCTTTCACTTTACAGACAGAACTCAGGGTCAGAGGGCAAACCCCCTTCTCAAGGTCCTGAGCAGAACCGGGAGGTGACCGCTGCTCTGACCTCAAGCCATGGGCTGGGAGCGGCGGGACGCTAAACTAGCTTCCCAAACCCCGCCTCTCAGGGAAGCAGCCCCTTCCCAGGGGTCACCTGAGATCCACCTGCCCTGAGCCTGCCCCTCCTGCTCCGGCTCACTTGGCACCCGCGGCCAACGCCCTGACCCGGGACCCCGCTCCCCTCCGCAGCCCAGAATGCAGGAGCCACCCATTCAGTGTACCACCCCACCGAGGGGGAAATCGGGGTTCAGAGACAGGAAGCGCCCAGAAAGGCCGGCGACTCCAGCGATCCGAGCCCAGCCGGGACCTGGACCCAGGCTGGGGCGCAGCGGGCGAAGGGAGCTGCGGCTGCGAGGGCGCGCGTGGAGCGCCCCGCCACCCACCTGGACCGTGTAGACCCAGCCCACGTCCATGTGGCTGTGCGGCACCACGAAGACGCGGATGGGGCCCTCGGCCCGGGACCCCGGCCGCTGCAGCAGCAGCAGCTGCCCAAGCAGCGGCAGCCAGCGCAGCGGCCCCATCCCGGCGGGGACCGTGCTCCTGGCGGCCGGCCGGCTGGCTGCGGCGGCGCCGGCGACTTCCGGGTCCGCGGGCTGCGTCACCCGGGCGCCCGCGCCGGGCGGAGTGCGCAGGCGGCGCCGGCGGGCGGGTAGGGGCGCGCGCCCCGCCGGTTAGCGCCCCGCGCGCGCCGCCGCCGCGCGTCCCCGCCCGCGCGCTCCCGAGGACGTGAGGTTTGACGCGTCCACCCAGGGGCCGAGGACCGGTTTTCGGGGACCGCCCTGGACGTGTCCCGGGGCGCAGAGCGAGTGGAGAGGCAGATCTGGGGGCGGGTTGGTGACCGGGGCCAGTGCTGAACCTCCGGGCATCTGTGGAGTGGCCAGAAAGCGGAGGGCTGCGCTGGAGGCGGGAGGCAGGCGTCGATCAGGCGAGGCCGAAGTGGCTGGAAGACGGCAAAGCCAGAGCGGCCAGGGCCTGAGTCCGTCATGTCCGCTTGCGCTTACTTGGCGCACAACCGTGGTTAGGTCCACTACCAGACCTGATCCACGGATCCGTGGTAACTTCTCCTGACCTGGACCTGAAGAAAAACAGGTCTGAGAGTGGTTGTTGCTCAACGAATAGAATGTTCTCTAATTTCTGTTTGTAGGACCTGATCACTTCGCCTGCGGTGCTCTCGGTGGCTGCTCAGTCTTACACGACGGTGATACTCTCTACGAAAAGGACGCTGCCTTCCTTTGGGGAAATTAATAGAGTTTTCCCATCAAAAACAGAAAACAACCCTCAGATGTAATGGCTAACATGCTGAGTCAGCAGCCACGGAGCAGGGACATGGAAACAGACTCCCCCTTGGGTCACGTCTCCGCCCAGTAGATTTTGTAAATGAACGTGCCCTGCCAGGCGAAGAGGACCGTCCCTCTCCAGTGCCTCCCTCTAGAAAGCTCCTTGCTTTCTCCTGTCAGTCAGTTTGTGCCTTACTGTGACCGTCCTTAAATTCCTTTCTGCAAGGATGTCAAGGACACTCTCAGCCTGAGTTGAAGTCCTCCTGTTCGGGGACCTTCCCAAAACTCGTCCCACTGACAAGGAGAAAACCTTCCTCCTTCCCGCCTCCCAGAGGTGCAGAGAGGTCCCATGGGGCAGCCTGGTGAGCAAGAGTGTTGTACATGCCATCTCTGTCCCCCAGAGCAGGAGGCCTATGGTTTGGGGTTCCTGACTAGGAACCAAACAGCTGGGCCCTCATGGGAATTTTTAGTGGGGCCCGGGCTTGGCTCTGCACTCTTGTTGGAGTGGTCATCCTGCCCTGCATTCAGCAGCTACACCCCAAGAACATGTTCTCCAAGCGAGCCTACGTGTCCTGTCTTCCCCGCCTCCTTGGCCCTCTGCATCCCCAGCTCAGGTCAGACCCTCTGACCCTACGTGGGTACCGCACCTGTCACGGCCTTCCAGGACGATCAGCTGGACCACACTTCCCAGCCTTCTCCGTGCAAGTGTGACACAGGATCAAGTGTTAGCCAGTGGATGTGGGGGTGGGGTGCTGCCCTTCCAGGCCAACCCCAGTCCCTGCCACTGGCTGTCCCAGTGGGCACTCCAAGAACCTCAGAGGAGGAAAGGCCATGGGCGGAGGCTCCCAGGAACCCCATGGAACCTCCAGGAGCTCAACAGAGTGTGACGTGAGGGAGAAATAGCACTTGTGTGCATGCACTGGGTTGTCGGTAGAGCAGTGTCGACCTCACCTTCCTGGACTCTTCATAGTGCAACCAAGGGAAAGGCCAAGCACCTGCCAGCTGCACTTGCTTTCAGTCAACTTTAACATTTTAATTCTGGAGGCCCCACACCTGAGCAACCTGTCTCCCACAAGCTCTGCATGACCCCCTGCCACGTTGGCCGTGACGGCTCCCCTAGGGGACTTCTCAGGGCTCCAAGCCTGCTGTTGCTAGGCCTGGCAAAGTGTCCTATGGGCGTCTGGAACAGGACGGGAAAGCCTGGCCGCTCTGCCTTCAGGCTGGATCTGTCTCCTTTGCGGCCTTGACCCTTGGGTCAGGTTTCTGCTCACCTCTGCCTGTGGGCAGGGTGCTCATTAAAGCATGGCGTGCAGGTCTGGGAGCCCGGGCTGACTTGCCTGACACTTGCCTGGCTGCAGAGAGATCTCTGGGCCTAGGCGATTTGCACCCTTCCTTGGAGCTGTTATTCTGGGGAAGCAGCAGCTGTGTTGTGAGCACACTCAGGCAGCCATGGAGAGGCCTCAGGAGAGGGGACCTGAGGCTCTGACCCACCAGTCCAGGAGGTGCCTCTTGGAAGCAGTCTGCTGGGCTCTGGCCCTGCAGTCCTAGCCGACATCTTGACTGTGGCCTCAGGAGAAACTGGGAGCCAGAAGCACTAGCTAGGTGCTCCTGACGCGTCACCTAAACCCACTGTGAGGACGATACACCTCTCAAGATTCATGGGTGCTCTTTCCCCAGGGTTTGGCTGCCTGAGTAGATGGCTGTAAGCCGCACTGGGCTGGGGAATGTGCACAGGACTTCGCCACGTGGGGCAGGTGTTCTCCCCAGGACATGGTCCCCCTTTTGCCCATGGGGTTGGATTTGAGAACCAGCTTAGGTCTGGAAACTGGGCGAGGGACCAGGGCTTCTGCACTTTCTGTTTTGATCCCTAGTACCTAGAATGGTGCTCAGCAAATATTCTTTTCTTTGTTGTCTGAGAAATCAAGGCAGGCAGCAAGGACTTGGGTGACCTTACCTGAAAGAAATGGCCTACGCTCAGCCCACTGCTGCCCAGCTGATGTTTGTGTAGTGCATTTATCATTCTATTTTAATGTTGCACGGGACGTTATTATTTTTCTCTCATCAAAGAAGCAGTTTTCCTTTGGGAGGGAGCTTCTCCTCCCCCACTTTAACCGTGGTGGGGCCAGTGTCCCCCATCTGACCTCACAGTGTGGACCTGAGAATCACGGAACCGAAGCCCTCACCCTGCCAGGGGCTGGGAGGGGCTGGCTGATGGGGCTCTGCCGAGTCCTTCTCCAGGTCTGTCCTCCACTGCAGAGCCAAGGCCACAGCTGCTCTCAGAAAACATGTCTGGGGGCAGGTAGTGTAGCCCAGTGGTAGAGTGCTTGCCTAGTGTGCTCGACGCCCTGGGTTCCATCCCCAGCACTGCAAACAACAAACAAATAAATAAAAACCAAAAATCAATCACATGCAATGAGTGGTCTCTGTAGGGGAAGCAGGCCAGGCTTGTTTGTCCCTGGGACAGTTCAGAAGAGCCGTCTCAGAGCTCCGGGTGGGGCTGGCCTGTGGCTTCGTCCATAGACTTGATCTCTCCGCCAATCTTGCTGCCTTCTCTGCCCACTCCAGGTGACCCCTGAGCCTCCCCACCAACTTCCCAGTCAGAAGCCCACCCCTGTGACAATTGGCCCTGGGATAGCAGTTTCTGATGTGGGCAGGGGGTTGGATCATCCACTGACTGCTGGGCCACGAGGTCCCTCTCGCGCTCAATCCAGCAATCTGGTCCCCCCCCTCTCACCTTGGCCTGCAGCGCCCCCTGCTGGACGGTCCAGGGTGCCCCTGCCTCAAAACCTCTATTGCTACCCATAGCTTCCAGGGCCTCCCTCAGAGGCCACCTGGGATTCCTCTCCAGCCTGCCTTCCCCGCAGGCCCTTCTTGTCCTCCCTTCCCGCCAGCATCTGCAGCCAGCCTGTGTTGTTTCCCTCCCCAGGCTCTTTCCTTCTACGATGTCTCCTCTGCTTGGAAGGAGCTGCCTTCTTCCCACCACCCCTGCAGCACAACCTGTGCTCTAAGCTCTTTCCTGCCTCAGGCCCTTTGCACGTGGCCCTTCTGCCTGGAAGCATCCTCCTCCACTCTTTTCTGGCATGCTATTCTCCTCTGTGAGGCTCCTGGAATGTCCCACCTCCTCCTCTATCAATGCAGAGAAGTACATTTTAACGGGTGCGATGGTTCCCGCCTTCCTCACCCATGATGCCATGCGATCTGTGAGGCTTCCTTTACTTCTCCACTGTGCTCAGCACCTGGGACAAGAGAGGAGGCTCCCCTTTTTGTTGAAAGAACCAATGAGTTTCATTGTTGCCTGCCCCCTCCCCACTCTGTGTGACCTCACAGAAGTGCCTAGCCCAGCCCCACTGTGACCAAAAGTTGGTCCCTGTCCATAATGCCAATCAATGCCAACTTAATAATGAGGACGTGGTTTTGAGAAAAAGGAAAAAGAAGGTTTATTGCTTTGCTAGCGAAGGACAAACACAGGGGACTCCTGTCCCAAAGGCTGTGAGTCTCTTCCTGCTCCTCCTTTTGCCTTTTCCACACCCCCTGGCCAGCACCTTGCTGGATGCTGCTCCTTCTGGCCCTTCCTGGGCCCTAGGGCTGGGACCCCGGGGGGGGGGGGTCCAGGGGTGCTGGACACGTTGCCTGGGGCTGGGCGGGTGTGTCCTGTGCTCTTAGGATGAGGCAAGACCCCAGGGGGCCAGGATCACCCCTGGGCATTCCTCTCCTGGGAAGTGGCTCCTCCAGGCTCTGCCCTTTCCCCACAGGACTTTCTGCCCCTCATGGACACAGTGTCTCAACACGGTATCCACAGGTGTTCTTGTTGACTTCGTTCTGCTGAGGCACAGAGAGGTTAAGTGAGTTACCTGAAGCTAATGCCAAGGCAGCTGCGGAGGCCCCCAGATGCCCCTTCTTTTTTTTTTTTTTTTTTGGTACTGGAGATTGAACTCAGGGGCACTCGACCACTGAGCCACATCCCCAGCCCCATTTTGTGTTTTATGTAGAGACAGGGTCTCACTGAGTTGCTTAGCACCTCGCCATTGCTGAGGCTGGCTTTGAACTCGCAATTCTCCTGTCTCAGCCTCCCTAAGTGCTGGGATTACAGGCTTGAGCCACCGTGCCCAGCTCCAGATGCCCCTTCTTGGTGGGCTTCCCTCCCGTCTTCTGTGTCTGACTGGCCCCTTGGGGCCACACACCACAGGTTCTGTGAGTGTGAGTCTCTGGAAACCTCGTTGGCACATCCCCATGGAAGCTAGTTCAGAGAGGGCAGGCGTCCTGGGCCACCTGGGCTGCACAACACAGAACAGCGTCATAGCTCACGGTTCTGGAGGCTGGGAAGTCCAATTTCAAGGTGCTGGTGACTCAGCGTCTGGTGAGGGCTGCTGACTCACCCATGGCTCCTTCCAACCAAACCTTCACGTGGGGAAGGGCTGAGGAGCTGCCTTGGTCCTAGAAGCCTTGAATTTGCTCCCGATCACCTCCCACAGGCCCCCTCCTCACACACTCATGTTGGGGTTAGGATTTCAACATGTGGATTTTGGGGGCCACAGGTATTCAATGTTCAGCATGGGGGACTTCTGAGGGACCTGTGTGGGTGCAGGGACAGAGCCAGGGTGTCAGGGATGCACCTGCTCATTTGAGCACCAGTCTCCACACACGGCTTTTTCTGCATCACTGAAGCGGCAGCTGGGACCTCCGCCCAGGGCCAGGAGGTGAATTCCTGGTTGTGCGTGGGTGAGGTTGGGAGATGTGAGCATGCTTCTTCCTGGGTCTGGAGTGGACAATGGCTCGGGTCTTTGTACCATATGTGGCCCGCTGCAGGGCTTCATGTTGAGCAGGGTATGGTCTGCACTGGGAGGACTGTTGCGCATCCTCTCGCCTACTCCTTGTTGGAGACTGCTGTCCCTATTGACGACTTAGTTACTGTACTTCCAAAAGCCTTTCCACAGCAAAAAACCCCAGCCAAGTCTGCCTCAAGCACAGAGTTGGTCAGGTTGTGTGTTAGGCTATCTTCTGTTGCTATAACAAAATACCAGAGACCTGGAACTTTATAGAGAAAAGAGGTTTATTTGGCTCATGGTTTTGGAAGCTGAAGTCCAAGATCAGGTAGCCCCATCTGATGAAGCTGTTCTTGGCTATGTCACAGCATGGCCGATGGCAGCATGGTGGCAGTGAGTTGGAGCTGGGATCACATGATGAGACAGGAAGTCAGAGGGGAGTTTAGGGGCCAGGCTTGCTGTTCTTTGTCACTCATGAAAACTCTCTGGGATTCCGAGAACCACATTAATCTCTTCCAAGGGCAACACGCGGATGGTCCAGTCACCTTCACTGCTCCCACCTCTTAAAGGTCCTGCTGCCTCAACGCTGTGTCCCCAAGATGCTTCTTAGCACTCACACATGTAATGAAAAAGGTCAGTTGATCCGGTGGCCGCCCAGCAGCTGGGACCATGATACGGGCAGGTCTACTGTCTTCCTTCCAGGTGGAGAACGGGGTGCCTGCAGAGGAGGAGAGGGACGTGGGGCTGAGTCAGTAGCACTGGGCACAGGAGGTTGGGGCCCGGCCCTGAGGAGGGCAGGGCCTAGCCCTGCGGACACGCCAATGCTCAGACCCTGTACACAGCTGTGGCGCACAGAAAGGGGGGTTGAGATGGAGTTCAGGCTGCTCATCAGTGACCTGAAGGTGAGGAAGTCACCTGCAGTGCCCTGGTAGGCCCAGTGTGACCAGAGGGTCTTTGGAAGTGGAAGAGGGAGGC
Source organism: Xerus rutilus (assembly GCA_028644305.1). Classification (NCBI taxonomy): domain Eukaryota; kingdom Metazoa; phylum Chordata; class Mammalia; order Rodentia; family Sciuridae; genus Xerus; species Xerus rutilus. The sequence continues at coordinate 115,869,468 of CM053408.1, read as the reverse complement.
AGGAGGTCAGGATCATGAGAGTCTCAGCTGGCCACTGCTGAGGAGCAGGGGCTGGGGCCAGGGAGCCAGGGGCCAGGGGCCAGGGGCAGGGATCTGTCCCTCCCGGAGCCAGCAGGGGGCGCCGGCAGACTCGCTTGGATTTTGGCCCAGTGAAACCGGTTCCAGACTTGAGATTCCCGGCTGCACACGCGAGGTTTCTGTTGCTCCAAGTGGCCTGTGTGTGGAAGTGTTGCAGCAGCCACAGGAAGCAGTGGGAATGAAGGGGACCCTGCCTGCGCAGAGCACTGGCCCAGAGCAGGTGCTATGGGGTGGCCCTTCCCTAGGGACGATGGACTCCGGCCCTGCAGCCTGCTGGGGCCTTTGCTGCGGGCCTCCTCACTGGCACTCACGACGCCTTTCCCTGAACTCCCACGCGATCCACATTCTCTCCTGTCCCTCAGGTGGCCACCTGACAAGCTGCCTGGTATGGCCTTGTCTTGCTCTCAAGGCTCTGGGCTGGGGCTGAGGCCCTGAGTCTTCAGCTGCATGTGGCATCGACCCAGGTGGCTTGGTGGTTTTTGCTGGAGGCTGGGCTGGGTGGGTGGCCCTGGTGACTCCCCTGTGTGTCTGATACCGTCATTGTACAGACATCCCCTGGGCTCCTGCCACAGGCCTGGTCTATGCCAGGACCCAGGGCATGCACTGGGATCCTGGATGGCGGGCAGGCACTTAGGAGGTGCTGGGCTCTCTGAGCATCTTCCGGGTGTCAGCCAAGCCCCTGCTACCAGGGAGCTGGGTGTGTGCAGAGGGGCCAGGCCTGCTTGGCAGCTCAGCTGACACCTGGAAGGCTGGGCTTTGACTGGCAGGCCAACCACAGAGCCTTCTGTTTACCAACAGCCTATCCGCCTGGGAGGCGAGGAGGGGCAGCGTCTGACCTCTAGGAGGACTTCTGGCGGAGACCTAGGGCGCTTGGTGAAGTACTGTGGATTGGTCCTGGGAGCCTGGGGGCTGGGAAGCACTTCCTGGAGTAGAGGACACTCAGCTGGACGGAGAAGCAGGGAGGGAGTGGGATTCCCAGCAGGGAATGCGCTGCCTGTGTGGAGCAGCAGGAGGAGAGGCTTCTGGGGCCTCTGGAAGGGTCTCTGGTGTCCCCTGGAGAGGCTGGGGTCTGCTGGGGGACTGGGGTGGCTGGTAAATGGGTGAGGGAGCTGACCGGCTGTCTGTGGACTTGCCAGCTGGAATCTGTGGGGATGGGAGCGGAGGGAGCTGGAGGTGGGGGACAATGACACTCAGGGAGACCGAGTAACTCCCCGCATCATGCTGGCAGTGGCTGTGAGGTGAGACCGGAGCTCATGGGTGAGCCTCTGTGGTGACCTCAGCCACACCTTGTGCTGCAGTGACAAGGTGACAGTTTGAAAATAAGGTGCCACAGTGGGGCCAGTCTTTTATCGACACTAGGTGACACCTGGATTTGTCACTTTTTAAAAACTCTTCTCTGCAATGTCACAGGGCAGGTTTCTTCCCAGACACCCACCTGGGGTCTGAGAGGTGGGTGCACATCACAGCTGTGGTCCCGTGAGCACTGGCAGGCCTGGGGCAACAATCAGCACGCCGTGAGCACCTGCTGCAGGCCAGGCCCTGCAGGAAAGGAGGTCAGCCCTGGAGCTCCCACCCTGGCTCCGACTGGCTCCAGTGCTGCGGGCACTCACCCTCCTGTCACAGATGAAGAGGGCCCCCCCGGGGTCACGTGACCCATTTTAGCCATTCCTATAGGAGTGCTGGCCTCGCTGGGATTTTAGTTTGCATTTTTCTCATGGTTAAGAGGTTGAGCATCTTTTTCTGAGCCTACGTTGGGCCCATGACCCGTTGTGGACGGCTGTCCTCTGAGGGGTGTTTGGCTCTCTTCCTGTGTCACTGTGTGGACGGGCAGCGGTTTCAGCGGTTTCCCCGGCTGCAGGACGACCCTTTCACATGGGCCAGGAGCCGCTGCAGACACCGCGTGTTTGCCCTGTAGGACGCCCTGCCTTCTGGATGTGTCTGCTTCCGAGCAGGGTCAGTGGGGTCCACAGGGGCTTTTGTAAGATGGAGGCTCAGCCTTGCGTTTCTTGGTGGGAATACTTCTGCCCGGTGAAGTGCCCTCCCAGTGTGCCCCACCACAGGCACTGGAGCATGCACTGACCTTTTGTGGGATCTTCCCGTGGTCCCGTTCTGTATTTGGCCTTCCCAAAGTTGCATTGAGACATTCAGGAAAGTTAGGTTAGGGGCTGTAGTGAGGACTCCCAGGAACTGTCGCTGCTTTGTTTGGTGGGACAGCAGCCCTGTGGTTATGTAGGCAGAGCCTGAGTTTTTAGAGATGCGTGCTGGAGTGTAGAGCGTGATTTTGCTTCAACATCTCCGGCAGGGAGAAGCAGGCGAGGGGAGAGAGGGGGAGATGGAGCAGTGTGCACGGCTGTCCACTCTGAGTAGCTGCCTGCTCTGAGGATGAGTCAATGCTTTCTGCAGCTGAGGCCTGGGTTGCAGAGGCCTCCCGGGCCCCAGCCCCACACCTGGCCAGGTTCTCTGGGAATGTGAGCTGTTGGGAGCATTTAGGCGGCTGTGCATGTGGTTAGGCATCATTTGCCACTCCTCTTCCTCCCCTCTCTTTATTCCTCCTTTTCCCTCTCTCCCTTTCCTACTTTCAACCCATCCTTTCCCCAGAAGACTAGGCGGACGCCAGAGGAGCACCAGGCCCAGCTTCTTGTCAAGTCCTGCTCTTTCTCATGTGGCCACCAGAGGGCGCCATAATCTAAGCAGCCGCTGTTCTTGGTGCTGAAATTCTGACAGCGGGTGGAGCCCGGGTCCCGGAGCTCTAGGCAGCCTTACTCCTATTTCCGTCCCTTTGAAAACACATATTCAGGCCCAGAAAACACTACCTTAGCTCCTCCAGCAGTCATGGGCCCAGATCTTTGCACCCCTGAAGTTGGAAAGGGAAGAGACAGTCAAGATGTACAGCATACAGCCTGGGAAGGCTTAACCAGAGCCTGCCATTCCCCAGCTGTGTGACCCTGGCTGGCTGTCACCTCTCTGACACTTGATTCTCTCACTTGTACAATGAGGATGACAATCATACCTTATGTGTGTGTGTGGCACTGGGGATTAACTCAAGGGAGTGCCACCACTGAGCTATAGCCCAGCCTTCCTAAAAGTTTTAATTTTGAGACAGAATCTTACTATGTTGCCTAGGTTGGCCTCCAATTTGGGACTCACCTGCCTCAGTCTTCCAGGTCACTGGGATTACAGGCATGTGCCACCACCATGGCTGACAATCATACCTCTTTTAAAAGATCACAATGAGCATCAATGAAAAGCTGCAGATTTTAGGAACCTCGCTACACTGTTATTTCCCTGCCCGTAGCCACTCCCAGCCCTTTGGAGCACACCTTATGTCTCAAAAGTCCTCCAAAGTACCCACTCCCAGGGCCGAGTCAGGAGGTGCGGCAAGCTCCGGACACTGCAGCTGGTGCAGGTGGTAGTTGCTAAGCCCTCTCATCATTCTGGGCCCTTCTGGGAACCACACATTGATTCTGTGCTTGTGGGTGACACCTACCTAGGCCTCCCACCTCTTCAAGCCTCTGTGGGATTCCCGCCCTGGGACGGTGCTGCTGGAGCATCTGTCTCCTGGAGATTTCTGCCTTAGTCTCCACAACCTTTCAGAACTCAGTCAAGGGTGGATGTTTGGCCAGTGATTAGGATTTGCTACCAGTGTCTTGTTCGAATCTATGTGGCTGTGCCCAGGGGGCAGAAAACCTGGCTTACTATGTCTAGTTTGAAGAAACCAAGGCCCCAAAGAATGAATGGCCTGCCCAGCTGCCCCAGCCAGCTCAGCAACTGCATGAGAGACAGCAGGGCTAGGGCGGGGCAGAGGCTGACTCGAAATGCTGAGTGACTGGACGTCCAGCTGGGACGGTAGCTGCCTGACCCTGGCCCAGAGCCTCATCACCTTGTCACTCTCTACCTAGAGCCTCGTGGATGTGGTGGAAAACAGATCCATATGAGAGCGGCGTGCCCAGCTTTATCACCCCTAAGACTTGAGATGGGAACTTTCAGCATTTGGTTTCCTGGCACAGCTCAAGAACTGTGCACCACCAGCACTTGGTTCTGTGCACACTCATGCCTTTTGAGCCCTTGTGAGCAGAGGCAAAGTGACCTACTGATCTGTTTTTTTTTTCTTTTTAATTTGTTATGCCAGGTGCAGTGGTGCACATCTGTAATCCCAGTGGCTTGGGAGGCTGAGACAGGAGGATCTCAAGTTCAAAGCCAGCCTTAGCAATGGTGAGGTGCTAAGCAACTCAGTGAGACCCTGTTTCTAAATAAAATACAAAATAGGGCTGGGGATGTGGCTCAGTGGTCGAGTGCCCCTGAGTTCAATCCCTGGTACTCCTCCACCAAATTTTGTTATGTTATTTTATCCTAATTTAAAATAAGTAATTTTTTAAAGTACAAGGCTGTCTCAAAAATAATCTACATTATTAGGGCTGGGGGTGTGGTTCAGTGGTAGAGCACTTGCCTAGCATGTGTGAGGCACTGGGTTCAATTCTCATCACCACATATAAATAAATAAAATACTGGTCCATTGACAACTAAAATATATCTAAAAATAATAATCTACATTATTATCTTTTATCTGTCCTTAATTTCTCTTTCTTACTATACTGGCCCATCCTCCCAAACCTACCGATCTGGAGCCTTATTGCCATTGGGATTTCAGTCATTTTGTGGTGACTGAGGCATTTGCTGAAATGATGCCTGCATGGAGCTTTCTCAAGTGAATTACTAACAAATTCTCTTAACATGCATGGGCTTTCTTTAAATGCAATAGTCAATAGGCCTGGAATCTTAAGATGTATGGTGCTGACAGGGTCAGCCTGGGAGAGCCCCATGCTGCAGCAACCACTCCTTTGGGGACCAATGTGACACTGAGCAGCAGGAACTGGAAAAATCTTCATTCTTCTCATGCCATACTTACACTTTTGGGGATTTATTCTAGGGTAATTATCCCCCTCAATTAAAAATCTTTGTCTAAATTTATTTACTGCAAAATTATTTAATAATAGAAACAACACAAAATTAACTTGGAATCAATCCCGATAAACAGCAACAGGGACACAGGTTTTCACTTGTAGCCCTCATTTGGTTAAGGAATTTGTGTGAGTTTGTTTCTTTGGGTGCTTGCAAACCACAGGGAAAGGACATCCACTGCCCAGTGGCTCAGGCATCCTCCTCATCTCTGTGTCCAAATAAGCACATACTATTTAGGAAAGCATTTGGCTGCAAGGAAGAGAAAAATTGGCTATGTGGACTTCTGGTAGCTGGAGCCTAAAGATACAGAGTTTGAAAAATCTTGCCTACAGAGAGTTGGGCATCCACAGTCCAAAACTAGAGGCACGGATCAGCACACCATGAGAACCAGGCTCCTGCTGTCTTTCTGTTCTGCTGAGGTTGCCCTTGAACCTGCATCTGCCTTTGCCCTTGGAGACTGGTGGGTCAGGGGGAGGCTGGTCAAGTGAGGGAAACACTGGCCGCTTCTCCCCCTCCCTGGGGAAGTCTACTCTGGGGACTTTGAGTTTTATATTCAAGGCAGATCCTCCCACTGGTGGCGGGCAGCCTGGGAGCCTCAGGAGTTGGGATGAGATCCCATGAGCTTCGTAGGTGTCACAGAGAAAGGAAAGGTGCCCACTCCATTTCCCTAAGACTGGGGATGAGCTTTCTAGGTGTGGCTTGTTGCTCAAGGTCACACAGTGGTCCTTGGTTATCCAAGCCTTGTGTGGGGTTGTGGGTAGTGAGGGGACCGTGGTGGAGGACAAGGTGTGGCCTGTTCACCTGGGATGTCTTTTCTAGCATCTCCTGCTCATGCTCCATGTGATCAGCTGGGTCACCTGGAGCTGCTCTCTCATCCCTGTAACACCCATTGCCATTGCCAGAGGCCTCTTGGCCAGCTTCCCACTGATACAGCTGAGGTCACCTTTTCCGGGGGCACCTTTTCCACCAGCCCACAGACACACAGCCTGCTGCAGGCCTGTTCCGGCAAAGCAGCTCTCCCTACGCCTTTTGGGAGGGGCCTCTGAGCCTTGGGGCTCCTTCTGTGCACCTCAGGAGGGAAGGCCTGTGTCTGTGGGGGAGAATTTGGCCTTTGGAAAACAGACTTGTCTGCAGGAGTGGGGAGCATGCAGGGCAGAGATGGAGCCTGGCCGCTTGATTGTGAAGAGAACAGTAGCCTCGTGGCCTGGATTGCCCTCTGCAGTTTCCAGGCCTTTGGGGACATCATCTCCTTTAGCCTCACACCATCCCTGGGATGTGGCATCAACTACTGTGGAGGCTGCTTGAGTCCTAGATGCTACTTTCTTGTGAGGGGCATTTGATGACCTGGCTCTCCATTCTGCACACCCCAGGCAGTCACATGGGCTACCTGAACCTTCTGTGCTTCCGCTGGGGTTTACATGCATTGGGTGGTGTTCCCTATGCCTTGGTCATGTGAGAAGCCTGCGGAGTCTCTAGTTCAGGTTGAGCAGAGCCCTCTCAGCTCTGTGGGTGAAGCCCCACTCAGGGTGCTAACCAAACCAGTCTCACCGGACCCAACTAGAGAGCTTGACTCTAAATTTGCAAACGTTTTCTGCAAGGGTTTGAATAACTACAAGCTTCCTTAGCAGCACAGTTCCGTCCTGAGTTCCATAGTCCTTGGGCTCATCGTGTATAAACTTCTCTGTGTCAAGGAGAGCCCTCTGCCTGTCTCAGCAAACAGACCTAGAGAAACTTAGCTTTAGGACAAGATACAGAGTGGCGGGTAGGTGTCCCCTTGGCAGTGTGCTCTGGTACAGAAATGTCCCCCACCCTCGTCTCATGGTTTAGCACAGTGTCCTGGCTGGCCCACGGCCTGGGTCCTCCCAGTGTCTGTTGTCTCTCACCTCCATTGGCATCAGGACCCAGGCTCAGACTCCAGCAATGTCTTTTCCGGCCAGGGCTGAAAGGAGATGATGGCAAGAATCACTTTGGGTTTCTTGCTTTGGTCCACTCTCTGAGGCCTGTTTACCATGTGTGCAATCTCTTTGTCAGGTTAAGAAAAATAACAAAATACCACTCAGGCTAGGAGACAGCGCGTTCTGGTGCATTAGAAGCTTTGGACTCATCCAGCCACTTCCTTGATTTTACATCAAGGACCCCTCTCATTGCTGGGGTCCTTCAACAGTGTGCTGTGTATGTTTCCTGCTTCTACGATTTAAATGAAATCATAGAATAAGTTTTTGGTCACCTGACAGCATGTTTTTGAGGATTTGCCTGATCCTGTGTGCTCTCAAAGGACACTAATTCTCAATGCCATGTGGCATTTCATTGTGCAAATATACCACGGCGCATTTATCTGTTGGCCATGGCTGGGTGATCCAGTCACTGCTGTTTTTGGTATGACATGTGTCTGGATCTGTCTGCTGGTGCACAACCAAGGACTTCTGTAGGCTGTGTGTGCGGAAGAGGGAGAGACTCACTGGCCCGCGGGGCACGAATGTGTTCCCCTTTACCAGGTACTCTCACACCGTCCTCCAAAGCAGCCTCTAGCTCCGCATCTCTCCGCGTCTGGCATGCTTTATTGGTGACCATTTTTCTGGTTATTGTGCTTCCTGGCTTCCCAGGTTGGCTCTGCAGGAAGCAGTCTGAGGAGGGATGGAGAGTGAGGGGGTTCATTAGAAGTGTCTCAGGATCCACAGGCAGCAGCATGGGGCAGGGGGGAGTGGGCCTGAGTTTCAGGCCAGTGACCGCTGTGGCTGACCTGGCGAGGAGCTCGGGGATGAGATGGCCTGTCCTGCATTGGGCCAGATGGCCGGGCCTTCATGCTTTCTTGGTCACAGGAGGTGGCCATGCCCGACAGCATGCCCAACTGCTGGAGCTGGAAGTCCTCCTCCGAGCCCACTCTGCTGGCGGAGCTTGTTTATAGTCTTTGAAATGCAGCCCCTTACCATTTTTTTTCTACTGGGTAGTTTTTTAAAAATTGATCACCAGATTTTTTCTCTTAATGCTTTCTGCCTGTGAACCCTTTGTCCGTGTATTACAAATGTGGCATCTGAGTCTGTGGCTTTCCATTTCATGACAAGCACAGTGAGTATCTGCTTTCTTATTTGTTCTTGTATTAATTTTGGTGAGCTGTATTTGTTTTTAAAAGAAATTCATGGTTTCTTCTAAGTTTCACAATATTATCTCATTATCTTTTAAGCCCCTATAACACATCTATGTGATTTTAGACAAATCGTTCTTTCTTAATTAATATTGCTTGAGGTCTGTCTACTTCATTAATGTTTTTAAGGATGAGTGTGGGGCTCAGGGAAGCATCCAGTAGGCATAAGACTTGCTATGCATCCCTTATCTGGGGTTTCAATTACTCAGGATCAAACTGTAGTCCAAAAATATTAAAAGAAAAATTCCAGAAATGAACAATTTATGTTTTAAATTGTAGGCTTTTCAAAGTGGTGTAACAAAACCTTGTGCTGTCGTGTTCTATCCTGTTCTGTCCCACTGGGATGTGCCTCATCCCTGTGTGCAGCGTATCCATGCTGTATGTACTACCTGCCTATTCGTCACTTAGTAGTTATTTCAGTTATTATGCTTAATATGGGCCCCAAAGCAAAAAATTTTTATAGCACATTGCTATAATTGTTTTATCATTAGTTATTATTAATCTCTAACTGCCTAATTTGCAAATTAGACTTTATCATAGACATGTATGTAAAGGAAAAACATAGTGCATATAGGTTTCAGTACTATCTGTGAATTTAGGCATCCACTGGGGATCTTGAAAAGTATCCCCCAGGGATATGGGGGTGATATATAAGTTCTCTTTGTTTTCCATAACAAAGTACCACAGAAGATTATTGTCTCCTAGTTCTGGAGGCTGGAAGTTTGAAATCAAGGCCTTGGCAGGACCAGCTGCCTGGGGCCCTGGGCATTCCTTGGAGTCCCAGGCCTTGGCCCAGCTCCTGGTGCTCACCAGCAGACCCAGATGCTCCTTCACTCAGAGATCCACTGCCCAACCTCTGACTGCACCTGCATGTGACATCTCCATGTGTGCTTGTCTGTATCCAAGCTTCCTGTCTTATAAGAACACCAATAATACTGTCTCACTAGTCTTGATGACCTCATCTTAACTAATGCCATCTGTCTACTTCAATAATCTTCTTAAAAATGTGTGTGGGCATGTTCTGAGGTACTGGGGCTCAGGACTTCAACCGAATCCATAAATGCAGAAAGCCAGAGACAAGGCTCAGATGGACAACGGCTTCCTGTAGGATGTGTTCAGCACTTACGGAGCGCCTGCACATGCCCCTACTTCCTCTGCGTGCTGGGGAAGCAGCCTGACCAGCCAGCAATGTCCCTACCCTCATGTAGCTCGAACGCCAGGGGCAAGGAGGACATTTCATGGCAGGTGCTGGAGAGTGGCCAGCTTCTTGCGTCTGTTACCTTTATGACCAGAAGGGGTAAAAGGGATGCAGTGTATTGGAGACTGGGCTCTTTTCCAAATGGAGCACTTAGCATGGTTGGTGCCACTGCTCAATGACTAAATGCAGGAATCGCCTGGCCCAGGAGGCGTCTGCTCACACAGTAGATGGCTTAGGATTTTAATTTAAAATTTTTTTTGCTGTTATCGGAGTTTGAAAGATGACATGGGGGGCTGGGATTATGGCGTAGTGGTAGCGTGCTCGCCTAGCATGCATAAGGCACTGGGTTCGATCCTCAGCACCACATAAAAATAAAATAAAGATATTCTGTCACCTACAACTAAAAAATAAAACATTTAAAAAAAAGAAAAAAAAAAGAAAGATGACATGGGCCAGGCATGGTGGCATATGCCTGTAATCCCAGCAGCTTGGGAGGCTGAGGCAAGAGGATTGCGAGTTCAAAGCCAGCTTCAGAAAAAGCGAGGCTCTAAGCAACTCAGTGAGACCCTGTTTCTAAACAGAATGCAAAATAGGGCTGGGGATGTGGCTCAGTGGTCGAGTGCCTCTGAGTTCAATCCTTGGTACCCCCTCTCCAAAAAAGAAAGATGTTATCGTTCTTTACAGAGTGAGATAGCATGGGTGCTTCTCCCCCGAACCTCCACTGTATGTGTCCATCACATAGGTGGGCTGTCCATCACAAGGTGGGCTGCCTAGACTCCCATTGCATGTTCCATTAGCTTGGGGACACTCAGGTTACCTGGGGGTTGAGGGCTTAATGTGCTGTGTCCGTGGAGCCTGGCAGAGGGGCAGTCCTGGGACCTCACAGGAAGCAGATGTGTGTGGACTAAGGAGCTGGGAAGATGGAATCTGGGCTTAATTTCCAAATCTGATGCTGTAGCCAAGGGACAGGGACAGTGATTTAACCTCTGTCCCCTTGCCTGTCGGGAAGAGTCTAGGCTTCCTACATTACTGGGCTCTTAGGGAGATTCAGTGAGCGATGGACATGGACAGGGTGTCTGGGGGTGACACGTGGCACACATGTTAAGGGTGACACCAAGCACATGCACACAGCCGTCCTCTGTCACCCAGGGCATCTGCAGAGCTTTGCATCTCCCAGGCGGGAGCGCTGTCCTGACCTCACTGTCCTCCCCATAGCCTAGCGGGGCCGCCCCATTCCACTTCCTGCCTCCAGGAATTGCAGCGCTCTGGGGCTCTTGCACGGGGACCCTGCAGCTCTGTCCTGTGATCGGCTCTTCCAACTCAGCGCCATGTCTTCGGGGTCCATCCATGTCGTGGCAGGCGTCAAGTTTCCTTTTTTAAGGCTGAATAGTATTTGTGGAAAGATTTTTTCATATTTAATTTATTTATTTGTTCTATTTAGGCTTACATGATAAGAGAATGCAATTTGATTCATTGTACACAGAGGATAACATATTAATTCTCTAGTTGTAAGTTGTATAGAATCACAACATACATGCAGTCATACATAAAGTTAGGGCTATGCTGACCATCATATTCCACCACCTTTACTGTCCCCATGCCCCCTCCCACCTTACACCCCTGTGCACAGAGATCCACCATTGTTCCCATGTCCTTCCTCACATTATGGATCAGCATCCACTTATCAACGAGTACATTTGGCATTTGGTTTTCTGAGATTGACTTACTTCACTTAGCATGATGTTCTCCAACTCCAACCATTTACCTGCAAATGCCATAATTTTATTCGCTTTTATTGCTGAGTAATATTCCATTGTGTATACATACCACAGTTTCTTTATCCAGTCATCTATCGAAGGGCATCTAGGTTGGTTCCACAGTTTATCTATTGTGAATTGAGTTGCTATAAACTTTGAAGTGGCTGTGTCAGAGTAGTTTGCTGTTTTTAAGTCTTCTGGGTATAGACCGAGGAGTGGGATAGCAGGCTCAAATGGTCGTTCCATTCCAAGTTTTCTAAGGAATCTCCATACTGCTTTCCAGATTGGTTGTACCAACTTGCAGTTCCACTAGCAATGTATGAGCGTGCCATTTTCAAAAGCTCAGGTTTCCTGTGGTATGTGGAGATAGCACACAGACACGGCCACATGGCCAGGCGCACAGAGGACATGCGTGGCAGCTGTGTGCTCCTTCCCTGCCACCCAGATTCATCCCCAGCAGCTCCCACTCAACAACCTGCTGTGCACCCTGCTAGAGATTTCTCTGCACTTCCTGGATTCCGTGATGGAAGGCCATAGCTTATTTCCCAGGTCCATAACGATGCACTTTTGAGCGAGCTGTAAGTTCTTTTAACTATATCAGTGCTGGAAATGATCTTTCTTTACACAGATGCCATATTTGCCCCTGGGCCCTTGGAAGATAAAAGGTATGTGCCTTTCAAAGTCTTGTGCTGTCCCATTGCTCTCTGCACAGGTGTCCCTTTATGTCCCATGCCTGCTGTGTGAGAGGGCCTTCCCATCTGACAGCACCCACAGGTGTGCACAAAGTCCCCTTCAAATTTTGTGCCTGTCATATTTGGAAAACGTTACATTTCTGAATTAATTTGATTTTTAAAAAAGTGTCATGAGAGAACAAACCTCTTCACTTGACCTTATCATCTCTCTTCTTAGGCAGCGACTTCTCGTCTCAGTTTTTCTGTTGAATTTTCACATCTGTCTTGTCTCCTCACGAGGGTTCTTTACGCAGCACACTCTGCCGTCTCTTCCACCCGAGACCGTGTCTGAATGTTGCGGAGAGAGCAGGGCCTCCTGCTTTGAGGTCACCTTAAAATCACACAGAACAGGGGTGCTTCCTTCCTGATCCATGCGGGCCTCCTGCCCCAGTGCTGGCTGGCTGGGCCGAGTTCCCATCTCACTTCCAGGCTGTCAGTAATGCCTCGAGACCATTTCTTCCCTCTAGCTGCCCACAGTGGGGTGGGGAAGATCGTGTCCACACAGGGGCCTGAGCCAGGGGAGGCTCTATGGAGAGGCAGCGCTGGTGCTGGATAGAGGCAGCTACGTGGCCACACGGTTCGTATCAGCTCAGGGGCAGCAGCACTGTGCGGGGTCCCTGCAGCAGGGCAGCAGGGCAGGCTTCCAGGAGGAGGTGATGTCCTGGCTGGGATACGCGGGACCTTTTCTGTTCACTGACGGGAAAGCTGGACTAAATTACCTTTGGGGACAGACCCTGGACCAGAGATATCAGTGGCCCTGTTCCCTCATTTCCGGGCTCTGCAGGTGGCCAGGAAGAGCTGCCCCCACATCTGCGAGGGCTGAGGCCTGCACAAGGGGCTTCCTTCTCCGTGTTTTTAAAGCTGAGAGTGATGGAGAGTCCCTGGGGTGGGACTTTGCAAGTACAAGAAAAATGAGAGCCACCAAGGGTTGGATTTTGGAGGTGATGGCAGAGTGGACATGGGAGCAGCCACCACGTTTGGTCACATGCCAAAGGACAGCTGGTCTGGGTGTCTTTCTTGCTTCTTAGATTTGGAAAGCGAGGCTAGGGAGGTGATCTCAGTGGCTCCCCCACTGGGAGGCTGGCAGGGGGTGAGCCACGGGTGGACACATGGGGGCCTTGGGAGGTGGTGGGTCCTGGACGTCCACTCGCATGATTCTGTGTGATATTTACATAGGTTTCTACATTCTGTTTTTATTGCTGTTTTAGCTTTTATGTTTCTGATCATAGCAGCCTAGTGTAAGAAGATGATTGGCACATGCCTGCGTTCATCACCCCTGGGATGAGCAGACACATTGAGGTGACTTCAGCTCACGGAAGTTTCTAATAGGAAAGCTGATCATATGGTGGCCAGGTGCCAGTGGCTTTGGGGACCCTGGGCTATTGGTCACAGGCATCCGGACACAGCCTCAGTACTGCTCTGAGCACCTTGTGGCTTGTGTCCTGGCACATTCTTAAGGCACATTCTTAAGCCTGCCCTGAGTGACTCCAGGGTGTGCAGGACAGCAGTTCTCCGGCTGCACCTAAACCTTTGCTACTCCATTTTGAGGTTAAGTGCTGAGGGGGACGACTCCACACCCTAAGTCAACCAGCATCGGCTGCCCAGCACCACTGTAAGGCACAAACTGGTAAATAAATTAATCATGCTAATAAGAATGAGTGCGCATGAGTCCAGATCACTGAGAAGCACATGGTGTGGGCGCATCAAGTTCACATGGAACACATCAGGCCCCTAAGCTCATCGAACACGCCAGGTACCAGATCATGCTCCTTACCTGAGACTCACAAAAGGAGGTGCACACGGAGACTGGACACGCGGCACTCTGACTGTCACCTGGTCACTTGCCAGGAGCCTTGTCGAGGAAATTGCCACAGCAATGAAACTCTGAATCTCTGTCCTTGGGCTTTAGCAGAGTGCGGTTCCTCCTGCCCTTGACACAGGAGTCCCCACTCCAAGCTGACGCGTCCAGGTCCACCCAGACCCTGGCCTACAGCAGGTCCTGCACTCTGACAGCTGCACCCTGAGCGAGTTCTTCTGGCTCCTATCATGTCTGACCACCCGTGGCGACTCTTGGCCTCCGTATCTGCTCTCTGTCTTGGCTCTCAGTTCAGCCTCCAGGACCTGTGGCTGCCCTGACCCTTTCCTAGCCTTTCTATAACCTATATGTGTAACCATGTCACATGTGAAGTGTGACTTGAGTGTCACAGAAAGTAGAAATCAAGATGGGAAAGAAGGGGAGAGAAGGGGACATGGGGCAGGAAAGATGGTGGAATGTGAGGGACAACAATGCCCTGGGTACGTGTGTGACTGCACAGACGGTGTGACTGTAGTGTGTACGACCAGAGAAGCGGAAAGTTGTGCTCCATTTGTGCACAATGAAAAAAAAAAGATGAAAAAAAGAACCTGTGGCTTCCAGGCTTACGACTACCAGGTGCCCCGCAGTGGACAGTGGGCTGCCGCGGAAGGAAGGCGGGCAGCCCATGAATGGACTGCTGCTCAGTGAACTGTGACGCTGCAGAAAGACGCAGACGTGTTCGGGCTGCGTCCATCTCAGCCCACTCATGACGGGTGTGACGGCACGTTTTCAGGTGTATATATTCCTGTGTATGACAGGGGTGTGTGTATCAGTGTGTGATGGTGTGTTTTGGTGTGTTTGTGAGTGTGATTGCAGAGGATATTGGGGTGTGTGTATTGGTAGATGTGTGTTGGGATGTGTGATTGTGGTGTGTGTCAGGGTGTGTGTATTGGTGTGTGTGTGGCATGTGTTGTGTGTGTGTTGGAGTGTGTGTGTTGGTGTGTATTGGTGTGTGTGTGTCAGGGTGTGTGTGTTGGTGTGTATTGGGGGTGTGTTGGGGGTATGTGTTGTTATGTATAGGGGGTGTGTCGGGGTGTGTGTGTTGGTGTGTACTGGAGGTGTGTAGAGGTGTGTGTGTTGGTATGTATTGGGGTGTGTGTGTTGGGGGTGTGTGTTGGTGTGTATTGAGGGGTGTGTTGGGGTGTGTTAGTGTGTGTTGGTGTGTGTGATTGTGGAATGTGTCGTGTGTGTTGGTGTACATTGGGGAGTTTGTGTCAGGGTGTGTGTGTTGGTGTGTACTGGGTGTGTGTGTTGGTGTGTACTGGGGGTGTGTGTTGGAGTGTATTGGTGTGTATTGGGGAGTTTGTGTCGGGATGTGTGTTGGTGTGTATTGGGGTGTATGTGTTGGTGTATATTGGGGATGTGTATTGGGGTGTGTGATCATGAATATATTTGGGGGCCCAGGCTCTTCTCTACGCAGCACGACCCCAACAGTCACCTAGTTATGCCACCCTGGGGACAGATGATTGCTTGTTGAGCTGATCCATGACTATTGGAAATTTAAAGTGTGTCTAGTGTCCTCACTTATAAATAGTGTGCAGCAATTTTATTTTTATGCTTTCACTTAAGGCACAATGGCATCTTTAGAGAGTCTTAAAAATCTACAATTCTGCATTTGGACGATAATGCCAACTGCAGACTTAAGCTCCCGGGGAGACCAGCTGTGTCTTAGGCATTAACTATGTAACACTGAACAGCTACGCCTGTTACCCCAGCTACTCGGGAGGCTGGGGCAGGAGCATGGCCAGTTCAAGGCCAGCCTCAGCAACTTAATACCTGCTCAGGCAGATGCCTTGCCATCCTGCAGCTGCCCTTGCCGTCCTGATGTCCTTTCCTCTGAGAGGCTACACGGGCCCCTCTGGTCCCCACAGCCTGCCTCTGCCTCTGCCTCTGCCATCTGCTGGTGGCTCCTGCCCCATCCTGAAACAAGAGACTTGGTGACAGCTTTCTTGCAGGGACCAGGAGACCCCAGAGATGCTCACTCTAATAATCAGTGAGCAGTACTTGGAGCCCTGGTGCCCTGTGCCCACTGACTGTGGGCAGAGGTACCCAAGCTGCTAAGCCTCTGGGGCAGTGCTGTGGGAACGGGCAGCTAGAGCCGCTCTAGCCTCAGCTTCCTCATCTACTAAGTGGAGAGGGCACAGGCCTGTCCTGTAGCCCCGTGAGAACTACCTCCACCAAGCCCCCCTGGCCCACCTAGGCTGAGTGTGCTAGGGCCGTGGACCTCCAGCCACAGTGTGGCGCCTGCCACCACGTCACATTTCACAGCAACCATAAGCACGAATCTGCTGCAGTGACCCTCAACGCATCCTGGTTTTCCTGGGTTTCTGGGACGCAGGCACCTCATTGCTGTGCCTTCTGGTTCTCTGTGTGCCCGAGACACAGGCTGTGCTCTAGTGACTTCCTGGGAGGACTCAAACCTGCATGAGCTATACTACCTGGGGTCATGTTTCACCTCACAAAGTGCTCAGACCATGTTAGCCTGGGCGAAAGGCACGTGGAGCAGAGCCCAGGGAGCCAGTGACCCGTTGGTCCCTCTCCCATGAGTTGTGTGGACAGCACCTACTTCTCCCAGGGTGTGTCCTCAAGGCACACGGATGTGTGACCACATGTGGGAGTGTCTTGGGAGAAGAGACGTCTCTGAAGAAGTTCCCGGAAGGGAAGGGGAACTTGACTCAGGACTAGCGGGGTTCTCAGCACACATGACTGAAAAGAATGTCAGCGTGGGCCACTCAAAGGCATAGACAGAGGTTTATTCAGGACACAGATACACAATCAAGGGAGGACGGGGCATCTGCAGGTGGAGATGGCGCGGGTGTTACTATTCGCAGGTGGAGGCAGGGCGGACCCACAGGTCTCCTGCCCGTTTTCCCTGCACTTGGGCTTTGCCTTCCTGCTACGTTTGCAGGTCCACAAATTCCTAGCTCAGGGGTGCTGCCGGCTGGGGGGAGCTCACTCAAGACCTGGGCACAGAGTGTTCACTGGGCTCAGCCACTGGGTCCTCTATGCTCACCCCCTGTGCTCCTGGCGTCCCCTCTTGCCCTCCTGGCTGTTCTCACAGTGGGGGACTTCTTGTCAACACGGACTCCTTCCCAAGCAGGGCCTGGACATGGCGTGAGTGTCCTCACCACAGTTGTTTATCCCACATGTATTTTTTGAGCACCTCCTGTGTGCAGCCCCTGGGTGGGTGCTGGGGACCCAGCAGGGGCGAGGCAATGCCAGGGCCAAGGACTCTCTCGGTCCTCTGCTGACTTTCCCTCAGGGGAGGATTGTGAGGGACGAGAAGATGGGTAGGGGCAAGGGCAGGGCTTGCTGGCTATGAGCTGGAGCCGCCCCCAGCCCTGCTGCCTGTAGCTCTGTCACTGGGGCCTGAACTTCAAAACCTCTCAGTGTTCTCATCTGCAAACTGGGAGTGTTAGTTCCCACCTCTCTGAGTCCTTGGAGGCTGGGTCTAGCACAGCGCCTGGCTCCTAGCAGGTGCTCGAGGAACACGCCCAGCCTGCCAGGCTGCTTGAGTGGGCAGCTCAGGTTCATGGCCAAGGGCCCAAGCTGCTGCTCAGGTGGGAAAGCAGCGGAGGCTGGAGGAGGAGGGCAGGGCTGCCAGGGCGGTGCTTTGTCTGAGGTTCTTCAGCATCTGTCCTACTAATCTCACCTTGCCCAGATCTGCTTGGGACTTGAGGTCGAGTGGTTCCCGTGAGAGCTCAGGTCCTTCGCTGGCCCACTTAGATGCAGTGTCTGCAGCTGACGCCAGCCTCAGCCGGTGGGAAGTCTGGCCTTGGGGCCTGCAGTCCCTCACTCTTGTCTGTCCCTTCCTTTGTCCCTATGCAGCCCAGGCCAAGTCATCTGCATGCAGAGTCAGTACATGCCAGCTCTATTCTGCCCTCCATCCTGGCGACAGCAGGAAATGCACTAAGGAGGATGGCTGGGGCCCAGGTGGCTCCCCTGCCCCAGAGCACAGCGACTCTCAGGGCCAAGTCGGAACAGTGGTGGCGGGGGCTGCAGGCAGAACTGTCAGGTGGAAGACTGTCCTCAGATGGCTCCTGGAGGCAGTCATGCCTCTGGCAGTGGTGTGACAACCTGACACCTCTGCTGGTCTCCTGTGGCGTGGGCAGGCCCTGTTGGTTGTGCACTGGCCAGGGGTCTTGGGGGCCCACGCAGTGCAGTACTTAGGACGTGGACACTGCCATGGGTGCTCACCCCAGGCATGCAGCTGGACCTATGGATCTCTGTCCTGTTCCAGCAACACAGCACGGGTGACCGACAGAGATAAGGAGCTATAGTTGATGCTGTGGCCTGAGTCCCACATCCATCATCCGTATCCGCATCTGCATCCCAGCTGCTGCTGCTGGAGTGGGCAGTCCTTGGACACTGGGACAACGCCTGCTTCTTAGTGGTGCTTTCTGCTGGGGATGGGCTGCTTCCTGCCTAGGGGCGGTGGGGACCCTGTGGGTCATGCGTGGCTGGGGCGAGGGCCCCCGCCCCGCCCCTCCCCACTGCACATACTTGGACAATCTCTTCCTTTCCTAAGACTGTGGCCAGGTGGATGGTGCTCAGAGCTGTGCCATCCTGGGCAAGTTCCTTCCCTCTCTGACTCAGTTTGCTCATCTGTGAATGGGGATCACAGTAGATCTGGTCTCATGGAGGTGGTGTGCGGGTGAGATGAAGACAAGATCCCCCAGAGCCGGGGACTTGGTAGCCACAGCTGGTACTAAACCAGTTTTTGGGGAATTCCAAGCAGAAACACAAATATTCCAATTGCACAGAAAGAGGGAATGGCTGAGGCTGTCTGGGGTCAGGCAGTTAGGGAGGGAGCTGGGTTTCCTGATCTCAGCAGGGACTCCCGCTGGTGAAGCCCCCGGGTCTGGGGCTTTGCATCTTGCAGGTGAGTGAGCAGTCTGGGAATGGGAGAGGGAGAGAGGTGGCGAGCTGGAACCCGCCACCAGGGAATGGGGCCTGATTGGGCTTGATGAGGCTGGGTGGGGGTGTCGCTGCTGCACTTCCTGCTCAGTGGGAAGTGGCCTAATGCATATTCATTTATGCAAAGCCAGGGAAGACTCTTGGCACCTTCTGCCTCTTCCCTCTGGCACAGGAGCCCGGAGCCCAGCGCTGGGGTTGCCTCCTCCCTTTCCTTGCCGCAGAGGGCTGCCTGCTCCCTCTGTGCCAGGCATCCTGCGCAGCCCCAGAGGAGGGCTGACCACCATCTGCTCTTCTATTCCCTTAAACAGAAGCAGAATCCACACAACAGACAATCCACCAGCTCAGCATCTTGGGGTGTGCAGCTCATGGCATTTAGTGCTTCTGCATGTTATGTAACCTTCGCGCCTGGTTCCTGATCGTTGCCCTCGCCCAAGAACAAACTGGGCACTGTACTGTCACCCGCGATGCCCACCCCCTGGCCCGGCTTCCACTGATCTGCCTGTTCTGGACACTCTGGGTCAATGGAGGCACACCATCCGTGGCCTTGTGGCCTGGCTCCCCCCACTTCCGGTTCTGTTTTTGTCCATGCTGACGGGAACACCCCAGGTGGGGCTGGGCTGGGGAGAACCGTGTGCAGGGCCCAGTCTACGGCTCCCTCCAAACTCCAGCTGTTGCCAGTGGCAGAGGGAAGAGTGGGCTGTAGGAGGTGATCAGGCCCCAGGAGGACTGCGGCTGTTATGCGAGGCCTCATACCGTTTGAGGCCTTTTTACCCTTCTACCTTCTCCCACACGAGGACACAGTGCCCCTCTCTCTGGAGGACACAGTGACAAGGTCCCATCTTGGAAACAGACATGGAATCTGCCAGCATCTTGATCTTGGACTTGCCCAGAACTTCAAGAAATAAATTTCTGTTCTTTATAAATTGCCCAGTCTCGGGGATTTTGTTACAGCAGCACAGATGGACTGAGACGTAGCTTGCACGGCCAGGAGTGACAGAGGACAAGAGTGGGGGTCGTCCTTCAGCTCCCCCTGGTCAAAACCTCCTTGCTTGCCCTGAGCAGGGGAAGGAGGGGAGCATTTCCCAGGAGAAGTACTGGGCCACTGGGATGCCTGCCCTGGCACCAGGACTCCCAGGCTGGAGCTTAAGACCTGGGGGAAGTGGGGAGTTTATACTTCACTTTAAAAGCAGTGGGAACCACTGGGGTCCCTTGAACCCAAGTGAGGTATCTTCTCTGTGAAATAGGACTGGGGGTGGGGCAGCCAGGTAGGCAGTGGGAGCTGCTGCCCTTGGGTGCTCCAGGAGGGAGGTGCTGGGTCCAGGGGAGGAGGACTTGGGACTGGTTTTGGGAGAGTCCAAAGGGACTGAGGCCATGGGGCTCAGGGAAAGAGGTGGGAGGGCTGAACTCTATAATCTAGGTGAGGTGAGCTGCTAGGGACCTGCCAGGGAGGCAGAAAGGGGAGGAGGACAGGCCCAGGCAGTGGGAGTGCTCCTCGTTTGGGACTGTCTCCGCCCAGGTGTCCACTTGACACCTGTGGATGCTGGTTTGGTTAAGAAGGTTGGAGGACAGCGGTCACATCATGAGCAACTTCCTGCTGATTTGGAGCCAATTAAGAAACAGGACAACAGAGAGCAGAGGGGGTGGGAAGGTCTGAAAGGTGGTGGTGGGCAGCATGGTCTCTCCGAGGGTCAGATCTTCTACCATGAGCCCCAGAATCTCCCAGGCTCACCATGACTGAGGCAGCCCCAAATGGCTGTAGGCCCCCACGGAGCCCAGACACTCAGGGCAACTGGGGCATAAGCACTCCATATGGGCCAGTGTCCATGAGAGAGAGCACTTGGGGAAAGAAGTGCGTCAGCTGGCCCCGGCGCTAGGCCGAGGAGCAGGGCCCTGCCCTCCAGCCTGCTCACAGGCAATGGTGTGTGTCCAGCTTGCTGAATGGCTGCTGAGCCCTGGTACACTCAGTGTGGCCCACCTGGGCAGGTGACCTGGTGGCCCTGGGGGTTCTGAGGACGCTGCTCAACTCCCTAGTAGCCCCTTCGTCCACGTTACCCCAGCAGCCAATGCCACAGGTCTGACCTGCCAGTTCAGTCCCGTGGCTCTCCAGGTGTTGAAGGCCTCAGATTTTCATTCCTTTGTCCCCTCTGGGGGCATCATGTTTCAAATAACCAAGCAGAGCCTCAGGAGCCAGGCAGCTCTCCCAAGCCACATGAGATGCAGTCAGCAAGCCAGGACCTCCCAGCAGTGCGTGGGCAAGACACAGCCCCCCTCAGGCTGCATTCTCTCCCTCCTTTGTCTGAAGTCTGAATCTCTGTGGTCACTTTCAGGTTCTTACTGCTTCTGCATCTCCTAGCCCACCCCTGGACTTCAAGAGGCTGGGTGGTGTGTGTGGGAATGTGGTCTGGAAGTCGCAGGACCTCCTGTCCTCTCCCTTAGCTTGGTGGACCTTCCTTCATTTCATGGACATATATCAAGCCCAGTGTGTCCGGCTTGTTACGATTGCTGGGGACAGAGTGGGGCTGAACGTTCCTGGCTCACTGCCCAGCAGGTGGACAGGAACTGTTAGGCAGAGAGCAATGGAGGCAGCCCGGCCCAGAGACCCATTCTGTAGCAGCTTGGCCGGAGTTGTGCTAGGGCGCTGGACATGGCCTGTCCTGTGGGGCCTGGGTGGCCCTTAAGAACCCATTTTTGTCTGTGGCTCTCCAGAGCCTGTTCTTCTTCCTCAGCCCGCAGGGACCATTTCAAATTGCACCATGACTGATTTCCTCCTTCCTCCTGCCATGGTCACTTTCCTTCTTAGATACTGTGGGCTGTCATATGACCCCAGCCACAGGCATGGCCCATGGGTATCTAAGGGGACTTGGGGTCCCAGCTGTCCTAGAATCAAGGCAAACACTTCCCCCTTATGGGTTGTTCTGTCTCCTGAAAGATCATACAGAATTGCTGTAACTGCTCCCTTAAATGTTGGTAGAACTCACCAGCGAATCTACCTGGCCTGGAGCTTTCTGTTTGGGAAGATTATCAATTATTGATTCAATTTCTTTAACAGATATAGGAGCACTCAGATGATATTCTTGTGTGAACCTTGGTAGATTGTCTTTCAAGGACTTGGCTCGTGAACTCTACAACATCAAATTTGTGGCACAGGGTCGTTCAGAGTATTATTTGATTATCCTTCCAATGTCCATGGAATCTGGAGTGATGCCTCTCCTTCATTTGATATTAATTCTCTGTGTCTTCTTTTTCTCTGTCTTAATTAACATGCTAGAGATGAATCAATTTTGTGTTCCCAAAGAATCAGTTTCCTTTCTCCTTCCTCCCTTCCTTCCTTCCTTCTGCTGGGGACTGACTCAGGCCCTTGCTAGGCAAATTCTCTAGTACTGAGCTACTTTTCAAACTCTCCCTCTTCTGCCCACCATGCTGGGGATTGAACCAAGGGGTTCTCCCCCCCGGAGCTCCATCCGCAGTCCTTTTTACTTTTTTTTAAAATTTTGAGACAAAGTCTGGCTAAATTTCCCAGACTGGCCTTGGACATTTGATCCTCCTGCCTCAGCCTCCTGAATAAGCTGGGATTACTGGTGTGTGCAACTGCACCTGGCTGACCCCAACTGTTTTGATTTTATTGATTTTCTCTATTGATTTCCTGTTTTTAATGTCATTGATTTGTTTTAATTTTTATTAGTTCTTTTCTTCTGTGTGCTTTGGATTTAATCTGCTCTTTTCTTGTTTCCTGAGGTGGGAGCTTAGATGATCAATTTTCCATCTCTCTTCTAACTAATGCGTTCGATCCTGTAAGTTTCCCTTGAAGCTGTGCTTTGCTGGCTCTCACAGATTTCCGTAGGTTGTGTTTTTATTTTCAATGAGCTCAAAATATTTTACAATTTCTCTAGAATTCTTTTTTGACCCACGTCTTACCTCGAAGTGCGTTGCTTGCACCCTCCGCTCTGGCAGTCACGCACAGTAGCCTCCTGACTGCCTGGAGACAGATTTGCCATCTCCACCCAGGACTGACATCATTAGCTGAGCCTCAGTTTCCTCATCCGTTCAGTGGGAAATGAGTACCAATCTTCCTGGGCCTGGAGAATTCCTGGGGTGGGGACTGGAACTGGAATCTCTGCCTGCCAGACCCCAGTATTTCCCTCTATCACAAGCTGGGCTCCACGCTAGACCCTTTGGTGCAGCACAGTGGACATGCATGGCAGGTGTCTGGAAATGGTAAAGGAAGGAAGGGATGTGTTTCTCGGGGAGAACTTCCAAGAAGCTCGTGGGCAATTTCTCTTCTTCAATTCCCAGGAACACGGGCCAGCCAGTACCTCTCAAAGCCTCAGTTTCCATGTTTGCCGCACAGAATGATAATACATATGCAGAGACTGATGGGGTGACTCTGCCTGTGTGTAGGGAGCCCCCCATGTCCACCAGCCCTTTACACTTCTGGAGCTTCTGAAGCTCTGCTTATCATTGCTTCATGGAGTGCCAGGGGGTGTGCAGAGAGGTTAAATGACTTGCCTGGGCTCCCCTGCCATCAGGTCTACCTTTGGACCCAGGTAGGGTGACTCCAGGGCCATCTGTTGGGGTGAGACCAGGTGGATTGTGAGCCTGGCATGGTGCCTATCACCCAGGGCGGGCACCTGGTGAGGGGTCCCAGGGTGTCGGTGTCAGTCCTGCCCCATGCCAAGGCCCTGCCCATCTCTGCCACGTCACAACCTGGTGGGCTTGCTGAGGAGGGGGCCAGGTGTCTTCTGCATTAGGGTCCCTCTCCAACCTGGGGCCCTGAAGGGGAAGCCGCAGAAGGATATTTCTGGGAGCGTGGGGAGCGGGGAGGAGCCAGGGCTTTTAAAAGAAAACTCTGCCGTCTATAAATACCGCCCTGACGCCCTCCGTGTTCTGGTGCTCTGGGACAGCGCAGAGCCGCCCTGCCCACGCGGCTCCCGGGGACTGTTGAGGGACTTCACAGTGGAAGGGAGTGTGGGGTCAGCTAGGGACGGTGTCATGAACTAACGCCACCGCCCACAGAGACCCAAGGGGCCAGCATTCTGCCACCTGTTCCTTTTGCCAGGTGAGGACTTCTAAAAACAGGATGGCTTCTTGTCACCATCATGTCAAAATGACCACTTATGTTCCTGCCAAAACAAGTAGAAAGGACAGACATAAGCTCAGAACAAAAGGCAGGCCAATAAATTAAATGCATTTTTTAAACATGAAAAACTCACTTTAGGATCCTTGCTATTCTAATTCTTCCAGAAATTTGTGCAAGCTGCAATGGACGGAACATGGTGACGAGGAATCTTAGAGCCCAAGGTTTGGAGGGGCTGCCCACTCCTGGGGGAGGTGGACAGATGGATGCTGGACCGGGCCAGGAGGCTGGACTGTGCCAGGTTCCGGGGGTGGGGAGACAAAAGGCTCTGCTCTGACATGCAGCAGGATGTCCACAGCAGGGGTGGGGACCCCCTCTCCTGGGTGCTGCAGGTTAGGAGAGCTGGGGGTGGGGTTTGCTGTGGAGCTTGGCTTCCTGCAGAAGAGGCCCTGCTCATCCTCTCTGCAGATTGCAGAGCCAAGAAGCTCTCAGATGGTCCTGCAGCCCCTGGGGAGGGTTCTGGGGTGTGTGTTGGGGATGATGGCCAGCTGGAACATGCTAGGTGGATGCTGAGGACACCTGTCAGCAAACAATGTCACTGATACTGAGTTGAATGGCACCCCTCCCCAGATATATGTGGAAGTCCTAAGCTCCAGACCCCGTATGTGAGCTTGCTTCAAAACAAAGTCATCGCAGGCCATCATGGGGTGAGTCTGAAATGTCCCCCAAAGGCTCCTGTGTTGCAGGGGTGGTCCCCAATGCAGGAGTGTTCAGAGGGGGGATTTTAGGAGGCAATCAGATCACAAAGGCTCGGACCTCAGCAGTGGATTAATTCATTGATGGGTTTGTTTTCTGATGACATCATTGCCAGCTGGTGGAAAATGTAGCAAGTGGGGCCTGGCTGGAGGATGCACGTCCTCCATGTCCTGGAAGGGCATATCTTGTCCCAGCCCCTTCCTGGCATGTGCTCTCTCTGCTTCCCAGCTGCCAAGATCCAAGCAGCTCTCCTCTGCCACGCCCTACCTTGCAGCCAGCTGACTGTGGCCTGAAGGCTTTAAAACCAAAGCCAAAATATCTTTTTCCTCTAAGTGTTTTCCCCAGGTATTTTGTCACAGTGACAGAAAACTGACTCACACAGAGATGTCAGTAGATAAGATGAGGTCATCAGGGTGAGCCCAGATCCCACGAGAAGAGGAGAGAGACAGACGCACAGGGAGAAAGGCACATGAAGAGAGGCACATGAAGAGAGTGCTGTAGGTCCAAGCCAAGCAACACTAAGGATTGTCCACAAATACCAGAAACAAGGGGAAGACTAGGAAGCGTTCTCCCCTGCAGGTTTTAGGGTGAGCCTGGCTTTGCAGACCCCTTGCTTTCTGACTTGCAGAACGTTGGGCCTTTGTGTTAGTGCTTCATTATGGCAGCCCCAGGGAGCTAATGCAATGCCTACCAGTGCTGGTACGCAGGGGGAGCTCAATAGATGGTTGCTGAGTGAATGTTTCCTGGGCACTTACCGCATGCCAGGCACTGGGCTAACGCATCTGATGCTAGTTGGAACTTGTGTTGTGTTTAGTCCGTGTGGCACCCCAGAAGGTCTTCAGCAGCGTTCACTCCTTCATCCACACGAGGGCGCCTGGACGTGAGTGCTACAGTGGTCTTCACTGGATGCATGGAAGAGATGAGGCTCTTGCCAGGGTCGCGTTGCAGCTGAGCTGAGGTTCTAGTGCACTCAGCTCCTGCTCAGAGCCCTGCAGTACCCCTCCTAACTTTTGCCCAGGGCATGGCTGGCACTTGATAAATGCTCGCTGCCCTTGCTCCTCGATAGTCTTTCAGCTATACTGAGAAGGTTCCGGATTCTATATCCTCAGTTTTCCCACAAGAGAGGTTCTTGCTCTTCTACCTTCGTCTTCCCAGAGCCTTTGGTTAAAAATAAGGGCTGACAGATGCTGCCTTTAACATGGTCACATGGTCACTTCCTCTAAGAGATGTCCCTGACCAGCCCTTGTCTGTATTAGCACCTATTGTCGACTGAACCGTTTCCTCCCAAAAGAGATGTTGGGTCCTCACCCCTGATACTTCTGACTGTGACTTAATTTGGAAGTAGGATCTTTGCAGATGTGATCAATTTAAGATGAGGCCACACTAGATCAGAGCTGGCCCTAGTCCCACAGTACTGGTGTCCTTGTAAGAAGAGACACAGGGACACACAAGGGGGAGCCACGAGGGGTGCAGGCAGAGGTGGGGGGTGGGGGTGGAGGTGTCTACAAGTCTAGGACACCAAGAAAGGCAGATGAGCCCGGAGCAGATCCTTCTCTGGAGCCTTCAGGACGAGGACAGCCCCACCAGCCCCTTGATTCAGCTTTCCAGCCTCCAGGACTGTGAGGGAGTGAATTCCAGTTTTGAGCACACAGTCTATGGAATTTTTTTCTGGCAGCCTGAGGAAATGAACATCACCCCAAGCATTGCCAGGCTAACTAGGGCTTGTCCGGTGTGCATATGGGTCCCATATTCTCCGGGCATGTTCTGGAACCCAAATATGGGGGCTTCCCCAATATGATGGACCAGAGGATCTGAACAACCTCACCTTCAAGGGTGGGGTCAGCCAGAGGTGGGCTACATGCTCGCCCAGTAGCTCACTGCTGCCGAGGCCTGTGCCAACCAGGTAACTTCTCGGAACCTCATCTCTTCTGTGGGAGGGTCCATAACATCACCTCGAGAGCTGCAAGTGTTCAACCACAGCAGGTGTGACCTCTGGGAAGCCCCTGGCCCTACCCGGTCACTTCCTGAATTGAACCCCTTCGAATAATAAACCCTCCTGTGGTTCATTCAGTAAATGATGCTACATATCTCCTACTATCAGAGGTTCACAGAATTGAAAAGATTAATTGCATAATAATCTCACCTGCTTCTTGGATAAATAGCTACAGAATACCTCACGGGTGCCAGGTTTTGTACTTTCTGAGAAGACAAAAAAATGTCAAAGGGAGATAAATTATTATCTTTTCCTTACATGAAATGAATTTGGGGCTCATTAACATGGCTCTGCCTTTGTATTCTTCAGCCTCCTAAATATAAAAGGCCCAATTTATACACCCCATCTGTATTTGAATATTTTTAGCATGCCTCGAAATTAGTGTTGATTTAATTTATTGTCACCAGGGATTTGCAAAATATTTTCCTAGGTTGTTCTGAACGGGAGGTGATTCATTCAGAGACAGTGGGTGATGCGCAGGGAGGGGAGGTGCTCCCAGCTGGAAACCTGTGCAAGGCCCGGGTAAGAGCGGGCCTGTGGGTGTCTCCTTTGCTGCTCACCCGCTGTGCCCCCTGCCCCTCCCTGGGAGTGGCCTCTGCACAACTGTTCCACCCGAGACAGCTGCTGCTTCTGGCATCCCGCCTCGTCCACCCCCCAGCTGGGCCTGCTCCTGCTCCCTGACTCCCCTGGCCTGTCAGGGAGGAGCCGCATGGATAGGGTGGGTCTGATGGGCCTCCCTGTCTGCTGGGCTGGTTTGCAACGCCTTCCCTTTCAGCCAAGCCAGGCATGCCCCCAGGAAGGCCTTCTTTGCTCAGAGGTCCCTTCCTGTCCCAGGGAGACGCTGCTTGGACTCCCCCTCACGCGCTCCCCTCCCCGCCTTGGCCCAGTGCTTTGCCTCCTCTCTTCGGACCTGACAACGTCTCCTTGCAGACAACTCCTGTCTGGGCTGCTCCTCAGACAGGCTCCGTGGTGCCTCAGGGCCTGTTTGTTCTCTGAACACCGAAGCCTCCAGGACTGTAATTTGTTCATAGTATCGCAGGTCGCAAGATTGGACATGTGCACTGCGTCCATGCTTGTTGGGCGTTTGTGAATGATGCGCAGGCCGATGAATGAGTCAGGTGCTGGGAGGTTTTCTAGCTCGAAGATGTAATCAAATGATCTTAGCTGCAGTGAGTCTCTTTAAAACTCTCACACAAAGAGCAAAGTTAATGATATTGTTAAGTAAGAGTCCCCGAGACTCAATAAAGGGCAGTGAAGTCTTTTCTATAACCCTGATATGAGGACTAGCTGATACTATTAAATCAGCATTTTAGTGTGTGTTTTTTTGAATCTGAGCTCACTGGGTTTAATCATAAGATGACCCATTTGCTTTTGAGCAGAACTGAGCAGAACTGAAACCCACAGAGACCAGGCACTAATCATTTGTCAAGCACCAGCCCTGGCACTCTAATGAACATTGTAACAGTGTGCAGAACCCCTGGCCCAGGCCAGGCCTCTCCCTGACTGTTTTCCTCATCAGTTATCACCATCGCTATCACTACCACCATCACTACCATCAACACACTCACATCAGCACCATTAATATGACCATCATCACCACCACCATTATCACCATCACCACCACCACCACCACCACCACCATCAACACCACCACCACCATTATCACCACCACCATTATCACCGCCAACACCATCACCGCCACCACCACC
>CM053408.1:115711554-115841199 GCA_028644305.1 Xerus rutilus | reverse complement strand
AGTTATCACCATCGCTATCACTACCACCATCACTACCATCAACACACTCACATCAGCACCATTAATATGACCATCATCACCACCACCATTATCACCATCACCACCACCACCACCACCACCACCATCAACACCACCACCACCATTATCACCACCACCATTATCACCATCACCACCATCACCACCATCACCACCACCACCACCACCACCATTACCACCACCATCACCACCACCACCACCACCACCATCAACACCACCACCACCATTATCACCACCACCATTATCACCATCACCACCATCACCACCATCACCACCACCACCATTACCACCACCACCACCACCACCACCACCACCATCACCACCACCACCACCACCACCATTACCAACACCATCACAAACAGCCGCAGCATCACCATCACATCATCATTAGACTCCCCATCACTTCCCACCACCATTGTCACCACCATACCATTGTTACCCCCTCACCACCACCGTCACCGTATCACCGTCATCAGAACTAACGTCTGCTAGGTGCTCCTCCACGCCAGGTAGCACTCTAAGCATGTAGCATGTCTGATGTGGCCTCCCATTCACCCCTACAGTAGGCACTATGATCACTACTTCCATTTTACAGATGAGGAAAGTAAGGGTAGGATAAATTCATGGACTTTCTCAAAGATACAGCTAGTGAGTGTCAGAGCTGGAAATCGAGTCGGACGCTTGGTCTCCTTCAGTCACGCATTCCGTAGACATTTTGAGAGGTCTCCAGGTATCAGACGCCATTCTAGGGATTGGAGGTTGTGAGACTAGCAAGACAGGCAGGACGTCCACGCTTGTGTGCACGTGCGTGTGAGTATGTGTGTACACATCACCAGCAAGCATGTGCGCGGGGATTGGGGCAGGGACACAGACAATGAAGGGACACACATACAAACAAGAACAGCTCCAGACAGAGAGAGTGCTGTGAAGAAAGGTGCACAGGGCGATAGGAAGGCCACAGGCAGGGCTGCTCATGACTAGATGTTCAGGGAAGGTGGGATTGAACCTGGGACCAGAAAACCAGAAGGGGCCCATCTGGGGCGGAGTTCCGGGGAGAGCAGCCCCGGTGCAGAAGCCAGCGGTCTTGTTCCAGGAACAGAAGGCTGGCGAGCCTCTGGGGTCCTGAGCAGGGCCAGAGTGGTGGAGGTGAGGTGGCGGTGGGGGTGGGTTGGGACATGGGGTGTGTGTTTCCCTATGAGATGAGGGGGTTCAGGGGGTGGCGCGATCCTCTGGTGTTTTCGAAGTCCATTTGGGGTGCTGTGTAGAGAATGGAGGGGGGGCCGGAGTGGGTGGAAAGGTGCCAGAACCCAGAGGCTTGAAATGAATGACCCCAAACCATCCCTCCTGTCCTGCAGGGCCTCTGATGCTGGGGCTGCCCCTCCTTCCAGCAGGAGGCACAGTCTGTCCCCTCCTCTTGGGTTGGCTCGCAGTGTGACAGTGAGGGACAAGCTCCTCTCCTCAAGGTGGCTGGAGGCAGAAGGGAGGAAGGGAGGTCCTCGACCCCCTTCAAGGCACCCCCCCAGGCTGGAAGGCCTCCTGCTGTGCCCACCTCCTCAGCTTCCCCATCAATTCCCGCAGCAGCAGGCTGGGGACCAAGTTTGCAACACATGGGACATTCTGATCCAAGTCACAGCAAGGCTGTTGTTATGACCATTTGTTACTTTTTGTTTATGCATTTTGTATTTTGTCCAGTCCCTGGTGGCTTCTGTGGGAGGGCTGGGCTGACAGCAACTCCTTTGCAGCACCTGGAGCCAAATTCTCAGTTCTCAGTTCTTTTTCCCTGAGTCATAAGGTGCTGTGTACATTGTGCAGTCAGTTTCTCCATTCTTCTGTGGATGGACATGCGGACGGCTTACAGGTTTTGTCTGTTTTGAACGAAGTTGTCAGGAGCATTGGTGTGTAAGTCTTTGGCACGACAGATGCTTTCTCCGTGTAAATGCCTAGGAGAAAGGATGGGTCAGAGGGTGGGTGCATGTCTAACTTAACACGAAGCTGTCAAGTCAGTCTTCACGGGCCCTTCTGGGTGCTGGGCCACTCTGGCATGTGGACACGATAGTGAGTAAACATGTATGATAACAGAAACTGGCCTGCGGGTGGGTCCTGGGAGCTGTGTGGAGGACTATGGACAGAAACAGGCAGCGGGGAGGGACCGAGCAGGGAGGGCATTCATTTAAAATTGGCAGGTGGGAGAAACTGGTAGAAGGAAAATCTGGGCCAAGACTCAGAGCTGCTGAGTGAGGAGGAGGGTGATGGAGACCCTGCGCGGCTGCCTGGGTGGAGTGAGTCGAGAGAGGGAGGAGGCATGAGGTCCGGGAAGTGCTGCTGGGCAGCCTGGGCAGATGATGTCCCCGTGAGGACCTCGGGTCGATTCCAGAAAGGCCAGGACGCCAGGAAGGCTTGACATCACAAGGGTGGTCACTCTGGCTGTGCGTGGAGAATAGACAGCATCCAGGTAAGGTTGAGAAGCAGGAGCCTGTGAGGGTCCTAGACTTGCACCCGGGGTGCTGGTGGCCAATGAAGAAGTCGTAGCTCCTGGGCCAGGAAGGCCCCAGGCTTGGGGAACCCTGAGGTAACTGATGCTGGCTCCTCCCGCTGCGGTCACAGGTCCCTCTGCTCACATCTCTGGCCCCAGCCAAGGTCGAATCCTCCACCAAGTCACCCCCTTCTTCTTCATTGTGCTCCCCGCCATGTCGGCCCCTGCCCTGCTCCCTGCTGCCTCTGCTGCCAGGCCACCCTGCGTGACCTGTTGGTCTTGACACGTCTAGCCAGACAAATTCCAGAGTGAGATACATGGGGAGCGAGACACTTCCCAGTGGCTGTCTCTGTCACCCAAATGAACAGGGATTTAAATTTAAGGACACCTGCTTCAATTCCAGCCCCATTAAAAGACATGGTGTGGTTCCCCTGGGCTGGAGAGAGGGGACAACAGTGACCAAGGGAAGGCTCAGGGAAGGGCCCCTTTCCCTGTTGGTGACTGTTGGAGTCATCTGTGTCTCCAGGAAGGCCTGGGAGCTCACTGGGCCCAACAGGCATTTGCTGCCCCCAGAAATGAACCGTGTGCTTGGGACAGCTCAGCACGGGGCCTGCTGCCTGTCCCCAGGGCCCTGCACAATTAGTTGGTAATACTTCAAAGTCTCCGGGACTCCACGCTAAGCCTAGGGCATGTTATCTGTGCTCCTCCTGCACATTCCGCACTCGTCCCCACAAAATGAACCACCATGCCACATAGTAGGTACTCCTTTCTGGCTTTAAGCTGTGTCACAAAGACAGAGCCTTCAGCCATCCAGTGTCCAGCCCATGTGGCTTTGGGACTCTTTGTAGGAGACTGCTCTGTGTGTTCTTGAAGCACTGGGTTTCTTCGCTCAGCACTGCATGTCGCTGCCTGCCACAGTCACGTGCTCACTGGACATCCGTGTGCGGCCCCTCCAGTGCTCCAGAGGGATCCACCCTTTGTGGTGGGCTTTGCGCTGCTTAGTTCTCATGACCACATGCTGTGGCCATTGCTGGATGTGTCTCTAGATGAGGGCTCTAGGGGCTTCCCTGGGGCTTCCCTGGGGCTTGCTGGGCCAGTGTGGGTGGCACCTGTGCTGCAGTTGACAAATGGATTTGGAATGTGCCGTGCCCACGGCCCAGTGCTGGCCAGTGAGCGCAGCCTCCGCCCTGGCCCGCTCGCCACGCTCCTGGCCTTTTGGATTTTGCCAGTCTGCTGGATGTTGACGGTGTCTCCTGTGACCAAAGTGGCCACTTCCCATGTTTCTAGAAGAGCCTTGTGGGCTCTTGGAGGAAATGCTGTTCTCTAGTTCCCACAGACACCTCTGCGGGGTCCTTGGCCTCCTTTCAGGGGTTCCTTGTGCATTGTCTCACTCAGCCGTGCTCAGGGGGCAGGTGCCCCTCCTGCGTGCCGCTTGTCTTTGCTCTGTTCGTGGTGGCCTTAACGTGGTGGAAGGTGCCCCTTCTGGTGGTCGGCTTGGGCTTGTTTAGGGATCCCCAGCGTCCTAATGACCACCTTCTTCAAGGCCTTACAGCAGTTTTCAAGTTTCACTCTTCAGAGTTAAGTCTTGAACCTACCTAAAATATTTGCGCAGGGCTGGAGTTAGAGACTCAACGTTATTTTTCCCAACGAGACCGCAGTGTCCCCACACTCCCCTCCCCACTGCTATGGAAGCGCATCTGGTCTCTGGTGTGTGCGGCTGTTTGCCTGCGCCAGCACCTGGGTGCCTTCTGCCTGGACAAGACCCCGGCCCAGCCCCTGCTCCTCCTTCTCCTCTTCCTTGCATTCCTCTTCTAAAAATAAGCAGCTCTACCCTGTTCCTGCATTCCCAAACACCCGGTCATTTGTCATCTTGCCTGTGCTCCACACATGGAGGAAACACAGAAGGCACCAGGAAACGCCTGCTGGGCCATGAGCTTCAGTCTTCCCCTAAAATGCTCCCTCCCTCCTTCAGTCATCTCGGGTTTGTTAGGGGCCAGGCGTCACCCAAAGCCAAAGGAATGGCTTTCCAGCAAAACCCGTGTCAAGCCACTTCACAGGTCGCCCAACAACCCTGTCCTCGGAGCCATGCAGGGCGCAGGCCTTGCTCCTCCAACGGCTTATTTCCAGCCATAGGTGCTTTTCCTCTGGGATTGGTTTTTTTTTTCTGAACGTAATAGGTGGAATTTTGTTCCCTTCCATTTTGTCTAAGACCGAATCCCCAGTAACTGTGGCTGTGACTTTATTTGAAAATAAGGGTCAAGGCAGGTGAAATTAAAGATCTCCAGATGAGAGTGACCTGGCTTGCTGTGGTGTCTGTCCTCACGTCCCTGCCTGTGTCCTCTTAAGAAAGGAGAGAGGGAGGTTGGAGGGAGGGAAGCAGAGATGGGCCTGTGCATCTACAAGCCAAGGATCCCCAGGGACAGTAGCAGATAGGAGCAGCTGGGCAGAGGCCTGCAGAGGATAGTCCCCTGAGCCTCCAGAAGGCACCAGGCCTGCCAGCACTTGGGTTTTAGCCCTTAGGACTCCTTTGGACTTTCGGCCTCCAGAGCTGTGAGGAAAAAGTTCTGTTGTTTGGAGCTACCAGCCCACTGGGGACTGGTTGCAGCTGCCCCGGGAGCTGAGGCACCATGGACAATTACCCAGAGGAGAGTGTGGGGACGAGCTCCAGGCCCTCTCCCTCCTGGATAGCAGCCCTGATTCCAGGAGCCTCGAAGCCTCCAGCTGATTTCGTCATGGCTCTGGGAGGAAGGCCTGGCCTCCTGTCTCCATTTCCCAGGCAGAGCCATTTCCTAGGTAGAGAAGCCCGGCCGACCCTGCTTTCCTTCTGCCTGCCTGCCAGAGCCCTGCAGGAACCTGGGTCCCACCCATGCCAGGCCCCTCCAGGCACAGGTGACGCAGGCCCCCTCCATGCTCTTCCTCTCCTCAAGGGGGCCTTCCCTCCACCCTCCCCAGCCTCCTCGCTTCTGGCTGTGGCATTTGCTACACCCGCAATGCCAGCTGCTATCACTGGGACAGGCTCAGCTGTGCCAGACACAGGAATGGGAAGGGGGCTGTGGTGGGCTCACTCTCTGCACTTTGAACTCGTGATCCTCCTGCCTCAGCCTCCTGAGCTATGCATTACTCTTCATCCTGCACCATCTGTCCATGGACAGCTTCCCCGTCACAAGGACAGTGGCCCCAGGCCTCCTGAGCACTCTACAGTGCCTCCCCCTCCTTTCCACAATGTGTCCCAGGCCAGGCCACCACCTCGCTGGGCTTGTGCAATGGCAGCAGCCCCCCGGGGATCTCCTGCCCCAACTGGCCCCCCAGAAGACCTGTCTACACAGCAGCCAGGAGCCGCTCTGCAGAGAGCCTTCCTGCTCACGTCCCTCCCTGTTCTGCAGCAGAACCCGCATGGTGCAGACCCTGGGGCCCAGCCTTACTCCAGGAGGAGGCTGATAGCCTCTCAGCCCTGCCCTGCCTGGCACTTGGCCCACCTCCCAGCGCCTGCTCACTTACTTGGGAGCGCTTGGTGCCCTGAGTGTTGACCTCTGCAGGACCGCCAGCCCCTGCAGTTAGGGACTGGGTTTGTAGCGTTCCCTCTGGTGGGAGCACTTGGCACCATGCCTGGCTCAGGGTGGCCCCCAGTCTGGGGACCAGTCTAACTTTTGCTGGGTCATATCCAGCTCTTTGAGGGCAGGGCCTGCAGGCAGGTGCGGGGCCCTGATGCAGAAAGTGCTGTGGAGCTGGGCTGAGTGAACGGGCAGGTGATGGGGTGTGGGGTCAATGTGAGGACTCCTCTGGACCCCGGGGAGGTACTTCACGTCCCATAAGTACTGACACTCCCATAAGACTAGCTGAAGGGCTATGGGGACCCGAGGTGAGGAATGGAGGTCCCCTGCATGCCCAGGCTTGCTGTGGGGTCCGCCTAGGCCCACAGGCTGGACTGATGGGTCCCCCCACCCACCCGGCAGAGCAGCCTGCCTGGTCCTGTCCCTGGGTGCTGGGAAAGAACAAGACTCAGACGGAAATATCCAGCGACTGTTAAGTGGTTCAGAAATGCCCTGCCCAGGCGCTCTGTGAGGAGGGAGGCTAAAAGCTGGGCACAGCCTAGGCATGGGGGCAACGAACGTGTTTGGATTTAAAAGGCCAAAGCATCTAACAGCCAGGGAGGTTTTGCCTTCTCATTCCAGAGTGTTCTGAGGATGTATGGCTGTTGCTAAGCAACAGAGTACACTGAGGCGGGTGAGATGGTGAAGCTGTGGCTCCCGACCAAAGAGAAAACCATTAGTCGGGGTGGGGGCTGGGGCAGGTTTCGGTGCAGCCCAGAGAACCTGGGACTAGCAATTAGAGTGAAGCGAGGTCCCAGCCCTCCCGCCAAAGGTCCCTCCGGGCGAGCTCACCGTGAGCCTGAGCTTGTCCTTCAGGGATGCAGCGGAGTGGATTCACCCTTCATCTCACAGTGAGCTCGAGGAGCGTGTCAGATTCCCAACGTGACCCTATATGCTGAGCACGGAGGGAGCATCCTGGTGGCTGGTTGTCACGTCCTTTCCACACACATGAGCTCAGCCTCATGGCATGGTCCCCACACTACACAGGTGACAACACCTTCCATGCCCCAGGTGGGACACAACAGTGAGGCAGACAGAACCCCCTCCACGAGGCGGGCATTCTAGGTCGGGGAGACAGACAGGAAGCGGTGGTTGTCATAGACAAGCACATTGCACCCCGTGATGTTAATGAGAGATAGATGCTGTGGGGAGAAAAGGGAAAAGCGGAGCCAAGCAAAGGTGACCAGGGGCAGGAGTTTGTGCTTCGGAGCTGGGGTGGGGGGCTGGTTGCATCTGTAAGCAGGAGAACCTGGTTGGCCTCACCAAGAAGGTGACACCTGAGCAGCATCTTGAAGGAAGTGAGGGACTGTGCCTTGTGGGCACTCGGGGCAGAACAATGCAGGGGCTAGAGCCCGTGCAAAGGCCCTGAGGCTGCATGTGTGCTAGAGTGACAGCAGCGAAGCCAGCATGGCTGGAGTGCAGTGAGTGGGGGCAGGGCCCACAGGCTCCTCGGCCAACGGGAGGGCACTGTCACCAGGCAGGATCAGAGTTCTACACCTGAGGCCCATGTCCTGCAGACAGGCCTCCCTCTTCTCAAAGGCCAGCCTGCTCTTTGTACCTGTGTCCTCGCTCCATGTTCTCCAGACCCCAAGGAGCCCTCTCCATGGTGCATCTTGGTTTGGGTTCCTTGAAAGCAGAGCCTGAGACCAGCAAGTCATCGATTTGGAATGCAATTCCAAGTGGTGTCATTTGGGTCCCTGCTGTAGGGAACTGAAGATCCAGTCCACCAAGTCTAGTAGAAGACTCTAGAACAGATCCCTGAAAGACAGGGGCTTGGCAGCAATTCTCCAGAGGTTCTCAGTTCAAATTGAGCATGGGTCACCTTGGGGCCCTGACTCCCCCATGCTCCACACTGCACGTGCCCAAGACCAGTTGCCTGGCGAAGGCCTCAGGGCAGAGCACAGGAAGACATCAGGGTGTAGTGCAGGGCCCAGCCTCCTGTTTGAATCAGTCCATTCTCCCTGGCTCTCCAGCGCCCTCTGGGCTCCAGCAGTCCCACTGGGCTGACCCAAGAGATGCCTGAACTGATCCCCATGCTCATGTAACTCCAGGCTTGAGCCACTGAGCCACACCTGGACTGGCTCTGCCCCATCTCTCCCTAGCAGAGGTCGCTGGACAGGTTGCTGTACAGGGCACTGGCCTTTGGGAGGTACTGCGGGGTCAGCAGGGGAGCATGAGGTGTTTGCTGGCTTCCCTAATCACCCATCCATTCACTAATCCATCCAACAAATCCAAATGAACTCCTACTGCCTGCCAGGCCCCGCTGGGAGAAATGGAAGACAAGGTCAGTCAGTAAAATGTATATGTTAGCCACGGTGCTGAAGAGCAAAACAAAACGGAGCAG
This sequence comes from Xerus rutilus, assembly GCA_028644305.1. Classification (NCBI taxonomy): domain Eukaryota; kingdom Metazoa; phylum Chordata; class Mammalia; order Rodentia; family Sciuridae; genus Xerus; species Xerus rutilus. Next base: position 115,832,756 of record CM053408.1, on the reverse strand, counting down.
GGCCATGGGACGTTGGGGCTGTGGCTGAAACTGTGCACGGTGGTTCCCTGTGTTTAGTGTGGGAAGAGCTTTGGAGCCCTGCCCTGGAGCCAGGTGCTGGGGTTGTGTGTGACCAAGCAGAGGTCATGTAACCTTTAGGCCTCAGTTTTCTCACCTGTAAGATGGAGATACTGAGTCCCTGCCTGTGGGGTTTAGAGGTGGAGTGAACAGTGCAGAGAGTACAGGGCCTTCAACCTGGACATCTGTCCGTGGCTCACAATCCCCCTGGGCCTGAGAAGCATCCATTTCTTAGTACTGTACGTCTCGACACCTCTTCTCTCCCTGGGATGCTGAGCCGGGGTGCAGGGAAGGCAAATCTCACTCTTGGGACGCGGCCAGTGTGCTTTGTGCTGTCTTCCCATCCATCTGTTCCTATCCATATTTGGGTGTCTGTTCCCTTGAGATCTTGAGGGCAGGAACAGGTACTGTTTATTGGGTTTTGCTCCAATGTCTACTGCCGTCTTGATATTCCATCAGTGATCAACCATTTTTAAAATCAAGTTAACATACCCCTCTCATCACTAGATAGATCTTCTAAACATAAACTAAACAAAGAAATCATAGAACTCAATAAAACAATCAACCTGGGCTAGACTTAACAGACATACATAGAATATTCCATCGTTCAACAAGCGAATACACTTTTTTCTCAGGGCACATGCATCCTTCTCCAAAATAGATTCTATGCTATGCCACCAAGCTAGTCTTAGCAAATACAAAAAAAAGAGATACTACCCTGCATTCTTTCTGACCATAATGGAGTGAAATTAGAAATTAATGACAGATTAAAAAATAGAAGCTACTGCAAAACCTGGAGACCCAATAATATGCTTTTGAATGATGCATGGATAACAGAAGACATCAGGGAGGAGATAAAAAAATTCTTAGAGGTAAATGAGAACTCTGATACAACATATCAAAATCTCTGGGACACTATGAAGGCTGTGTTAAGAGGAAAGTTCATTGCATTGAGCTCATTTATTAAAAGAAAAAAAGTCAACAAATGAATGACCTAACACTACATATCAAAGCCCTAGAAAAAGAGGAGAAAACCAACACCAAAAGAAGTAGAAGACAGGAAATAATTAAAATCAGAGCTGAAATCAATGAAATTGAAACAAAGGAAACAATTCAAAAAATTGACAAAACAAAAAGCTGGTTCTTTGAACAAATAAATAAAATTGACAAATCCTTAGCCACCCTAACGAAAAGAAGAAGAGAGAAAACCCAAATTACTAAAATTAATGATGAAAAAGGAAATATGACAGATACTACTGAAATACAGAATTAGAAACTATTTTGAAAATTTATACTCCAGTAAAATAGAAAACCCCAAAGACGTCAACAAATTTCTAGATGCATATGACCTACACAAACTGAACCAGGAGGACATTCACGACTTAAACACATCAATTACAAGCAAGGAAATAGAAGACGCCATCAAAAGCCTACCAACCAAGAAAAGCCCAGGACCGGATGGATTCTCAGCTGAGTTCTACAAGACCTACAAAGAAGAACTAACTCCAATACTCCTCAAATTATTCCATGAAACATAAAAGGAGGGAACCCTTCCAAACTTATTCTACGAGGCTAGTATCACCCTGATAACAAAACTAGAGACACATCAAAGAAGGAAATTTGCAGACCAATGTCCCTGATGAATATAGGTACAAAAATTCTCAATAAAATTTTGGCAAATTGCATACAAAAATGTATTAAAAAATAGTGCACCACGATCAAGTGGGGTTCATTCCAGGGATGCAAGGTTCAACATATGAAAATCAAATAACATAATCCATCACATCAATAGACTTAAAGATAAGAATCATATGATTTTATCAATTGATGCAGAGAAAGCATTTGACAAAATACAGCACCCTTTCATGTTTAAAACACTAGAAAAACTAGGAATAGTAGGAACATACCTCAACACTCTAAAAGCAATCTATGCTAAACCCAAGGCCAACGTCATCCTAAATGCAGAAAAATTGGAAGCATTCCCTCTAAAAACTGGAACAAGACAGGGATGCCCTTTCACCACTACTATTCAACATAGTTCTTGAAACACTAGCTAAAGCAATTAGACAGACTAAAGAAATTAAAGGGACACGAATAGGAAAAGAAGAACTCAAACTATCATTATTTGTTGACAACATGATACTATACTTAGAGGATCCAAAAAATTCCACCAGAAAACTTCTGGAATAAATGAATTCAGCAATGTAGAAGGATAGAAAATCAACACCCATAAATCAATTGCATTTCTATACATCAGTGATGAATCCTCTGAAAGAGAAATCAGGAAAACTACCCCATTCACAATAGCTTCAAAAAATAAAATAAAATAAAATACCTGGGAACCAATCTAACAAGAGAGGTGAAAGACCTCTACAATGAAAACTACAGGACACTGAAGAAAGAAATTGAACAAGACCATAGAAAATGGAAAGACCTCCCATGCTCTTGGATAGGAAGAATCAATATTGTCAAAAGCACTATACAGATTCAATGCTATTCCAATTAAAATCTCAACATCATTCCTTATAGAAATAGAAAAGGCAATCATGAAATTCATTTGGAAGAATAAGAGACCCAGAATAGCCAAATCAATCCTCAGTAAGAAGAGTGAAGCAGGAGGCATCACAATACCAGACCTTAAACTATACTACAAAGCTATAATAACAAAAATGACATGGTATTGGCACCAAAATAGACATGTAGAGCAATGGTACAGAATAGAAGACACAGAGACAAAGCCACATAAATACAGTGATCTCATACTAGACAAACATGCCAAAAACATACATTAGAGAAAAGATAGCCTCTTCAACAAATGGTGCTAGAAAAACTGGAAATCCATATGCAGCAAAATGAAACTAAACCCCTATCTCTCATCATGCACAAAAATCAACTCAAAGTGGGTCAATGGCCTAGGAATTAGATAAGAGATGTTGGGTCTAATAGAGGAAAAAGTAGGCCCACACCTTCATCATGTTGGATTAGCCCCGACTTCCTTAACAAGGCTCTTAAAGCACAAGAAATAAAATTAAAAAATCAATAAATGGGATGGATTCAAACAAAAAACCTTCTTCTTAGCAAAATAAACAATGAGGTGAGCAGAGAGCCTACATTCTGGGAACAAATTTTTGCCACGCGCACATCAGATAAAGCACTAATCTCCAGGATATATAAAGAACTCAAAAAACTTAACATCAAAAAAACAAACAACCTAATCAACAAATGGGCTAGGGAGCAGGCTGGGGTTGTGGCTCAGTGGTGGAGCACTTGCCTCGCACGCATGAGGCACTGGGTTCGATCCTTAGCACAGCATATAAAATATATAAATAAATAAAAGGTTTAAAAAATGGGCTAAGGAGCTGAACAGAAACTTCTCAGAAGAAGATATACAATCAATCAATAAATATATGAAGAAATGTTCAACATCTCTAGCAATTAGAGAAATGCATATCAAAACTAAGATTTTATCTCACTCCAGTGAGAATGGCAGTTATCAAGCAACGGTAAGGGCTAGTGAGGATGTGAGGCAAAAGGCACACATACATTGCTGGTGGGACTGAAAATTGGTGCAACCAGTCTGGAAAGCAGTATGGAGGTTCCTTAAAAAAACTTGGAATGGAACCACCATTTGACCCAGCTATCCCACTCCTCGGTCTATACCCTAAAGACTTAAAATTGGCATGCTACAGTAATGCAGCCACTTCGATGTTTATAACAGCTCAATTCACAATAGCTAAACTGTAGAACCAACCTAGATGCCCTTCAATAGATGAATGGATAAAGAAACTGTGGTATATATACACAATGGAATATTACTCAGCAATAAGAGAGAATAAAATTATGACATTTGCAGGTAAATGGATGGAGTTGGAGAACATCATGCTAAGCGAAGTAAGCCAATCCCAAAGAACCAAAGGCCGAATGTTTTCACTGATTAGTGGAGGCTGATATATAATGGGGGTGGGGGTGGGGAGCATTGGAGAAACCTAGGAACTTTGGGTAGGACAAAGGGGAAGGAGGAGAAGGGAGGGGGCATGGGCGTAGCAAAGATGGTGGAATGAGATGGACATTACTACCCTAGGTACGTGTATGAAGACACAAATGGTATGACCCTATCTTATTTATAACCAGATAAATGGAAAATTGTGCCATATGTGTACTATGGCTTGAAATGCATTCTTTGGTTTTAAAAAATAAAAATAAATTTTAGAAACGAGTTAATGCATGTTGAATAATCACTGTAGGACCTAGGATGAGGACAGAAGCAATCCAGGAAGGTTCCATGGAGGAAGCCTAGAGATAACAGTGGAGAGGGAGGGCACCGCCTCACTGGTGCAGGCCAGGTAGAGTGCCCCTTCACAGGTGAATGTCTGTCCTCCGATGAGGCATGGCTCTGGGCGGCTGCTCATGGAATCTGCCCCTAGGGGCTTGCAGTCCCCTTTCCCTGACATCTCCAGGCCCAGGTGGGAAGTGGGGATGAACACCGAGGTCTCAGGGCCTCTCCACAGGGCTGGGCTGCCTGGTCAGAGGAATGGAAGTGTGGAGGCTGCACACGGCCAGCAAGTGCTGAGAATTATTGATCACCAGAGGGGACCTTGTAGGCTGAGGTCATTTCCCTCCCAGGCCAAGCTGCTCTATCATGCTTAATTGCCTGTTTTCCAAATTTCCCCAGGGCTGGCTTAGGGAAGGAATTAGCTCAGTGCCCATTTGTTTTGCTTAAGTCCAGTGTGTGTGGGGAGGAGGGACGCCCTCCCTTCCACTTCTCTTTGGAATGAAGTTGGAAACAGCAGATGGATTAAGTCAGGTGTTCCTGAGGGGCTACCACACTACTTGGTGTTGCAAAGAGGTGTTTCTCTGCACCCCAATTCTCCCAAGTCTTGACTCACTTGTTTGGTAGGCTGGCAGAATCCCCCCAAATTAGGGGTAATACATATTCTTTGAACAATTGGAAGGTGCCAGGCAGTCTGTATGTCATCCTCTTTAATTCCCACGATGACATCCAACAGGATTGAACATAACACACTAGAGTGAGGAATCCGATGAGGAGACTTCCAAAGGAAACTGTCAGAAGCCAGTGGTGAGGATTCTTCTACCTCTAGGACAGGCAGGATGTGAAAGGGTGGGGTGGTGGTAATAAAGGAGATTTGTGAGGAGTGCTGCTTGGAGGGGACTGTGCTGGGAGCCCTGTTCCTGCTAAGCAGGAGGAATAGGAGGTGTCCGCTGCTCACCTGGATCCCCATATATGCAAAACCTGGAATATAGCTGCTGAGCTTCGGGTACAGGTGGAATAAAGGCAGCAGACTCCCCTCCTTCCCGAAATACCTAAAAAATGGGAAAAAACACAATGGTTGTTTTCAAGCAACAGGATCCCAGGCAGCAAAGGACAGCGATCACTGAGAGATGGAACAGAAATGAGGTGAGGCTCAGCATTCCTCCAGCATGTTGCCATGAGCTGCCAGCCCGTGTGCAGGGAGAGGCTGCCCACCTGAGCCTGGAGAAAGCCCTGAGCCGAGCAGACAGAGCTGAGAGTCAGGGAGACCAAGGAGGCTGAGTGTTAGGGAGGCCAAGGGGGCTGAGAGCCAGGGAGGCTAAGGGGGCCGAGAACCAGAGAGGCCAAGAGGACTGAAAGTCAGGGAGGCCAAGGGAACTGAGAGCCAGAGAGGCCAAGGGGACTGAGAGCCAGGGAGGTCAAGGGGGCAGGAAGACAGCTGCAGAAGAAGGGCTCTGGAGATAGCCAGAGTCCACCCTGAGCACTCGGTTGAGTGCTCATCAGTACAGGCATGTGAGGAAATGACCCAGCGAGGAAAGAACCACAGGAGCTGAGGGAATAGAATGGGGAGCACACGGGATCAGGAGTGGCTTCCGCTCTTCTCAGCCAGGTTGGGAATAGTGCACTGGGTGGACAATTCAGGGAATTCTTGTCTCCATGATGGGGAAAAACTGGTCCTAGATTAAGAACTGCTCCAAATATGCTTAGCAACCTTCAGAGCAAGACTTGAAAGGATCAAATTGTTTCTAAATGTGTTGACTACCTCTCAGAACAAGGTTCAAAAATATTTATAGGAATACAGACACTCAGCACTCATGAACTTGAAAGTTACAGGGTCTGGCATCCAGTAAAAAATGACCAGTCATGAAAAGAAGCAGGAAAGTGCAACTCAGTATGAGGAGAAAAGCCAGTCAACTGAGATGCATCCTGAATGGACACTTACGTTAGAAGTAGCAGACAAGGACATCAAAACAGTTATCATGAACATTTCCATAGAGTTTTAAAAGCTAGAGGAAAGGTTTAACATTTAACAGGCATGGAGGGTATAAAAAGTCCTAACTCCCAGGACTGGGAGTACTTGCCTTGCATGTGCAAGGTCCTAGGTTCCATCCCCAGAACTGGAGGGGAAAAACCCTAAATTGAACTACTACAGATGAAAATTGCAGCATCTAATATGAACACACACTGGATGGGATTAATATCATAGACGACATTGCAAAAAAAAAAGATTAGTTAACTTGAAAACAACAATAGAAACCATCCAAAAAGAAACACAGAGATTAATGAGGCTTTTTAAAAGGAAGAAGAATTTTAAAAAGACAGAGACCTCTTCAGTGAGCTGGGAGACAATTTTAAGAAGTCTAATACATATGTCATTGGAGTTCCTGAAATGGGGCAGGGGGAGGATCAGAAAAATATCTGAAGATACAAATTCTTCTTCCCTTTCAAAAGCCTCATTAATCTCTATGCTTCTTTTGGGGTGGTTTATATTGTTGTTTTCAAGCTGACTAATCTTTATTTATTTATTTTTTTGCAATGTCTTCTCTGTTATTAATCCCATCCAGTGTGTCTTCATCTTAGATGCTGGCAAATTTCTAAATTGATGAAAACTGTACACTCAGGGATACAAGAATCTCAACAAGCCTCAAGCACAATAGAAATGAAACTCACACTAAGACACATCATAATTAAATTACTCAAAATAAGTAATAATGGAAAAGTCTTAGAAGTAGGTGGAAAAAAGAGGGGTGGGGGCAGATGTGTTAGATAGAGAGGCACACAGACGAGGATGACAGCAGATTATTGCAGAAAATGATGCAAGTGAGAAAGCAATGGAGCAACATCTCCAAAGCACCTGATTAAGGAAAATAGTGTCAACCTGGGGTTTACATCCGGAACAAGTCTTTCAAGAGTAAAAGCAAAATAAAGACTTCTCAGACGTACAAAACCCAAAAGATTTAGCTCTGGCAGAACTGCCATACAAGAAGGATGTGTTTCAAAAACAGAATGAGGGGCTGGGATTGTGGCTCAGTGGTAGAGCGCTTGCCTTGCATGCGTGGGGCACTGGGTTCGATCCTCAGCACCACATAAAATAAATAAAATATTGTGTCCACCTACAACTAAAAAAATATTTAAAAAAAACAGAATGAAATGATAGGCATATGCATTTATGTAAGGGAATGAAGAGCATCTGCCATGGCAACCACGTAGGTGTATGTATAATATTTCCTCTTGTTGGTAAAATCTCTGTAAAATATCATTGGCTCTTGAAACTAAAATAATCACTATGTAGTGTGAGGTTTATGGCACATATAAAAGCAAAATATATGATAACAACAGCAAAAAGACTGAGTGGGGAGAATGGAAGTACACCATTGTAAGTATAACGACATAAATGACATGTAAAATAGCATAGCGTCATTTGAAGATAGATGGTGATCAGTTAAAGAGGTATACTGGAAACCTTAAAGTGACACTAAGTACTGAAACAGAGTCATAGCTCATAAGCCACAGAGTAGATAAAACTGAATCACTTGAGTAAATCATTTGAGTAAATATGCTCAAATGATCCCAAAGAGGGTAGGACAAAAAAAGAGGGTGACAAAGAAAACATGGAACAAATGGAAAGCAAATATCAACATGACAAATGACCTGACCATGACAATAATCCCATTAGATGGCAATGGTCCACATATTCCAATTAAGAGCCAGAGGTGGTCAGATTGGATAAAAAGGCAGGGCCTAGATATGTACTGCCCACAGGCAAGATAGTTTTTTTGGAGGGAGGTGGTTTACTGGAGATTGAACTCAAAGGCACTTGGCCACTGAGCCACATTCCCAGCCCTATTTTGTGTTATGTAGAGACAGGGTATCACTGAGTTGCTTAGTGCCTCGCTGTTGCTGAGGCTGGCTTTGAACTCGCAATCCTCCTGCCTCAGCCTCCAGAGCCGCTGGGATTACAGGTGTGTGCCACTGCACCCGGCACAGGCAACCTATTTTACATATAAAAACAAAAATAGGCTAAAGAAATGTAATGAAAAAGATATACTATGCTGATATTAATCAAAAGAAGATCTCTGTGGCTGCATTAATCTCAAAGTAGAAACAGTAAGAAATATTACCAGAATTAAAAGAGTAATTTCATAGCTATAAAGAGACAATTTTTAAGTGGGACGTAACACTATAAACACTTATGTACCTAATAACAGATCTTAAAAATACAAAAAGCAAAAACCGATAGAACTGAGAAATAGATGAATAGACAACTATAGTTGGATATTTTAATAGCCCTCTCTTCATAACTGATAAAAGAAGTAAACCAAAAATATATAAGGAAACAGAGACATGAGCAACATTATCAACCAGCTGCACCTAATTTACATTAGTAGACTACTCCGTTCAACAATAGTGGAATAGAAATTCAAGTACACAGCATAGAACATTTGCCCAAACAGAACAAAACAAATCTTAGTAAATGTGAAGGGATTCAAATAATAAAAGCATGTTCTTTCTTTTACTGGAATTAAATTAGAAATTCTATAACAGCTCTGAAAAAAATCTCCAGGTATTTAGAAACTATATAATACACTTCTGTGTATCCTGTGTATCCAACAAGAAATGGAAAAGGAAAATAGTATTTTCTCTTGAGTGAGAAAGAAAACATAATGTATAAAAGTCTGTGAGGTGTCACAAACACAAGCCCTACAGGGAACTTTTTAGCCCTGAACTTGCATATTGGAAAGGAAGAAAAGTTCTCAAATCAATGATCTTATGTTCCACCTTAAGAAACTAGAAAAAAAGAACAAATGAAACCCAAAGTAACATAATGTTTTAGTCAGCTTCATTGCTGTTGTGACCAAAATATGTGACAAAAACAATTAGAGGAGGAGAAGTTTATTCAGAGCTGGAGGTTTCAGAGGTCTGACCCCATAGACCAGTAACTCCATTGCTGTGGGCCCAGGGTGAGTCAGAGCATCACGGCAGAAGGTGTGGAGGAGAAATCTGCTCAGGAGAGGAAATGAGGAAGCAGAGAGAGCTCTGCTCAGGTGGGACAAAATACCAACACCCCAGTGACCCACCTCCTCAAGCCACACCCTCGCTGCCTAGTTACCACCCACTTAATCTGCACCAGTGGATTCGCCCACTGATGAGGTCACAGCTCTCACAAGCTGATCACCTTGCCTCTGAGCCTCCCTGCCTTGCCTCACACAGGAGCTTTGGGAGGACACCTCGCATCTAAGCCACAACATAAAAGAGAGGGAATAATATGGAACAGAACAGAAAACAACAAAATATAAAACAAAAGTAATAGAGAAGACCAAGGAAACCAAAAGCCAGTTATTTATTAATAAAGAAGAATTTGAGATTTCTGCTAATAAAATGGATAAACCTCTTGCCAGACTGACAGGGCCAATGGGAGAGGAAGAAACGCTCAAGGTGGAAAACGCCAGGGTGGCCCCCCTGGAGCCTCTGAGAAGCCTCCACACGGGGCAGGTCCAGCTCTTGTCCCCTAGCATCCAATCACCATGGCCCCACTCCACCGTGCCACATGTGGGGTGATGGCCACCCAGGGCCTGAAGCCGAGGGAGGGAGCTGTGGAGGAGGCCAAGAAGGGAAGCGCCCTGCTAATGTGCTGATGAGGGAGATAGACAGGAGGCTCACAGGGAGGCAGAGGAAGGAGAGGGAGAGGTGGCAGGAGGAGGCTGAGGCAGCTGAAGGGGACGAGGTGGCGGCGGGATACCAAGAAGCAGGAGCCCCAGGAGGACTAGACAGCAGCACAGGAAGTCAAACCAAAAAAGAAAGAAGGCAGCCGGCCCTTCACGGGGCACTTCCATCTCCATCTGTATTGTTTGAAGTCCTGCCTCGTGGGTCTCCTCCACGAGTTGGGGTCCTGAGAGACGAAAAGGGGTCTTCGAGGAAGACGAAGTGGGGTATCTGACTCACTCCATTAATAGATTAAGGCAAAATGTCCCACCATCATTTCAACAGCATAATAAGAAACCGTCAAATGCAAAGAGTCTACTTTAGAAAAATGTCAATACTCACCTTCTCAGAAAACCAGGAAGTGAGTCCTTGGCCTGGGAAAGAACATTGATCAACACCTGACTGCAAACATCATTTTTCGTGGCAAAATTTTTAAAACATTGCTAGACCTAATACAGAGATGCCTTCTGGCTGGGTTGGTGGCACATGCCTGTAATCCCAGGCGCTCAGGAGGTTGAGGTAGGAGGATTACTAGTTCAAGGCCAGCCTCAGCAACTTAGTCAAGACCTGTCTCAATGAATAAAGAAAACAAATCTGGGGATGTATCTTGGTAGAGCACTCCTGGGTCCAATTCCCAGCAATAAAAAATAAAAAAGCCTTCTAGCACCACTTCTGTTGAATGTCACCTTGTCTTGGAACTCATTGGGACAGAATGGCAAAGAAAGGTCAAAAGTGTCTTTAGTTGTAGATACTATGATTGTCTACATAGAAAACCCAAGAGAATCTAATCTTGAACCATTAGAAGCCTGTACAATTCAACAAATTGCTGGACACAAGGCAACATAGCAAAATCAATAGCGTTCCTATTGACGAGTAACACCAACATGTAAGAGGCGCAAATCCCATTTTCAGTGGCAGTCACCTCTAGACTGGCCTTAAGATGAAGTCTAGCAATATCTGCATGAGCCCTTTATGGAGGTGGTACAGGGGTGGTTGAGCTGAGCAGAGCAGAGCTTCCCGAACCAGACCACCAGACCTCAGATCACAGCTGCCCACCCACCACTTCCTGGCCTGTGTGAATTAGTTGCTTACCCTGTGACTCAGTATCCCCACTTACAAAAGGGATATACTAATGTGCATCTCACGGGGAAGCTGGGAAAATCAACTGAGCTAAATACAGTGTTTAGAACAGTAGCCGGCACATTGTAAAGTGCCATATAAGTGGTTACTATTGTTATGAAGAAAATTGCAAAGTTTAATTGTAAAGACATAGAAAAAGATCCAAATAAATAGAGAGATGGACCACACCATGGATGAGATGATTCAGTGTCAGGAAGAATGGCACTTTTCTCCTGGCTAATGTAAATTCATTGTAATTATAATGAAACTCCCAAGAGGATTTTGAATGGGACCCAAAAGGCTGGAAATTTATATAGAAGAGTAAAAATCCCAAAATAGCCAAGACAGTTTTGAAGAAGAGCCAAGGCAGGGCCATTTGATCTGCTTGATGTTGAATTATTATAAAGCTAGCCTGGGACAGGGTAGTATTGTCACATGAGCAGGACGAAAAGACCAAAGGGACAGAATACAGAGTCCAGAAATGGACCCACATGCATATAGGAACCTGGTACAGAGGTGGCACTGCCAATCAATGGGAAGTGGATAGGCTATTCAACCAGTGACTTGGATACTATGTTGCTCATGTGGAAAAGTATGTGAGGCCACCCTCCTTACCCCAAGTGCACAGCACCTTCTAGATGGGCTAAATTTCTGAATGTACATTCTCATGGTTGGGATCTGGAATGTCCTTCAAAGGCTCCTGTGTTGAAGTCTCGGGCCCCAATGCTGCAATGTTAGGAAGTGGGGCTTTTGGGAAACAATTGATCATGAGGGCTGTGAACTAATCAGTGGGTTAGTCGGCGGATGAATTCATGATCTGAACAGATAACTGGGAGGTGGTAGAAACCAAAGGAGGTGGGACCTGGTTGCAGAGAGTGGGTCCTTGGGGACTGTATCTTGCCCCCAGTTCCCTCCTGTCTCCCTCTCTCTCTCCTTCACACACAAACACGCACCTGCACGTGCTCTCTCTGCCTCTTGCCTCACACTCCTGCCTTGATGTTCCGCCTCACTACACGCCCACAGCTATGGGGCCAGCCAAGCAGGAACCAAAATCTCTGAAACCATAACCCAAAGTAAATCTTTCCCCCTGTCAGTTGATTTTCTCATGTATTTTGTCACAGTGATGAAAAGCTAACTAATAGGTCTTCACGTGTAAATGTAAAGGAAGGTCATTTGGAAGAACCCCCTTTATAACTCAGGGAGGAGAGAAGTACTGGTCAAACAAAAGGCAAAACATTTAAAAGACAGCACTGACAAATTTTCCTGTATTAAAATTAGTGTCTTCTGGGGACTGGGGTTGTGGCACAGTGGTAGTGTGCTCGCCTAGCACGCGTGAGGCACTGGGTTCGATCCTCAGCACCACATAAAAAAATAAAATAAAGATATTCTGTCCACCTACAACCAAAAAATAAATATTTAAAAAAAAATTAGTGTCTTCTGTAGGACAAGAGTCCTGTAAACAACGTTAAGAATAAAGCAACCAATGAGAAGAGAATATTTTTATCACAAACAAGCAGATAAAAACAGGTAGTACCTTTGAATAAAAAGCTCCAGGAAGCCAGTAAGAAGAAAGCCAAGCAACCTACTGGAAAACGGGCAAAGGAAAAGAACAGGCAATTTGCAGAAAAGGAAATTTGTGTGGCAGCTTTGGAAAGATTCCTGACTGCACTCCAATCAGGAAATGCAGTGAGGCAATCATATATCAGCTTGCCATCAACTTCACGTGGATTTACATTTGCTCCAGGTCTTACTGAGAATGCTGTAGGAGTACAAACAGTTTCTCAATTTGGCAAGAAAGTTCAAAGTTAAATACACACATCTGCTAGTAGGCACGACCCATCATATGTGATGTCACATATACCGCGAGGTTCACAAGTGATGTACTCCACATATACACATGTGATATATTCACTGGGTATATGTAAGGGGTAGCACCCCCTCTGTATACCAGGGAATCTTTGCATTTGAGTCTGGGGAGCTAGGTTAAAGGACACCCCTGCATGTTGTTTGAAACCCTGGAAGGCTAGAAAGAACCTAACTCTCCATCAAGGTGGGTGGAGGCAGGGTGGAAGAACGCATAATCAAACGTGCTGGTAAGGGTTTCACAGCCCTGTTTAGGGGGAAAGCTTTAACTTGCAGGATTTGCCAATTTCTGGGATGTAAATTCTCCACCATGGCTGATGTCTCTCCGTCCCTGTGACATCACTGACCACAGAGCTGGGAGAAGACACACAGGATCAGCTCCTGCAGGAAGGTGCTGAGCAAGTGGCACTGCACATTGATTGCTTTCTCCCAGCATCCAAGATCGATGAGGAAACCAGGTAGAGCTGAAGAAAATAACGCTTAGGGTGAAAAAGAAGCAATTTTCAGTGTGGGACGATCAATATGATAGTGTTTATATAAATTTAAAAATTACACAGAATGCTGTCATGCACATACGTGTGTTAGAGAACAGCACAGGAATGGGCGGGAGCACCAACTTGGGCATGGTGTTTGCCTTTGGAAAGAGAAAGAGAAGAGCAGAATTAAGGAGGGATGCGAGGAAGCTTCAGCCTTCTTGCTCTTTTTCTCTGGTTTTACTTCTTAAGTGAAAAGAGCTGAAGCAAACATGTGGGATTGGACAGATTGATTCATTTTGAATCAATATTCACAAGGTGGGGGATTGTCGTCATACATGTCTCTGTGTATCTGAAATACATCATTAAAACAAATAGAATTTAAAAAATGAACTAACATGGAAGGCTCTGGAATGACACACTCCAAGGAGATTTTGGCAATTCCGTTTGGATTCAGGATCATAACTTTTCCATCTTTACTTCCGGATGCACTTGTGCAGGGGCAGGACACCCTGGGAGTGCTGGGCTAGGCAGTAGCTCTAGGGCCTTCCATGTGGATGTCACCTCCCTTTGCTGGATTGTGGCCTGTTTTTGAGGCATCCTCCATCCACAGGCTTGGTGACCTAGGCTAGGGATGAGTGGGTGGGATTGTGTCTGTTATGTTACTGGAAGTGGCTTTCTTTCAGCCTAGAGGTGCGAACAGATGAACCACAGTGCTGGAATGATCTGAGACCACCTTGAAGCTCGGCTCTGGGATCTGGGTGGTCACAGAGGGGCATGGTGGCAGAGAGTAGCTAGGTTAGTACTGGTTTGCGTGGGCTGACCCAGTGAGCTCTGGATTCACTCAGACCTGGGTAAATCTCAGCTCTGCCATGTAGGAGCTGTGTGACTCAGAAAAATGACTCAGCACCTGTTTCTTTCATTTGCAAAATGGGAACTATGGTAGACCGTCTTATGGTGCAAATAATAGTAGCTCCTTCCTGGAGGAAGATTGTCCCCTTGTGCTCCACGGAGACCATGGGGCCATGTGACCTGGGTCTCTGTCCTTGTTGAACTCATACATGGTGTTTGGGCCAGTGATGCCATAGGAATGAGCTCATGGTCCCAGGTCTCTCTCTTACCTCTGTATGAGCCCAGTGTCCAAATGTGGGGCTGCTCTGTCAGCCTGGGTCCTGTAATGAAGATGACTAGGATGAGAACTGTAGCCAACTCATGATGGGCATTTGACATGCATGAGAAATAAGCCTGTAAGCCACTGCACTGCTGCAGTATAACTTGGTTTGCACTGGCTGAGCCAGGTTTCTCATGTTCTGAGAGAGGGTGCAATAGCACATGTGAAATGCTCACAGGGACAGAGCAGTTGGGATAGGTGAGGGTATGCTGCCGCAACAAGCAGCCCGCATGTCTTAGTGACTAACACAGCACATGCTTATTCTTGCTTACCCCACACATGCAATAGTTCTTCATAGTCCTTTGAAGAAATAAAGGAAGGAAGGAAGGAAGGAAAGAAAGAAAGAAGGAAGGAAGAAGAGAGTGGGGTGGGGAGGAAGGAAGGTCCACACGGAAGCTCTGACCCAGAAGAGGCACTCTCCTCTCACTTGCCTCAGGCTTCACTGTCCCAAGCTAGTCTCATGACTCCACAACTAATTTAAGAAGGGACAGGAAGTACAAATCTACTCCAGATACAGAAGGAGGTGAGAAGCGGGAGAACAGAGAAAAGGTGGACAAGATGGCATTCTAGGCAGGAAAGCAGCTGGGGCAAATGTGCAGCCTGGGAGGAGTCTGCTGGCTCAGGAAGTTGTGGTCTTCAGGGAGGACCCAGGGGCACACAGGGATGGCTGGAGACATAGTGGGGCACGTACTGGGAAGAACCTTGCATTCAGAATGCGACGGAGCTCCTGGGTTCTGGTGCGGCCATGTGGCTGGCTGGAGGAGAGTTTGGGAGCTCTGTCTGAGACCAGAAGGGGGCAGGCTGGGAAGGCCTGGGCACAGCAGCTGCAGGGGTTCAGCCTCAGTGGGAGGAGGGGCATGCCAGTCACGTCAGACAGCACGGGAGTCAGACAGCACAGGGAGTTAGCAGCAGAGGCAGCGGGTGGCTGGGCTGGGCCCCCAAGCCAGGGCAGCAGCACCTAAGGGAGGGGCGTGCCAACAGGGACTCTAATGTCACCTCTAAGGAGACTGCTTGCCCTCTGCAACTACAGTTAAATGTCTGTAGACTGTTTTGTGGCAGGGCTGGCACCTGTGCATGTGAATGCTGAGACGTGGGGACTTCACAGCTTCCAAACTGAAGGCAGCTGCAGTGCCCCTGAGCAGAGGGCAAGTTGCAGCATTTCCACGATGAACAACACGAGCGAGCACACGACTAGGTCACCGCTGGGCGTGTACGCAACACCAAGGGGGCCCTCGGAGAGAACGCTAAGCGAAGATGCCAGCTAGGCGGCGCTGGTGCCCTGGGAGTCTATGGAAGGAACTCTCCAGAGCAGTAAAGCTGCACTGCGGCAGGTCAAGGTGGCCTGTGTGGCTGCTGTAACAAAGATGCCACCGCCTGATGGCTTGAGCAAGACGAGGACTCCTCATGGCTCTGGAGCCCGTGTGGATCCCATGACTTGGAGCTGGCAGTCTTGCTGTGTCCCCACTCGACAGAGAGTGGGCGCTAAGTTGTCACTGGGGTGCCACCTTCATGACCTAATCACCTCCACTGTCCCCCTCCTCCAGCCAAGCTCTTGAGGGACAAGGTTTAAACATATGACTTTTTGGGAACACACACATTCAGTCGCTGACAGAAGTGGAGGCGGGCAGAGGAGGCCTCGTGAGGTCGGCTGTGCCCCCTCTGCCACGGGCAGCCACAGGTGCTCCCTCCCTGAGGCTCCACAGGGCCCAGGGTTCAACTTTGCAGATGGGCCATCCAAGCAGGACCCCACAGACAGAACCGACTCTCTCACAGCTCTGGAAGCCAGGGAGTCCAGGGTCAAGGCTCTGGTGCTCTGTTCCACAGTGAGGCTCTCTCCCCAGGTGCCCTATGACTTCTCAGGAGGAAACAGGTGCGTTCTTTCTTTTTTTAAAAATAAAGGTGGTGATCCCACCACGAAGCTCTCTGTGGCCTCGTCTGACCCTAGTCACCTTCCAGAGGCTCTACTGCTAAACATCATGGCATTGAGGGTTGAGCTGCAACGCAGGGATCTGGGTGGGGCACAGCTGGGTCCACACTGTCCTTTCTGTATGTACTCCATGTCACCTAAAACATGTGGGGGAAACACAGGCACAGGAGACCCAGGGAAGGTCCCTGAGGAGCAGCAGCAGCTCCTGGAGGAATATGCGGGGCTGCCCACCCACTAGAAGCCAAGAGAGGGGCTACGGTGTTCCCTGGCTCCAGGGAGTCTTTCTCTGTCCCCTGAGACCAGCCTCTTTTTGGGATGGAGAGGTGGATGGTGGTCAGACGCTGGCAGGAGGGGCTGAGGCAGCGAGAGGATGGGAGGCGGTGGCCCGTGTGGACGCGTCCTTCAGCCCGAGGTTGTGAGCAGGGGACGTAGGGTCCTGGCACCGGCAGGGACCGGGGCGAGGACTGTTACTGTGGTAGAGACCCAAGTAGGCATCACCATAAGCCATGCGAGCCTCTGGAGGGCTGCTGCCAATGTCCCCTTATATGGCTGTCCCCTCCTTCTCAAAGGACCCTTCCCAGCCACATGTCCCCACTCCAGTACATTCCTCCTCTTCTCCACTCATGGCCTGCTCAGGACATGGTCACCTCATATTGTCCCTCTTACACCACTAGGAGGCCCACCCTGTGGAAGCAGGTGTCTTGTCTGTCACCACTAACCTGTGCGGGATGCGCATGCACATAGCAGGTGCTCAGCAAACACTCATTGTGAATGAATAAGGGCAGGGAGGACTTTGCACGGAGAGGGGTGGGGTGCAGAATCTGGAGTGTACCGCAGGGCACAGGCTTCTGTCTCTCACACCTGGTCTGCTCAGAGGCCCACCCTACACTTTTGGAACCAGCACCCATTCTCTGTCTACATCCTCCTCACCTCTCCACTCACGAGAGCAAAATGACCGCAGCCTCAGACACTGGAAGACAGACTGGCTGTGTTCAAGTCCTGGCAATGAGGGAGCTGGGGCTGGCACAACCTCATCTGCAAAAGGGACATAACAAGGAGGTGCCTCAGAAGGTAGGCACGCCTGGTTCATGCGTACCAGGAACCTGGCCTCACGGGTGCTATGCTGTGGTCACGCCGAGCTCCAGGCTCCTGCAAGTCCCTTACCTTTGGAGAGATCCCCACATCCACCTTTCCCATCTGTCAGTTCTGCCAAGGCACCCAGTCCACGCTGGCATGAGCCTCACTTGCAGGGCTGCCCTGGACCACATGGAAATGGCCCACCCATGCCTCAGCCCATCAGCTCTGAGCCATGCCTGGGACCCCAGAGTTGGTGATCTCTAACTTGCTGGACCCCAAGGTTCAGCCACAATCCCCAGGAAGTACTCCTGAATTCCTCAAGATTTCTCCAAACTCTCTCCCCATTCTTCTGGAGCCCCTCACCCAATCAGAGCCAAGGCCTTCCCTCAGCTGTCTGGTTACCAGCACCCACTCAGTCATAGAACCTACTGCTCCATTGTCTGTATCTGCACGTGTCTCTATCCCCTCTGGCTGGGACAGATCAGGGCATCGGTCTCGGGCCCTTCAGCAAGCAGGTGTTGGCAGAGCCCCAGGCCTCTGATAGGTCCAGGCCTTTCCATTACACCTGCAGGGTGTCAGGTAGAGCATTTGACCTCTGGGCATTTTGAGGAATGAAAGCCCAGTTCCAGCTGTCAAAGCTCCCTCCCTTTCTCCATCAGGACGCCTTCGCAGCGCCTCTGCTTTCCCATAAGCTTGCCCTCCGTCCCCAGCACCTTCTGACCCTTCTGTCTGGTGGGCTTCCTGGAATCCCAAAACCCAGCTGGGAGAAGCACAGAGCACTGCAGAACTTCAGAGCTGGGCAGGGCCAGCCCCACTTACCACCTGCAGCCTGTGCCCCTAAGTCTTGGACCCCAGGGCCTCTCAGCCTTGGTTCCCACATGGACTCTGTTCCTCCATGGCACACGGTGCTTTTCTCTCCCCACTTTCCAAGGAAGTCTTGCCAAACACCTAAGAAGGCCTATAAAGGCCACCGTACTCCATGCATCGCGCACAGAGTGAGCCTGGAAGGGACGGCAGCTTCACAGAAGAGGAGACAAATGTTTTTTGAGGGCCCACTATGTGCCTGGTCCAGTGTAAAATGGAAGAGAGGGAGAGAGGAGGTAAGCTCCTTTATGCCTGCAGCAGGGAGGTGAGGGTGTTTCTGGAGAGGCCCCAGGCCGGCGTCCACAGCTGGATCTCTCCCCTGCCTGCGGAGGTGAACTCACCCTGGGCCAATTCTCCAGAGTTTCCCCTTGCAAGTGCCGGCCCACCTCCCCTAGCTTCTTCACAAAGCAGCAGCTAGTGTGCGCTCTGGAGGGACCTCAGCACTTGCCCACCCACTCCCTCTTCTACTAACCAAGGGGCTTGCCGTCCTCCCCGCTCTCACCCGCCCAGGTCTCCCATTCTACAGGTGCCCCCCTTCGGCTGCGCCCCACCCCTCCCAGTCCTTCTATTGCCGCTTCTGCCCAGAGAAACTGCCCACCTCCTCCGCTCTTCCAGTCCCCCTACCCGCTGGCCGTCTCTTCCCCAACTGGAGCACCTGGCACCCAAGGGACCCTCCTCCCACAGCTCAGCCGACCAGCACCCCCGCCCCCACCCAGGCTGGCGGTCTCCTCCTTCCATCCCTCCTCCGCGGCGCACCCAGCCACCAAAGGTGCCCACTGCGAGGACTCAAGCTCCGCGGCCCCACCTCTGCCCGGGCTCCCGCTGCACCTGCAGGGTGGCTGAGTGCGCGGCGGGCGGCGGGCGGCGCGGCCGCGGGGGCGGAGGAGCGGGCGGCGCGAGGGAGGGGCCTGCGGCAGCGGCAGCGGCGGCCGCCCCAGCCCGCGCAGCCCGGCTCGGCCTCGGCTCGGTCGGCGCAGCGCAGCGCAGCGCCGCGCGCGTCCCCTCGCCGCCGCCGCTGCAGCCAGGCGCACCGGCACCAGGCCACCGCCGCCGCCGCCGGCGCACGGACGCAGCGCGCACAGGCCGGCCGGGATGCGCGCCCGGGCTCCGGCCCGCCCGAACCCGCGGCCGCCGCCCGCCCGCCGCTCGCTCGCCTGACCGCGGCGCCCGCCCCGGCCACCCCGCCCGGCCCCGGCCGCCCGCGGCCGAGATGCCCGCCCCCCGGGGCCCTGGCGGCCCGCGCCCCTGCTAGGCTGCGGCGGCATGGCCCGCGCGCCCGGCGCGACCTCTGCGGATTGCATCGGTGTGCGGCGGCGGGGCATGCCCAGGGCACCGGGCACGGCCTTCAATGGGCGAGGACACGGACACGCGGAAAATTAACCACAGCTTCCTGCGGGACCACAGCTATGTGACTGAAGGTAACGTACGTGTTGTCTGAGACCCCCTCCGGCCGGCCGCGGCGTGGGGATGCCGTCGCACCGAATGCCCTCCGAAGGTTTGGACCGCGCGCTGTGTGTCGTGTCCCCCGTCCCCACCCCACCCCACCCTACCTTCACCCCACCTCTCCCCGACCCGGGCCTGGAGGGAGGGAGCCCGAGGGCACCGGCCTCCGCTGCCCAGCGCCGGGAGAGGCCAGCGCCCTCCTCCGGGTCGCCCTCTGGGAGGCAGCTACCCTAGCCAGGTAGCATCCTGATCCGCCCTGGGCATCATTTTTTCGAAAAGCCATGCCTGCAGTTGATGTGGTGTGGAAATCCCGGGGAAACGTAGTGGCTTAAAAGCCTGTATTTGTTGTTTCGTCCCTGTCCGAAGCCCGCAGAATTTTCTAGGCTGCCCACTCCTTGGAGAGGAAGAGGGGCCCAGGGGAAAAATCCACTGCTAGATCCTCCCGAGAGGCTTGCCTGCCGCGGGCCCCTCCCTGCGCCCCAGAGTCAGGGTCCTTTCCTGGGAGGGAGGCGCAGGTTTGGGGCTCATGTTTTATTCCTGGGGAGTTACACTGAGACAGGAGTAGGGGCCCAGACCTTCAGGATCCCCCCACCAAGTGGTACATGTTACCCCAAACAGGCCTTGCATTTAAAACCCCCTAAGTTGGCCCTACAAGCCCAACCCCCATACCAAGGCTGGTGGAACCCAGAGAGTCAGTGCCCCTCTTATAAGGCAGTAACTTCCAGGGTCCCTCTGCTCTGCCTCGCCCAGGGAACGGTGGGACAGCTCCGGTGCGCAGCCAGGGGACAGCGGAGTGAACCCCTGGTGGAGGATGGGGAGACCTGGCAGCGGAGTAGCAGGGAGCTGCGGCCGAGGGGACCCTTGTGCTGGAGATCTTCCCGGGTGTGGGGCGGTGCATCTTCCCCGGGGGCTGCTGGGCAGGCTGCCGAAGTGCTCGTGTGTTTTTAGCAAGAGGCTCCCTGATGGGCACCCGCGGGGAGGGGCCCTGGACACTGCGTCCCGCGGGGCTGGTGCGCATGGGTGCTGGAGCCAGGGAACCTGTGTGGGCTCTGCGCAGTGACTAGCCTCCGGCCGGTGTCTAAAGCCTAGCTCCGCCGGAAATGAGGCCGAGAGGGAGCGGAGCCCTGCGGGGACCAGGCAGCGGAGGGGCCGGGGAGGCTCGGCGTCCTGACCCCGGGGGCGGAGGCTGGGTGTGTAACCTGGGCGGGCGGACGGATGCTGAGGGTGGCGTTCCCGGTTCGGAGAGGAGAAGCGCTGACTCATGCTTCGCCGCTGGGTGTGTGTGGGGAAGGCAGGCAGGGCTGTCGCGCTGGGTGACAGCACTGTCAGGCCGGGCTTCGGGAGGCCCTGGGGAGCCGAACGGGGCCCTTTGTCGCTTGCCTTGGTGAGGTGGAGCCAGGATCCGCTGTGTGCTGGGGGTGTGCTTTTCGCTCACAGCCTGGGGAGCGGCAGAGGGTTGAAGGAGGCCTCAGGTTGCTCCAGGTGCCCCAGTGGCCTGGCTCTAGAGCAAGGGGACCTTGCTACGTCTGCTGCGCTGGATCTGGCTCTGACCTGGCTCCCTGGAGGAAGCCTCTGTTTTCTCATCTTTATGTTGGGGACGATGGGACAGGAGGCAGGACTGTCCTGTAGTTAAACATGAGCCCGGTGCCCAACTCAGTGGACATTTTCTTTTCTTTTT
This sequence comes from Xerus rutilus, assembly GCA_028644305.1. Classification (NCBI taxonomy): domain Eukaryota; kingdom Metazoa; phylum Chordata; class Mammalia; order Rodentia; family Sciuridae; genus Xerus; species Xerus rutilus. The sequence goes on along the minus strand of CM053408.1, from coordinate 115,811,111 downwards.
TTTTTTTAGTTGTAGATGGACACAATATCTTTATTTATTTATTTTTATGTGGTGCTGAGGATCGAATCCAGTGCCTCAGGCGTGTGAGGCAAGCGCTCTACCACTGAGCCACAATCCCAGCCCCCATAGTGGACATTTTCAACATTAATTCCTTGGCATCCCACCACCTTCCTCTCTGATGACTCCACCAGTTCTCAGCTGTAGGAGCTAGAAGTTATGCTTCTGAGTCCCTCTTTCTTTATTTAACAGATAGTTCCTGAGCCCTTGTGCTTGCAGTCACTGCCTTAGCCCCACGGGGAATGGTCATAGATTACCTTGTACAGCTTGTATTCTAGCAAGGGACCCTGTGACCTTGAGGGGAGTTCTCACCTTGTGCCAGTTTCCCCCCCCCCTGTAAAATGAGAGTGAAGACGACCACGCTGCCTACAAGGTCTTGGCATTTCTATGAGGTCCAGATGAGATGGTGTGTAACCATCAGCAGGCCCAGGTTACACACCCAGCCTCTGTGCCCCCTGTCAGGACGCGGATCTGCCCCGGCCCCTGTGCTGCCTGGTCCCCGCAGGGCTCTGCTCCCTCTTGGCACCTAGGGACTGTAAATTGTCAATGGCAGCTAAAGTGTATTGTGCACCTACTATGTGCTAGAACCTCACACAAAGTCTCACATAACCCTCATCTCACTTTTTAGATGAAGAAACTGAGGCTTGGTCTTTGTCCATGGCTCAGACAGAGTGTCACGATATGTAGGGCATAGGGCTCAGGTGCTAGAGCCTCAGAGGGACCAGATCAGAGATCCCTGCCCTCAGCAAGAAGAACAGTAAGTTATTGTGACAAAATTAAATGAGAATTGTGACCTCCTTAGAGGAAAACGGACTTTCATGCTGTGGAATCCTGACTGCATTTGGTAGAGCATGGATTTGTCTACCGTCAGACCAGTGTTCGAATTCTGCTTCTGACACCTCACCTCCTGTACTGCCTTGGTCACGTTGCTAGACCTTTCTGAGCTTTGCTTTCTTCCTCTGTAAGACAGGAATAAAATGATCTCTGTCACTGAATCATTGAGGTGACTATGCTAATGTAGAAAGTGCCTGGCGCAGTGTTTAGCGTATCAGAAGCACTTAATGAATGGCACCATTAAAATCCATCTTGTAACTGGGAGAATTTCCTAACCAGTAATGCATGCCGAGACTCAGTTTGTGAAAGGCCAGGTGTGCACATTCCTGCTCCCCCTGGTGTCTGGGTCCATGCTCCCCCAGGACGCCCCAGCTGCTCTGCTCCGTTTCTGTTCCTTGGCATGCCGTTTTCTTTTGGCCTCAGAGCACTTGCTCTGGCAGTTGTCTCTACCTGGAGACCTTCCTTCTGCATTCCTCCTGATTGACTCCTACTCATCCTTTGAGTCCCAAGTTCAATGTCATCTTTGCCTGTGGAAGTCCTGCCTTGTGAAATCCTATGAGATTTCATGATACCATGAGAAGGGTTATGTCTTGTTAGTCATTCACACCTTGGTGTGAATCAGACCAGCTTGGGTTTTGGTTTTGTTTCTGGGCTTACTCTTGAGCCTCTGCGAGGGTTACCGTGATCACTGGGTGTGGGTGCAGGGCACAGAGAACTAGGGGCATGACGGCCAGCCGTGAGGCAGAAGCACTGAGGACAATGCAGAGACCCGAGCCCTAGGGAAAGGGGACCCTGGGAGAGGAGGATGCTAGGAAGTCTCTTTCAGATGTTTCTCAAAAGCTGAATGTTTCCAGAAAGGACTTTTCCTGGCTGTGCTTTGTCTTGCTGCAGACCCCAACCCTCAGCTTCTGAGTGAGTTCTGTGGGTGTTTCTAGGCTAGACTGGATGTGCCAACCCTTCCACTCTTCCTTCTGTTGGTGCCAGGTGCCAGGCACATTGTCCTCTGGGCCTGGCTCTGGTCGAGTGGTGTGGCTCTGATTCAGGTGGATCCTGCTGGGGAGGAGCAGTGACTCCCAGGTACCCAGCAAGTAAGGCACGTCAGGAGCATGGTGCTTGGCTGGGCCCATGGACAGTGCCCCCTCCCAAGAGCACCTCAGCCATCAAACCCTGGCAGACGCATGCTGCTCACACCTGTGGAAGGGGCGTGCCTCTGTCTTCTTAACCCCATCCTTGCGTGTTCCCTGTGACCACAGGGGTGTGTATTTCACAGTTATCCTGGCTTGAAGGGAGGAAATGAAGGAGGCTCAGGTGAGCCTGGGTCCCTGGCCTGTCTTAACCCAGGTGTGGGCAAGCTCCACTGTGGGCACTTGTCCTGGGTGGTGCCCGGAGGCCATGGTTTCCTGTGCACCCCTAGGCACACCAGAGGGGGTGCTCTTGTGGGAGATGGGGCCCAGTGGGGTTTGCACCTTCGTGATCATGTCACAACCAGCCCCCAACACACACTCTCCCTGCCCCGTGTGGTGCACACGCTGCTCCTGGGAAGAGGCTGCGGGCCATGGCTGGGTCTGACGGACTGGCGTAGGGACTGTTCTAGAGGGGATGTGGGAGTAGCTCTGGGGGTCAAGTGGAAAGCACAGGGACTGCAGAAGTCAGTCCCTCTATTGCAGTGAGCACACCAGATCCCTGCAGTTGCCAGCAGCTGTGTTGGCACCCTGAGGGGAGCAATCTTGAGATGACATTGTTGATGGCCAGGTGGAGAGTGACAGAGAACCCAGGACCATGGTGACATCCAGGCCTGATATCCACCCCACCTCTGGGCATCTAGTTGCATGAGCTGGTACGTTTCCTTGTTCCCACTTGGAGTCAGGTCTCCGTTCCTTGCAGCCAATGATATCCCACTGTGGCAGCCCCGACTTCATATCAGAAAAACCGGGAGCTTTGCTCGCAAGCAGGACCCTATAAGAGGCCAGGAGGGGCTCTGGTCCCTTCCTGTTTAGGAATCCTCTTGTCTCTTACTGCACTCAAGTCAAGGTTGCCAAGTTCAGTTTTTCCCTCCTGGGTTCTATTGAGGTGACCTGATGCGTGACCATAAGACCTGATTTTGGGGACCTGAGTCTGGTGGAGTCTGGCTCTGGGCTGTGGTCTCTGGCTGGCCACAGTCTCTCTGGGACTTGGTTTCTTCTTGGTTGTTGCTTATCTCTGCAAATGAGGGACCTGCCGTTGTTTGGAGTTTTCATGTCTCTCTGATCTCACCACCCTGCTCCTGGGAGGCATTTGGTGCTCCCTTGTGTCAAGTGGCTGGGTGTACCCAGCAAGCCCAGCCCAGGACTCGCAGCATAGGCAGCCCTCAGTAGCCACCATAAATGATGGTGCCCAGGCTAGTCCTCAGAACTGTCATTGGGGGGGCTAGCCCAAATCCCACCCCCACCCATGGGAAACAGGCCAGGCTTGAAGGGAATGAGTTGGTGCAGGACCTACAGCCCAAGGGGTGATCAGGGAGAGCCAGGGACTGTGCTGAGTCTGCCTTCCTTCTTTGGGTCCTTCCCTGCTAGCCACTGAGTGGGGTAGTGTTGCTAGGCCGCAGGTGTCACGGAGCCCATACAACAGTTATTTCCCTGCGACCTTGAACAACGCGCATGTGCAAAATACTAATTGTGCCTTTCAGTGATTTTGCATTCGGGGTAAATGCTCCAGCACTTAAAATTGAAATTGCATGACAAATGATGGGCAATAAAAGTTATTCTAAAATCTAAACTTTTACTTTCTCTTTATTTCGATTGACTTAAACTGGAAATAAATAACATCCTGACAGATGTGGAAGAGATGGAAAAGCTTTGTTTTAGGCCAGTCAGTGATGCCTCTTGCTGTTTGGTGGAGGGATCCCACAGTTTCTCTTGCCCAGGGCCCCGCCCATGGCACCCTTGGGCCTCTTTGCAGTTCCAAACAGTGAACTGATGAGAGCCCATTATCCATTGGGTGGCTTTTCCCTCCTGAGTGGGGTCGGCTTTGGAGGTCCCCACCCACTGGGCCCCACTGGCCCACTCTGTGTCTCCATCCCAGCAGCCCCTGGTGCTTTAACTTGGGAGTCTAGACTTAAACCTGCTTTCCTGGCAGGGTTCATGTTTTTTCTCCAGGTTTGATTGTATTATATATTCTTAAGTCCTAGAAGAGGTGGGTAACTGTGACCTCAGCGCTGCCCCAGTGCAGGTTTTGACCCTAGTTTGCTGGCTGTGTACTGTTGCTGTATACATGTGTTATAGTTCAGTCACTCCTTATTGTTGGATGTTTAGGTTGCTTTTTGTCCTTTTATAAGATTTCCTGCAGTCCTTTCCCCTAACTTTGGAATGGTGTTTTTCAGAGTGAGTCCTATAAGTGTAATTTTGTGTAAACATCATAAACATTTTTAATGTTGGATACGTACTGACAAATTATTCTCAAGAAAGTTTCAGTGTTTTGCCCCACGCTGAGCAGCATTAGGTAGTCTAATTTGTTTGACCTTTGCAAATATCATAGATGAAAAAGATTTGTTTTAATCTATGTCTGAATACCAATGAGGCCGAACACTTTTCTCCTTTTGTTTGACACGCATTTACGGACCTCCCTTACCTGCCAGGGTCATGTTAGATGCGGGAGGTGCCAAGTTGAAGAGCGAGGCCATGACCTTCACTCATTCAACAAATATTAATGGAGCGCTTGCTCTCTACAAGGCACAGAAGAGGCCATGTTGCTGGAGCTGGGGAGTGAGGGAGGTGGGAGGAGACGAGAGCTGGGCTGGCAGCTCAAGGTTCACCAGTATCTGGAGGATGATAATGAGACATCCAGAACAGGGACAGAGTCTGAGTGGTGGCAGAGCAGGAAGAAAAGCAGGAGGGCTGTGAAGTCCTTCTTGAAATGCCTCCTTTCCAAAGGACTCGGACATCAGTGACGGATCAGGCAGATTCTGATGCTGTAGGAGGGCTCCAGAGCCCCCTAGCACCCTGCCACGCCCTGCAAAGACAGACACCTCACTGGCCAACCCTCAGGATAAAAGACCCAGGGGGACTTTAGGATTAAATGATAAAGCAAACAAAACAGCCATTATCATGACTAACCATTTATTGAGTATGTAGTCTGTTCCAGGCATGATGTGTGACCATCTTACTGGATACTCACAATACCCAATATTGTGAGCATTATATCCCCATTTTACAGAGAGGGAAAACTGAGGTGTGGGTACTTGTCTAGCTTCACGTGGTTTATAAATGACAGAGCTGGGTCATTTGCCTGCAGAACCTGCAGTCCTTACCCTGCACTGGTAGGCTGGGACAGCAGGATGGGGGCAGGTGGCCTACTCAGTTCTGATTGTGCATTGCCTTTAGAGGGTTTGAGGATTTAAACCCAGTCTGCCTGGCTTGGTCTTCTGGGCTCATGGAAGGAGTTCCCCTCCAGTGCATGGGTGTGTGGTGGGGCATGGGTGGTGGTCTACAGGAGACAGGTGGTTCAGTCGCTGGAGGGTATGAACAGTCCCCAGGTTTACAGCGATAACATGTTGGGACATGGCTTTCTAGTGCCTTCCAGGCAGATGGAACAGCCTGTGCGAAGTGCATGATGCTTGCCTCTGATAGCATCTGAGCTCCTTCCTGAGTCCAGGTGGCAGTTGCCTGCCGTACAGTCCCAGGGAGCAGGGCACATGGGGTTGCTGTGCTGCCCAGGAGCCTTGCACAGTGGAGGCCATTGTCTTCCAGATCCTGGCATGAATGACCCATTGATGTAGAACAAAGGCTGCCCACAGGCTCTGGCTGGGGAGTGTGGACTGCCCCAAGCAGGGACCGGATCTCCAACTGTAGGCCTGAAGGACCCTGGGGTCAACCTGGCTCCCAGTCCCCCTCCAGTCCCTGTTGATACCCTGGGCTGTGGCTGCTGGAAGCTGGGATTTGGGCTCAGCTCTGGCCGGCAAAGCTGTGTGCTTCTGGCAGCTTCTTCAGCCTCTGAGCCAGTTTCCCTTCTCTAAAGCAGAGAGAATGGCCAACTAGCTAGGCTTTTAGCCAGGATTAAATGGAATAATGTACACACTGAAATTGGAAGAAAAGGGAGCTACTTTGATTATTAACTTTTGAATTAAAAAAAAATCCAAAAAAGGTTACATGAAAACTTTTACATATGTAAAAGTAGAGAAAATAATACTTTGAATTACTACTAATCCAGCCCCTGCCTTTAGCTGCTATCAAGATTTTTCTGTCCGTCTTGTATTTGGCTGAAGAATTTTTAAGCAAATCTAAGATTTCTGTCATTACATCAGGACATCACTGGGTATTCCTGAACATTAAGCCCTTTTCTTTTCTTACATAACCAAATACTGTTAACTTGCCTAACAGCACGAGTACCAATTCCTTGTTATATCAATTCTGGTCCATTTTATTAATGCCCCTACTTGTCTCAAAAATGCCTTCTTGCCATTGGTTGTTTTGACCTGGGTTCTGAGCCCTGCCCTGCCTGTGGATTCTCTTCCTCCTAAGTTTTTTCTGGTCTAGACTGGTCAGCTCTCCATTCCATTTTTAGGCCACTGACTTGTAGACGACCTTCTTTATTATGTTATGGGGATGACAGTGCCACCTCCACTGCCCTGACCCAGGCCTGACGGGTCTGGAAGGCTGATGGTGACTGCTTCCATCCTGGGGACCAGGCCCTGGCAGATCCCCTCCACCCAGATCCCTCCCTGAGGAAGGAGCAGGCCACAGGCTGCCCAGTCACCCACGGGCTGGTCTTGGGCATTTGCTCAGCTGGGCCGCACCTGTGTGGGGTGGGAGAAGCCCGCCTTCCTCTCAGGACCGCGCTTGTGTTGGGTGAGATGACACATAGACCAGGCTCCAGGCTGACACACCAGAGACAAGCTGTCTTTCCTCCCTGGACTGTAGATGTGACAGTGAAATCTGGAGGCCCCTTTGGCCGCTCCCGCTCATGCTCGGCTGGGAGGCCGCGGCCTGGACTGGTCTGCATGTGTGGGTATGTGCTTCCTGAGAGAAGGGGTGGGTGCTGTGGACAGGTTGTTCCAGCTGCTGGTGATGCTGTGATTGACACTCGCCCTGAGGAAACCCCCAGGGTTGGTGGCTTGATACCAGCGAAGCCTTTACTCCTGTAACAATCCACTGCGCCTGATCCTAGTCGGTAGGCAGACTCTTCCACACAGAGTGGCCAGGGGTCCTGGCCCGCCACCTCTCAGCTCCCTAGTCCTCTCTGTTCCCTGGGAAAGAGTGGAGAAGACACCCTCACTTCTTAAGCGCTTTGGCCCTGAAGAGCCTCCTGGGGCCTCCCTCAATTCCATTGGCTGGAGCTAATCATACGGCCTGCCCAGCTGCTAGTGAAGCTGGGAGATACTGTCCCTGGCTGGGCTCCCAGGGACAACTCCACAGATGGAACAGCTGATCCTTGTGGACAGCTAGTCATCTTTGCCACATGACCCAGCAAAACCAACTGTCACTTTTCAGTCTAAAAAATCCTGCTGAGAATCCTGCAGGGGAGACACCCTTATTCAACCCCTGACCTTCTAGTGTCCCTGCCTCAGTGCCCCCCTGTACAGGGACCAGAGTGGAGAGTTGCACGTTGCTAGGGGGGTCAGGGATGCCTTCCTGGGACAGGTGATGTCTGATCTGAGTCCTGATAGCCAAATGGGTTGAGCCTGGACAGGTCAGGAAGGAGAGGAGTGGTGGATTGGTCTCAGCAGGGGTAAGGTGGGCGTCTCTGGGGAGGGCATCTTTAGTGGGGAGCCATGTGGGCCTGTGAGGCCTCAAGGATGGGGTGCCTGGAGGACGGGGAGGGGTGCAGGGAGGGAGGAAGCACCGTAAGGAGTTTGGATTTCATCCTGCTTAACATTGTGGAACACACAGGACATTCTCTCCACCTCATTGGAAAGTTTTGTAATTTCTCTTGGCTTATTGTTGTACCACGAAAAATAAATGCACTCATTGCAGGAAGTCCAGAAAACATAGAGAAAAGGAGAAAAAGAAAATCCTACCACTGAAAATATTTTGGCTTATTTTTATTTGCCTGTGTGTACACTGTCTACCTACCTACTATCTGCCCATCCCCGCGGTTACTCCTTCACCCAAAAATATTGTTCAGACATTCGCTGTGTGCTCACCCTATTTTGCACTCCTTTAAAATTTCCCTTAACAACATTTATGGAGGTTTCCAGGTTATAAAATGCAGAGCTTATTGTCCTAGTCTGCTTGGCTGTCATAACAAAGTGCCAGAGACCAGGGCCCTCAAACAGCAGAGACGGATTAGCTCACAATTCTGGACACTGAGAGTCCGAGATCAAGGTGTTGGCAAGGTTGATTCCTCCCGAGACCTCTCGCCTTGGCTTGCAGATGGTGTCTTCTCCCTGCGTCCTCACGGCCTTCCTTCTCTGTGTGTCTCTGTCCTTCTAAGGACACCAGCTAGGTTGGATTAGGTTCCACTCAGATGAGCACATTTTACCTTGCTGGTCTGTTTAAAGGCCCTGTCTTCAAATGTGGGCACTTTGTGAGGTCCTGGGGGTTAGGGCTTCAATAAGTGAATTTGAGGGACCCCATCATCACTGGTAATATATGTCAAGTGTACCTCATAGGCATTTAAGTTCCTTCCATGTTGGATCTGAGGAAGTGTCTGTCTGCTCAGGGATGATCTGTGAAGGGCGTCTTCGTACATCTTTGGCTCTTTTCCCAGGAAGTGGAATCACTGCTCCTAAAGGTTTGTTTTTTTAGAGCATCCTCATCTGACACCAGCTTTACTTGATGCCCCAAACCGGCAGTATTTAAGGACTTTCCCCAGAGCCTTGCTGGATTCATATTTGCCAATATAACAGTAAAATAAGCTGTGTTTTTTTCTCCCCCCACTACTGGGAATTGAACCCAGAGCCTCACACATACTAGGCAAGCACTCTACAACTGAGCTACACCCCCAACCCTTTTTATTTTATCTTATTTTTCTACTTAAAGATGGGGTTTTACTAAGTTGCGCACAGCTGTGATTCTCTTGCCTCCGCCTCCCAAGTTGCTGGGATTCTTGGGTAGCTGTGTGCTGCCCTGTCTGGCAAGCTGTGTTCTTTGGAATCACCTCTCGGGGAGGTTCAGCTTCCTTGCTTGTGCTCACTGGCCATGATAGTCATTTGGTTGTGAATTTTTGCACTTTTTCTGCTTGTCTGCATCCTTGGTCTTCCCTGTCACAGAAATGCCCTTTGGTTTGTTGTTAGCCTCTGGTAGTGTTTAACTTCCTGTGATCAGATGTCAATTTTGCCTCTAGTCTGCTGAGAATAGATCTGTGCATTCCTCAGTCATGAGAAGAACCACTGGATTATGGTGGAGGTGACACTATGTGGCTTTGGAGACCAGGCCACATACAGGTCAACACAGAACCAGTCTTTGCTCTTTTGGAGATGCTTGGTCTTGGAAGCCAGCCACCACATTGTGAGGAAGCCCAAGCAGTTTACGGAGAGGCCCACGTAGCCAGGCCCTGGCAGAGCTTCCAGCCAACAGCCAGTGCCACCCTGCTAGCCAAGGCCATCTTAAAGGCAGGTCCTGCAGAAGTGCCCCCCCCAAGACCCACCCAGATGGCAGATTCATGAACAAAACAATAAATGGTTTTTGTTGGGAGTCATTTCATTTAAGGTGCTGTTCCACAGCAATAGATAACTGGATCTCATGGCTTTCCCACGTTGACTTCCCAGGCCTGCCTCTGACTCCTGCTGAGGCTGGTGTCTCACACCATGTCAGCAGACACCCTGTCTCCCTGGGCATGTCATCTTCCTCCACACCCAGCTCAGCACCTGACACCCTAGTAGATGCTCAGTGAATGGCTGGATGACTGAACGAGCCAGCAGATGACAGCTCTTCACATCTATTCTCAGAGAAGTGTGGCGGAGTTCCACCAAGTGCCCTGTCTTTCCCTGGCCAAACTCCCCAGGGACAGCCATCTTCACTTTGAGCAGCTCCCGTATGCATTGGCATATGTTACCGTGGTCAGTTAAATAATGCTGACCCCAGCGGCACCAGTGGGATTTCACTTAGCAAGGCAGGAGGTGAGTCATGGCGGAGAGCACCACCCCTGCTGCTAGCTCTGTAGCATTGTGCTGTGACCAGATCATTCCTCTTGTCCTTTGCCCATGGGTCTTGACATGTGTTTGTTCATGCACAGGCAGCAAACATGTAGCCGTGTTGCTTCCTTGTCTCCTTGCAGTAGAGGGAAGACTTGTGTTCCCTAAAATTCATGTTAAAATCCTAACCCCAATATGAGGGTACATGTGGGTGGGGCCTTTGGTTGGTGACTCAGTTGTAAGGGTGGAGCCCCGGTGAATGGGATTAATGCCCCAAAGAGCTCCTTCTCTCCCTTGCCACCTGAGGGGACCCTGAAAAGGACACTGTCTGTAACCAGAAAGCAGCCCTCACCAGACACGGAATCTGCCTTGCCTTGACCTTGGACTTCGGCTTCCAGACCTGTGAGAAATACACATGTTTTTTACAAATCACCTGGGCTGTGGTGTTTTGTTATAGCAGCGCAGATGGACTAAGACATTCCCAGGGATAAACACACGTGCCTTTTTACCAGTATGGGTCATTGAGAGGAGGAATTGGCTGATGAGACGACATTCAGCAAAGACAGGAAGGAATAATGCTGGGGTGGGGTTGTAGCTCAGGGGTAGAGCACTTGCCTGGCATGTGTGAGGCCCTGGGTAGATTGCTAGCACTGCAAACAAAACAAAACGAAATAAACTCACAAGGAAAAAAAGTGATAATTCTGGAACTGGACTCTTAACTAAATGTAAGTGGAGCTCCAGAAAAACTGCTGCTCCTGAGAATGTCAAAGCTTCTGTCCTTCTTGAGGCTCATCTGCAGCCAGAGGAACTGTGTGAAGGGACACCTACCCTTGCACATGAGGAAAATGGTTGTGCCCCAGAGGGTGGAGGTGCCCAGGAGGCAGCTGCCAGGAAAACACTGTGTTCAAGGAACGCTGGAAGATGTGACCCAATGTCCAAAGCACAGGGGACGCACCTTTGGACACTAATCAAACTTAGCTGCACCTCGAGGCACGGAGGGGCTTTCTCTGCTGCTTTGAGTCTTGCCAAAGGAAAAAGCGCTCGACTTCTCCCTCTCCCTAGTGTTTTGAATCACAGTGTCCTGAAAAACACCATTGCTAGTTTTTAATGTCCCTGTGCATTTGTAACAGTCAGTAAGAGAGTTTTAAACGCTTTAGAGGACACAGGACAACTGTAGATTTCTTCATTGATTGTTACATGGCTTTGAGCTGTTCCAGCCACATAGCAGGTGGCTTTCACTGTCCTACACTGCCAGCCAGAGGACAAACTGCTTGCCCTGTGTTTTAGTCAGCTTTTTTTGTTGCTGTGACCAAAACATCTGGTAAGAACAGCATAGAGGAGGAAAACTTAATCTGGTTCATGGTTCCCAAGGTTCAGTCCTTGGTTGGCCGAGTCTATAGCTCTGGCCTGAGCGGAGGCTATCATGGTGGAAGGGCGTGGTGGAGGAAAACAGCCCAGAACATGGCAATAAGAAGCAGAAAGAGCTCTGCTCACCAGGGACAAAATATAAACCCCAGCAGCACACCCCAGTGACCCACCTCCTCCAGCCACACTCACCTGCCCAACTCACCACCCAGTCAATCCCTGTGAGTGAATGAATCCACTCTTAGGTTATACCTCGCACAGTCTGCACCTCTGAAAACTCCTGCATTTTCTCATACGTGAGCTCTTGGAGGACACCCCACATCCAAACCAAGTACTGCATTCCAGATCTGCAGATAAGCAGATAAGCACTGCCATCCTCAGGTGAGGCTGCAGTGATACTCTAACCCTGGTGGAGGCTGCCGTCTGGCCCTGCTGAGGCTGCAGCTCGAGAACATCACAAGATCAAGTCCCTTGCTGTGGACATGGTGAGGTGGCCCACAATAGCTCTGGGGGACTCAGCTGCCCCATATCTGGTCAGTGTGTGGACCTGGGGCTGGCCTGTCTGCTTTGGAATAGTTCTTCCTGGAGAGAACCGGGTGGAGGCAGAGGCCGAGTGTTCCTGCACCTGCTCTCAATGTGGAAGGCGCTAAAACAACCGTGCATGCGTTATAGCCCCAAGGAGAAGGAAGCCCCTTCATTGAAACTTTGTTGAAAATGTAATTCCTCATCCTGTGTCCCAGGTCATCATACGTGGGGAGCTGAGTTGTATCTATGTTAAGGTGCTCCTGTGAGGAGATTTTAGTCACATTTCCCCATTTTCTGTCAGTTCAGAAATGCCTGACAATGCGGAAGGCAGAAAAGGGGCAGGACATCCTGATTTCATTGTCCCAGAAACATTGCTTCCATTTTGTAACTGCGCCCCCATTGCAATATAAATAGTTTTGTACCACTTAAAATACCTGACACACCACCAGTGATTTTCTGGCTGCATAGTATTCCACCATGCAGGGGTAATTATTCATTCGGTGGCTACTTAGGAACCACACATCAGCTAGTGTTGTGTGTGGCAGGGGTGAGGATGGGGTGCAGAAAGGAAAAAGGGGCGCGCAGCCTACTCCCTAACCCTCTAGGCCTGACAGTGGTCCTAATGCAGTATGCTGAGCAGGGCTGCTGTGGCCCCGTCCTGCCTCAAGCAGATGACCGAAGACAGTAAATCTGTGACAGTGCTGAGGAGCAGCCGGTGCTGCCCAGCTGTGAGGGAGCGGAGGGCAGGGAGGAGGGTGTCCCTGCAGGAAGGACCTCAGGAGCGGGCGCAGAGGAGGGTCAGTTGGTGTGTTCCTGTCTACCTGCAGGTCTTGGATATCCTGGGTGGCATGGGGCACTTGGTCCAGGCAGGGAAGAAAGGGGGGACTGTGAGTGACCTGAGGTCCTGGGAACTTGGAGAGGGGCCATGAGGGACAGGAGGGCGTGTGGGCACTTTAGTGAGGCACCTGGAGCTGGCAGGGAAAGGGAGCAGGGGCGGCACTGCTGTGCTGGGGGCGGCCAGGTGGAAGGCAGGCTGAGCCTTGTCCATGGGCTGATGTACAGGAGAGTGTGACCTGGAGGGGCAGATGCGGAGGGAGGAGGGTAGGGAGGGCATCTCCTCTCCCATAGGATGCCCACGTCCCCGGCTTCTGATGATTCAGATTAAGAGGTGATGAGTGTCCTTGCACATGTCCGTTTATCTGTGTCCCTTTACCTCATGCCTGCCTCTCAGGGATGCCATTTCTTGGAACAGGTAGGAGTGTTTTGTAGGGCTTGAATAGAGACTTGACTATAATGGTGTCTACAAAGCTGAAATTCAAATTGTCCAAGTATTTCTGGGCAGTTTTTAAGAATAAGTCCACATGTGGCGTAATTCAGCCACCTGCGGATCACAGCCTGCCCGGCTCTCTTGCTTAAACAATGAGTGGACATCAGCTGCAGCAGGGGGGCTGTGGCTTTGCTTGTCACCTCTTGGTGGGGTCTTGACAGGATAGGGCCTTCACCCCGCTGGGGATGAACCCTCCTGTGAACTGCCTCAGTGGACATGGCTATTTGTCTTCGTGGTAAACTCATGACAAAGCAGTGGCGACAGAAGTCACTCCTCGAGCGCCACTGTGTGAGGACGTGTCCGTGATCTTAGTAACTGCCCACCGTGGGAGGTGGCAGGGACAGCTCCACCCACACCAGGAGACAGCCTCAGAGAGGCTGAGCCACCGCCCCCACCAGCTGGGTTGAGGGGAGCTAGACTACCCTGGATGTGGGAGAGGCCAGCTCTGGGGCTTCAGGAGCAGTGGGAACAGGTGACAGTGCTGTGCCCTGCCCCAGAAACACAGTCTGCCACAGATGGCCCGACAGGGCCCCGGACCAGGCTGGGCTCCATGTGCCTTGGGGCCGCCACCCCTCTGCTGAGCTCCACTCTTGTCCTCCTGAGCTGGTGGAGGAAACTGGGTGCCTCCCTCCTACCCACCCCCTGGTCAAAACCAGCAGAAGCACCCACACTTTTGCTCATTAAAATATAGACGGAAGGAGGTGAGGGAAAGCGTTCCTCGGGTGTAAGCTGGATGCGAGGCCACCTCCTCCCTGCCCGAGCACCGGGATGGCACACGTGGAGTGGCGGGGCTGGGCTGGGATGCCTTTGCCCTTGCCTCTGGCCATACCCCCAGGCTTGGCGGTGGTGGAGGAGGCGCTGTGCTGGCTTTCTTGCCAGGCCACTGCGTGGGGAGTAGGTTGAGCGTTGAGCGGGAGAGGTGAGGGTTTTCCTGCTTGGCTAGCCCGGTGCAGCTTGATGCCAAGAAGGGTGCTCCGACCTCCCCATCGGCCCATTTGTTCAGCCTCAAAGCAGCAGCTTTATTGGAAACCCTTCCAGTCCCCATGGCTTAGGTCCTTGCCGGGCAGTGGGGGCCATTCTCTGCTCCGCCTCCACCTGCCTGGGTGAGCTTTGCCTGTTGGGTGGACCTGGCTGCAATATTTGGCCAGCAGAAGTACCTGGTCCTCCTGTCTCCTGTCCAGGCTGTGGGCCCCCACTCTCCAGCCTCCCGACCCTGCCCACCTTGCTCAGGCCCCTGCAGAAAAACTGGGGACGAGAGGTGCGGTGATGTGTGGGTTTGGTGGAAGCCGTGAGCACAGTGGAACAGAGTGCCAGGTGGATTGTAGGGGACGTGGCTCTGCGGCTGGACTGTGGTCCCTCTGGTGCAGGTACCTGTGCTCCTCAGGAGCCAGGAGCAAGGTCCCTGCTGAGCAGCCCATCTGCCCAACTGCAGGTCTCACTGTCCTTCCCTCCAGGAGGTTTCCAACTCGAACAGGAATCACTGATGGGGCCCCAGCCAATGCAACCCGGTCACTCAGAGGACTGAGGCTGGGGTGGGGGCTGCATGCTGCAGTGCACAGGGCAGGAGGGGGCCACCCAGGTTTCCTTTGTCCTCTTCCTCTCTGGCCACCTCGACCTGGGGAGGCTGAGAGTTAATTATGCTTTGTCTTTGTAAACAGGCAGCTATAAAACCTATCAGCGGTGCAGCACCTTCTCCATAAAATAGGCTTGGCTGGATTTATAACCAGAGGCACTTCTCCAAGGCTGCGAGGCCGTGGCTGACTGGGAAGCAGACAGCCAGCAGCAGGGAGGAGCGGCCAGCCCACCGTGTGCTCCCTGGAGTTGCCTCTGGGAGAAGGTAGAGTTGTTGGGGGTCACACTGTTTAGGAATGAGCCAGAAGAGCGGTGAAGCTGCTGTTGGGAAGCTGGCCTGGGCAGGAAGGGAAGGGGTCCCAGGTGCTGGGGAGCAGGTGGAGGGGGCTGGCGGGGACTCTGCACATTGATGCATCCAGCCTGCAGTTTGTTGAGCACCCTCTGTGTCAGAAGCATTTCAGGGTGGCGAATGTGGCTGTGGACATGATTGACAAGATCTGTGTCCTCAGGAGTCCCTGTAATAGCCCAGATGGGCAAGTGACCAGTGCTGGTACTTTGTAGGGAGGAGCCTAGGGTCCAGCTGCCCAAAGGAGGTGTCTCACCAGTCTGGGTGGTGGGAGGTCTAGAGGGCTTCCTGGAGGAGGGAACTCATTCAGCACAGACCTCAGGGCCTACTGGGTGCTGGCAGCGAGACTGGTGTTGGGGACACTGGCAAGTGGGGAGCCCATGGGGCAAAGGGCTCTGCGTGGGCTGGGAGCCTGGCGGTATGGAGGAAGGACTGGCAGGGGCTCGCCCTGCTGAGGTCTTGGCCTGTCGCAAGACTGTCCCTCCGGGGCTGGGAATTTTACCCAGGCCTCCAGACACCTGACCAAGCCCTCGCGCAGTCTGCCTGCACCTCCCAGCTCTGTGGGGCTCTCTGAGTGGCCACCCTGGCACTGTGTCTGGTCACTCGTGGCCTTTGCAGGGCCCTTCCCCAGCCCTTCCTTCATTATTTACCTGCCTGCCCAAGGGCGGGAATCCCTTGGCTGGCATCCTGTGCGGATCACCTGGCCATCATGGCAGGTAAGGCTGACCTGTGGCTCAGTGTCTTTCTGACCCAGATGAAGAAATGGGGATCCTGTGTCCAATAAAGTGAGACCTGTGTTCAGGTTTAAAATGGGGTTGTGAGGATAGGGGAGGGAAGCGAGGGCTCAGGATCCCTGTGGAATAGGTTCTGGACTCTGGCCAGGTGCATCTGGTCCTGACTGGGACAGCCGCCTACCATGGGTGCTGTTACCCCACCCCAAGGATGAGTGAATGGAAGCCCCGGAGGCCAGCCCTCTCCCAAGGTGCACAGCCACAGGAGTGGTGGAATCGGGTTTGCCCCAGACTGTCTGCCACCATGGCCCACATCATCCCACCATGTCCAGTGTCCCTGGGCTCATTTTGTTGCTGCAGGAAATTCCAACCCCACAGCTGTGCCAACAGGCAACTGGGCGAAGGAGAACGAGAAGGGAATCCTGGAAGCATGGGCTCGCAGCCCACGGGGAGGCCTCCTGGAGGTGGCACAGAGGCCTCCGGGCCAGCGGGTCGCTCTTTCCATCCTCTCTGGCTGAGGTGTGTCGCAGCCTCCCCCAAAGCCCGTTCTCTATCCAGGACTGGACGTTCTCTGGAAATCACATCCCACCAGATAGGCTTCTGGAGAGGAGCACATTTGGCCACCCAGAGCTGTGGGGTTCACCTGCTCTCCAGAATTCTAGGAGGCGATGGGCTGCAGCCGCTGCTGCCTGGGCCTGGTGCTCAGGACCTAGAGGCCTGTGGAAGGTCCTGCGTCGCTGGACCTGCTTGCCCATGGGCAGGGGCGCTTCTCCCTACAGAGGCTGGAGGCCGCGGGAGATCTTACGTGGCCCAGCAGCACAGCGGTTTTCCTTTCTCAGTGTGTATTTGGTGGAAACAATTAAAGGCCGAAGCTGTGTGTGCTTATGGTCCAGGGTGTCGGGAGGGCGCAGAGTGTAACACAGACTTAAAGATCACCCGACCTCTGAACAGAGGTGGTGGCTTCACCGTAGGGGCGGAGCACGATCCATCATCGCCTGTCGGTGGGCCTGCGATGGGGCCTGCGCTGTCTCCCTCTGATTTTCCCACTGGACATGGTGCCGAGATGCCTAGGACAAGTTCCCAAGGGGCCCTGGGGTCGGCGTGCCTCCTGCTTCTGGTGGTGTGTCGGACTCCTGGCGTCCTGCGGGCACCCTGCTTTCACAGCCTTTCCTTCTCAGACGTTCCCTGGTCCCTCTGTGCCCACCAGGTATGAAGTCTTTGAGCTGACCTTGACCTATCCCCTGCCCTCTGCTGCACTTGGTCACTCGACTTGACCAGGGCCCTGGAGGAACAAGGCCCTGGGGCTTCTAGGGTGGTTGGCTGCCTGCTGAGACTCACTGGCGGGGGTCTCGGCTGGGAGTGCCATGGTAGGACATGCCTGCCAGTGCTGGAGTCAGCTCTGGCCCCTGGGGTTGACCAGGACCTCACTGGTGGCCTCTCCTGCTTCGTAAAGATGGACTACAGCAGGTCCCTTGGGGTGGTGGCCATTAGCTTGTGGTTCCTGTACCCACTGGGGGGCAGAGGGCATCCAGGCACAGATGAATGGGGTTTGTGGTGGCAGTTCTGGCCCTTACCCAGGAATTCCCGACTGAAGGCCCTGCAGAGTGTCATGGTGCCCTGCGCCTGACACTTGGTGACTCTGGTGCTGGTGGTGGTGGTGGGAGAGGCTGTGGGAATGAGAGGTGGGAAGGGGGTCCAGATGTGAGCGGCTTCTTCTCTAGTCATCTCCGGAGCCCAGCCTGAGCTTTGAGCAAGCTGCAGCCTGGTGCTCAGTAGGGTGGGGCTGGCCCAGGAGGGACAGAGAGGGCCCAGGGCGGCCTGTTAAGTGGGCAGTGTTGGGACTCCTGGGCCTGGGTCCTGCCTGGCCACCCCTCTCCAGACAGCCTCTTGGTGCCTCAGTGTTCCCGTCAGTAAAGAGGGGTGGTAATGGTTCTCAGGTCCTAGGGTAGTTGTGGAAGCTGCTCAGGAGCTGACCCAGAGAGTGTCCAGTGTGTCTGCCATCATGCTGTGGTGCTCCTCTCACTAGCCTGAGGTCTCCGGAAACCCCTCTGAGCCGTGGTCTTCTCCTTTGTCAACTGCCCATGGCAGGCATGAGGAGGTGCTCAGCAAATATTTGCTGCAAGAGCAACTGAGTGAACCTGCGAACTTTCCACACACTTTGGATAATTAGGCAGCTGCAGGATGAGCCGGGGCTGCAGGGGTGGGCGGGAACTCCTATTTTGGGGCCCTTAGCTAAGCAGGGCAGGAGAAGTCCAGAGGCTCACCTTGCTGCTCCTGTGAGCTGGGCTGCTCCCCAGGCTGGGTCCCTGCAGTCCTGGGCCTCACTGGGCCAGCGTGTTCTCTGGCAGGGAGACAGATGGGTGTTATAGAAAGGGATGGCCAGTTCTTCCCTTCTGTTGAATTGCCAGGGAGTCAGCAGCTTGCACCCAGTAGCGTAAGGGGAGGGGCACAAAGTGAGTCCCCTGTGGCCCTGTCTCTTTGCTGGTGTGTGCGTGGGGTGGCGGCAGGGGTGGGGCATGTGACACTAGGCCCTGGGCCTCAAATTTCTGCAGCATCCTGGTGCTGGATCCCTCCATCTCATTTTTCCCAAGCTCTGCCCCCGCAGGGAAGAACAGAGCTGCTGTCGGGTTATTTCAAGGGGATCCCCATGGAAACGGAGAGTGGGAGGCTCCTCTCAGCACGCATGTGTTGGAGTTGGCCATGGTGGCAGAGTGTCCCGACTGAAGGGTGCAAGGGGCCTGCTCTGCACGGGGTCTCAGAGGCCCAGGAGAGGCCCCCTCCATGCTCCCGCCCTCTGCCCAGCTCAAGCCCCCCAGGAGCCTTGGTGCGGGAGTCAGTCCGGTTCACAGGCGCTCCCAGGCCTGCGGGCCTCTTTCTCCAACAGGTCTTGGGCTGCGGCCAGCTGCGGCTTCCAGCATCATCCTGGCAGGGCCTCTGTGCTTTGGGCTGCTGTTCTTCTCCCAGGACCTCTTCCCCAGCCGTGGCCTGGATCAGCTGAGTCCCCCTAGGTCCCTGTGCCGTCCACTCCTTTCTCCAGCAGACTGTTGTTTGTAACAAGCAGACCATTTGCTCCCTGAAAGAGTGAACTGCATAACCTCTCCAAGCCTCCCTGTTTCATCTAAGTAATGGGAACAGTGGTGGCTGTCCTGCCGGGCGGGTGAAGATCTGCTGGTGATGAGGTGGGCTGCAGGTGGAGACTGCCCAGCAGCTGGGCGCAGTGTTTCCATTGCACTGGGCCTGGGCTGATGGACAAGCTGTTGGAGACAGAGGCCAGCCAGGCACCCAGAGACCTGCAGAGATGCCTGTGGGACCATAAGATCTATCAGGTCCTAAATCCCTGCTGGGGCCATGGACCCTCCTATGTGTGGTTGTGTTTGGTCTTTATGCCGGGCCCGTGGTTAATCTCCATTTTACAGAGGAGGAAACTGAGGCTGGGCAGGCAGCATGGTCTTTGTCCATGCCTGTAGAGAGGCAGGGCCAGGACTCAGGTCTGGCTTCAGCCCCAGTACTGTTCACAGGGATGCAGTCCCGGCTCTCACCTGGCGGTGGAGGTGGGGTTAAGCCCCCTAGGAGGGAAAGTCGAGTCTCCGTGCAGGTGCGCTGGGGCTGGGAATGCCCGTGGGTTTCCACATCGAGTTCTGCTCAGTGGTGTGTTTAGGGGGCTGAGGGAAACAACCTCTGGAGGGGTTGGAGATGCTGAAGGACACCTTTGAGTTCTGGTGTTCCAGGACCGTGTTGGCATTTTCCAGGAGGTTCCTATGGGTCAGGTTCTAAGAGCTTTGGTCTCTGACTTGACCCTAAGGATGGGCACCATTGGTTCTGATGTTTAATAGGGAAACAATAGGAGAGCCTAGAGGTGCCCAGTCAGGAAGAGCCTAGGCTGGGATCATCAGGGCACAAGGGCTTTTAGAGTCCCTTAGAAAGGGCCTAGCATTGTCACCCCTGCTGGGAAACCTTGGGCTTGGCCAAAGGCCACCTGGCCACTTGGAGCCGGGAGTCCTCCTGCTTCTGGAGGCTGAGGGCAGAGGCTCGGTGACTTCTGCAGGTCTCCACGCCGGCGTGGCTAGAGAGTACTTTGGGCTAGCGAAAGTCACATTCAACACTTGCTTTGTCCTTAAGTTTGAACTTGTCTTTCCCAGCGTCTGTGTACAAAGCTCTGCTTTGATCCAAGGTGAGGGGCCACTGTCACTTGTGCTTTGAACATTTGACTGACAGGTAAACAGTGAAAGCCTGTTGACAGCTGTCCTTTCACAAACGTAGTTCATTAAGCGTCCTTCAGTGGGTTCCAGCTTGAGGACTAGCGGCACTTTGGTGGTGCACAGGTGCAGGTGATTCCAGCTGGCCATGTCCTACCTGGTCAGTGAACACAGGACTCTACACTGTTCTTAGCTGTTGGGGAACAGGATCAGGAATCCCTCCGGACAGCTGTGGAAGAGGCTTGTGGGCACTGGGCAGTGGATATGAAGGTACCTGGTGGCCCAGACGGGACCCGTGCGCGCTGCCTGTGCCCAGCAGATGTAACCCAGGCTGGTTGGGGTAAGTCACAGCCATCCTCCTGGACACCATCACTCAGAGACTTGGAGATACTTGGTCTTTGTTTACTTTCTCTCACGTGCAGTTTCCTGAGTTAAAAGAAATTAAGTAACTAAGCTCCTGTTCCTCATTTGTGAAATGCAGAATCGTTCCTTGAAGCCGTGGGGCAGAGAAAAGAAGAGGTCTGATGGTTTTGAGCAATCTGGGGGAGACTCACAGCTGGGCTGTGCGAGGGCCCCCGGGAGTGGCAGAGTGCATTTGGAAGGGCCTGTGGTCCTGTATGTCCTACTTGTTATCCAGAGGACCTGGGACAGTTCTGTGGTCTGTCTAAGCCTCAGTCTTCTCATCTGTAGAACAGGGGTGGGAGTAACCATGAGGCTTTGGTGTTGCTCAGAAGACAGAATAAGAAAACAGACCTGAAAGGGCTGTCCCAGGCCCGGCCCTCCCTGGGGGCGCTCCCTCCCACAGACCTCTGAAACAGGCCCTGGCCCCTGCTTGTCCTGCCATGCCTGGGGATGGTGCGGGGCTGCTGGTGGGTTCTGTACCATCCGTCCTGTCCATTATGTGATTCTGGGCTCTTGCCTCCTGATCTACCCGCTCATTCCTACCAGGTGTTTGGACCAGACAGGGTGTAGACACGCACAGGCGAGGCCTCAGGCAGGCTGAGCGCGTGGCCAGGCCCGGGTGGCTGTGCTGCTGTTGTGTTGGACCAGCCTGACGCTTGGCTTGCCACAGGGCTGCGTGGGCTGAAAGAGACAGCCAGATAAGCTGCACCAGGAGCCATCTGTTTGCAGCCCTGGGACCAGATGGCCTGCAAGGACTCCTGGGGGCGGGCTGGGGAGGGGTAAAGTTGCGGAGCACCCAGCCTCTTCCAGAGCTTCATCACAGCCCTCTGAGCTGGGCCTTGCCACCCATGCTTACTTATACAGACCCGGAGCACAAGGCCCAGAGTTGTCAAGCCACTGATGAAGGTCACACAGCCAGGAAGTGGTCGAGGTGGGTTCCAGGCAGGGCCTCCTGACTGTCGGGCTTGCATTCATTGCACTGGATATGGATGCTCCCACTGAAAGCTGCCACAGAGTAACTAGTGAGAAAAACCCCAAATGGGGAGACTCGTGCAGGAGGGAGCTGGCTTCTGTCAGTGCCCGATGGTCCCCAGGTCCCCATGTGTCCTTGGGTATAGCCGCCAATCTGGACTGTCCTGCAGCAGCATTGCCTGGCCAGGCTGGGTCTGGCGATGGCCACCGTGCACCCTCAAGTGCCCCCTGCCTATAAAACCCTTTAGTGTGAGCTGGAAAAGCCGGCCCCAGAGATGACCTTGACCCTGCCAGCTGTGGTGGCCAGGGTGTGAGTGGACTCAGCCCTCTGGGCACACTGGTGGGATCTTTGTGAGGGTGGGGCCCAGGAGAAGGGCAAGGGCTCGTCTCTTCTGCGGTTAAACAGTTGGGGCCACCGGAGGGCCTTGCTTTCCAGGATGCTGAGCAGAGAGTGTTTGTTAATGGGGATTTAGGAGGGGGCTTCGAGCTGACAGGCCAAGGCCAAGTGCTCCGAGACTTGTGTGGTGCTGGGCAGTCATGCAGGTTCTCGAGCCTCGGCCTTCTCCACCTGGAGGGAGATAGCGGGTGCCTCCCTCCACAACTCCTGGGACCCAGAAGCCCCGAGGCAGAGCTCTGGCCTGGGGCCCACAGTGCTGCTCACCCCAGGCAGTGGAGAGAGCAAAGCCTCTGGGGTTAGGGCACATGCACTCAGAGCCTCTGGCGAGTTGCCTAACCTCTCTGTGCCTCGTTTTGCTCATCTGTAGATGAGGATGGTAACACTAGACCCACGTCCCAGGGTTGTTGGGAGTTAAACGCTCAGTGAGCGCTGGGTACATAGTTCGGGTGTCTTGTGCCGTGACAATCACCACGAAATCATCATTGTTACTGTGCGCTTTTCCCTGGTGGGCCATGCAGCGGACCTTGAACCACCCAAGCTAATCTGAACAGGGTGGTGGGTAGCTCCAGCCACTCACCTACCCTTCCTGCCAAGGAAGGGGGGGGACCAGTGCCCCTCCCCAGACAGGAGAAGGAGCGGCAGCCCACGGGATGGAGGGGCGGCCAGGCCTTCTGCTGGGGGGCAGATGGCCAGAGCTGCAGGCCAGGTGCTGGACATCAGGCTGGGAGATGACGTGTTAGACACAGTCTGGTGGCCTCCTTGGAGCTCAGGCCAGAGTCCTCGCCCTGGGTCTCCCAAGCCACCAGTGGTTTCTGAATTGCATCCAAACGTAGTGGGCTGAGCTGGCAGCTGAAGGAACAGCATGAATCAAGGTCGAGATGGCACCTTGGCCAGCTGCCTTCTCCCACCCTTGGCCAGAGTTTGGCTCAGTCTGAATGGGTGGGTGGTCGGCGGTGCCCACCATGGCCGGCGGGATGTGCAGGGGCGGGCGGAGCTCGGGGTGAGTGCTGCCGGCACCAGGCACTCAGTTCTGCCAGGACTGCTAGGAGAGGCCACAACCCCATCAGATGGAAGCGCAGGAGTCAGTGTGCCGGCCCAGGTGGAGCACGCGGCGTGTGGGTGGGGCAGGCCCCAGCCCTGTGCTTCTGACACGTTCACCTCCAAGTCTCTTTGTTTCTCACTGGGACAAAATGGGCGCAGAGGCCTGGGAGCAGCAAAGAGGTCTGGGCAGCGGCGAGGCAGGGGCCTGGGTATGCCCAGCAAAGGGATGCAGAACCTTGAGGCAGGTGTGCCCTTTGGGAAGGGCTGTCTGGGTAGGGGTCACAGCCCCAACAAAGGCAGGGTGGGGCAGAGTGCATTCGTGTGGTCAGCGAGCAGGGGGCTTAGGTCCCGGGGGCCCAGCAGGGCAGGTGGAGGAGGAGCTTGGTCTCCCTGCAGCCAGAGGGGCCTGGAAGGCAGCGGAGGCCAGGGCTCAGCGTAGCAGGGTCACTGACAGGGGGCGCTGGAGGAGAGGAGCTGGGGGTGGCCAGTGGCCACTGTGGCCAGCTTCTGCCCACGCCCCTCGTCTCTTGATCCTTTTCTGCATCCATCTGTCAGGACCTGTGGTGGGTTTCTTCCAGCGCCTGCTCTGGGTGCCTGGTGGCGGCTGCCCTAAGGCTGCTGGCGCCCTGTGCCGGTGCACCCCGAGAGCACCCAGGGACCTCCAGGAGCAGTGGTGCACACACCCCAGCTCCCTTGCTCTTGACTGGGACACCAAGGTGTGACCTGCACTGTCCCCAGGCTACAGGCGTGACTGAGCCCAGGCTGCCCTGTGTGGAACTCTTCCAGGTGTCACTTTCTGATCCCTCTCCTTCCTGTCTTGGTTTCCCTGGGAACACTTCCTGGTGGCTCCACAGGAGTCCTTGTCTATGCAGCTGCTTTAGGAGCACAACTCCACAGAGACAGCGCTGAGACTGAGGCAGGGGAGAGGTCCAGGAGACCCCAGGTGGGGCTGCAAGCTGGGGCAGGTTTCCCAGATGTGCGGAGGCTGGAGGCCAAGCTTCGGCACCATGCACAGCACCCGGAGGGCGGTGCCTTGGGTCTTCCTTTGGGTTTGAAGATCAATCTTACTACTGCTTAGGGCCTCTGGCACTGCCAGGGTGCGGGGCTGGGCCTCCCTGAGGGGCCTGCTGATGATCTTCCACATGACCCCTGGGACAAGATGTAATAGTTCCCCTGTTTCTGGTTTTCTGTTGTGGATTGGGGTTCAGGCTTAAGCTGGCAAGGCACAGATTTGCCTGCTCAGACATGAAGCCCTAAGGAGAGCTGCCCTTTTCTGGGGACCTCCCAGACAGTGAACTCACGGGACATCTGCTCACCTGTCCCCTGGCCACCTGCCTAGCATGTTGTTTGTTGAGCCCACACTAGGTCTTGGGCACCTGGGGATGGCTAGGCCCTGTCTTGTTTGTTTTGTGTGGCTATAACAGAGTACCCGAGGGTGGGTAACTTATAAGGAAAAGGAATCATTTCTCACAGTGTTGGAGGCTGGGAGGTCTACGGCCCAGGGGCCAGCACCTGGCTGGAGTCCTTATGCTACGTCATCCCTTGGTGGAAGGCAGGGTGCAAGAGAGGGTAAGGTGTGGGGGGGAGTGGTTGGGGGCACACCCACTTTCCTGGCAAAACTGCTCTCCTTGCAATGATGACATTAATTCTTGAGGGCAGAACCTGAGGCCTAATCAACTCCAGGTCCCTCTCCACACTTCTGCTCTAGGGAGTAGGTTTCCCGGTGTGAACTCTGGGTCACACTGAGTCCTCCCGTGGTCTCACTCTGGGGAGCTAGCTGTGGAGGGACACGCAGGTGCAGAGACACCATGTCTTTTTTTTTTTTTTTTATATACGAGGGATTGAACCCAGGGGCGCCTGACCTCTAAGCCACATCCCAGCCCTTTGTAATATTTTATTTAGAGACAGGGTTTCGCTGAGTTGCTTAGCGCCTTGCTAAGTTGCGGAGGCTGGCTTTGAATTCATGATCCTCCTGCCTCAGCTTCCCGAGCCACTGCGATTATAGGTGTGCGCCACCACACCTGGCTGACACCATGCCATTTTGGCAGGCTCCAGAAGGAGTGGGCCACAGGGTCCTTTGTGTCATGGTGGAGGGATGGGGATGAGGGACCAGGTTTGGCCATGCCCATGTGGGACCTGTGGTGGAGGCAAGGCCCAGGAGCTGTGCTGGAGCTGGTCTCCCGGGGCTGGCCAGGGCTGGCCACGTGGTGGCATGAGGCGAAGGCAGGCTGGGGCAGGTCACACATAATGGTGCAGTGTCATAGAAGCCATGCATGGAAAGGCGTGGCTGAGGCACGGCCTGCATGGGGTGGAAGTGCGGGTTCGGTTTTAAGGACTCTGAAAGTGTCACCCAAGGCCCTTGTACCTAATCCTTCCAACAGAGGAGGTTAAGCCAGAGTGTGGGGGGACTTTCAGTCCAGGAAGACATCTGGCATGGTGCCATGAGGGGATGGGTCAGGGGTCCTGGAGGCAAGAGGGTGGGGAGGCACACACTATCCAGGGTGGAAGGGCCTGGCCCAGGCCTGGATGTGAGAGGGTGACCAGAGCCCCTTCAGTAGCTCGAATAGTGTCTCCCTAACAGAGAGGAAAATAAGGGGAAAGGTCTTTCTATCTGCCTCTTCTGGGGTGGAAAGGAGCTATTTTGAACCATGCTAAAGTTAGATTTCTAATTTTCTTTCAATCTGTGCCTCATTTAGAGCATTAGAAACTGAAAACCGTCCCCATATGAGTGTGGTGCCATAAATCAGTGCCCGTCACCAACTGCTGGACGAGTCAATCCCACTGGCGTGCCCAGCCTTGCATTTATAATACATCTAATTCTGTGTCCTTTTAGGCTCTGGGCTGGAGTCATCAGTCATTTCTGCTGGCGCGGGCAGGGCGGCCCTGGGCCGGGCAAGTGGCGCAGACTCCTCCTGCTGCCTCCCTGCTTCCTGCTGATGTGGCCGTGCCTCTCCTGCCTGCCTCACGGGGACATGCTTTCTAGAAATAGGTGAGGCCGTTGTGCCAGCAGACCCATTTCTTGGGCTCTGCACACCTGGTGCTGTACAGGTTCTGGAGGGGAGCTACTTTGTCCACCTGGAGTCTGTCCCCATGTGTCACGACGGTCTCTGACGGGTCTGGTCGTGTGCTGGCTTGCACTCTGTGTCCACCCTGTGCCACGTCTCTCTCTCCCAAACCGTCATCAGGAGCCACCTGTCAACCACTCACGAGTGCTGGCCCCTTCTTCCTTAGCAGTTGACCCCGGACCACAGAAGGGTGGCCAGCGCTTCAGGCCAAACAAGGAATGACAGACAGGTGCAGGTGATCCTGCTCTAACAGGAACAGGCATCCCAAGACGCTTCCTGGTCCAGAGAATCACACGTGAGCGACACCAGGCTTACGGACAGGATCCGGCCAGTGCAGATACTGGAAACCTGTGTGGGCTCCACAGACACCGGCCAGCCCCAGTCCTATAAAACTCAGGCTCAGTGTTTTCAAAATCTGTTACGTTCACCAAAATGGACTTCCTTCATCTGATCCTGAAGGAAGGGGCTGCGAGGAGGGGGCTGAGCTAGGAACGGGACGCCGCGCCCACCAAATGCTTCGGGCAGAGCAGAGGGAAGACACGAGGGGTGGGTGCGGCCCGGGCCCTGCCGTGCCTCGGTGCCCTACTGTGCCCAGCCCTGCGTGTTCCATTCCACCAGCTTCCAGGGACTGGCACAAGTCAGAACACACTGAGGGACACCCTGTGGGAACCAGCATTGTACTGGCACTATTCTGCCCACAAACGTCTGACCTCATTTGCTTTGCAAAAGCCCTGGGCATAGCAGGTCTGTGTACAATGGCAGGAAGGACTGTCACCTGCAGGTGAGATATCCAGTGACGAGGCTGTGACCTGGGACATTACTCCAGTTTCCCGGCATGGGCATGCAAAACAGCCAAAAGGAGAAGGCTGGAGGAGCTGGCAGAGCTCTGCGAGATCCGCTGCCCTCCAGAGAGCCGGGGAGCGGGTGCCTGGGCTGGCAGCAGAGCTAGCTTGGGACTGGCGTGGGGACTGGAGGGACGATCCGAGGCAGCCGTCTTGTCCCCTGCCTTCTAAGCACCAAGGCTCTGTCGTGGTGAGACAGCAGTTCACTCACACAGAAGCCCAGGCTGTGCTCACACTCAGGGTGTTGAGGACCCAACCAGGGCAGGTGTGCCCAAATACGCAGGGCCATGGGCTGTCCCTGCAGGGGTGAGGGCTGCTTGGGGCTGGGGAGGCACGCTGTTCTGCAGGCCAGAGAGCCCACCTGTCTTTTGCACTGGACTCCGACGTGCTTGTGGGTCCTTAGCATTGAACAGACAGCAGCTGGTGAGAGACAGGACTGGGCAGACTGAACCCTGGTTGAAGGAGGCCCTGGAGGGTGCAGAAGCAACAGGGCCTGGGCCGCGCGACACTTGACAGAGGGCCGTGCCTAGCTTCCTCTGATCCATCAAGGCCCGGTTGCTCTCTGGCTTCAACACCCTGTCCTTAGAGTGAAGGGGTTCAATCCATGGCTGGGAGAGGATCCCAGGTGGATGACTGTGTGACAGCCCTAAGGCAGGGCCCAGGCCCCAGGCGCCCTCCTCTCAGCAGTTTAGCTGCCTTCTCCAGGCTTTCTGAGGAGGTGGAGTGGGGTGCCCGACCTTCGCCTGGTGACTGTTAGAACCTCGACATCCAAGGACACCAGGCAGGCTGTGTCAGCAAGCCACGCGCGGAGCACCTTAGCAGGGAGGTGCAGCCTGAAGAGCTAGCGGAGCGGCTTTCCGACCGTGGCATTGTGGGCAGGCAGGGTGGGAAACGAGCCGTACGCAGGACCCATTCAACAGCGCCCAGAAGCCCAGAGCCTCTGGGGGCTGCAGATTTTCCCTAGGTTGTTTGGGGGCCAAACCCAGCCCCAGTGGGTGCGAAGCTATTCACACTCTTCAGCTGGTCCTCCAGGGTGGATTTCCATGTTTTGCTACAGAAAGATAAACGTCCCCCATCCTCCTGGGGAGATAGTGGAAGGTGGGCTCTGTTACTGTCCAATAGCCCGGAAAGTTCTCTGTCCTGAAATGCTGGATGCAGCCCAGGGGCAGCAGGCAGAGATTGGAAAGCAGAGGGGCAGGCAACTGGCTGCAGAGAGGGCTGTATGCCTGCCCCTCGGGGGCTCTGGGCAGGAGCTGTCCTTGCTGGGGCCCAGAGGCCTCGTCTGCACCAGGCTCTGCTCCAGGCCTGTGCCGGGCCAGCGTCTTCAACTCCCAGGCTTCCTGCTCTCCAGAATTCTGGGGCTTTCATCTTAGCCCTCTGCTCTCCTCTCTGGGGAGGGTCCTGGATGCCCCCAGGGCCTTGTCTTATTTTCTCCCAGGAGGCAGGGTTCAGCCAGGGGTTCTGGAGCTGGCTCGGACTGGCCTCTCAGAGCCAAGTGCTCCATTTTCAGTTTTGTGAGCCGGTTGAAGAGTTACTGGTAGTTTGGAATTGGCAACTGAGAGTGTGTGCACCCCCGGGACCTGGCCTGTGCTGCAGTTTGGCCTCCACCCCGGCTGTGGTTAGATGACCAGCTGGCTGCCTCCCGGGCCTCCCTGCCTCCCGCTCTGTGCCCCTCGCCAGCCTGTCCTGACCTAGTGACAGCTTCTTCTGTCATCCAGCTTCTCCTCAGGACCCCTGCCCTGTGAGGGGCTCCCCCAAGCCCAGGCTTCTGCAGCTGGGGGGAGTGGCAGTGGCCAGGGCAGAGGGAGTGGGCTGGGCTTGTGCTGGGCGGGACATGGAGGAGAGGTGTTCTGTCGGAAGCAGGAGTGGATAGGCACAAAACTGGCCTGGGTTTCCAGATCAAATGTATCGACCCTCATCTCTAAGTGGACCGGCAGTGGGCCACTGTTGTCCATGCTGGCTGGGCTGCCGTTTGCTCTCTTCTGAGGCTCAGTGTGACCCTTTGGGAACCTCTGGCTGTGGGTCTTTCTTCACATGGATACTTTTGGAAACCAGTTCTCCCAGGACCATAGGGTGGGGGTTGTGGAGGGAAGTCACCTCTTTCTTCCTGGGCCTTCAGACTGTCTTGGCATTTCCCTGACACAAGGGAGTAAGTGCACAGAAGAGGCATGGGCTTTGGAGCCAGGCAGCTGGTACAGGCTCTGTGGCCTCAGGCATGTTGCTTTGCCTCTCTGGTCCTTAGCTTCCTTCTGGAAAACCATGATGCTCATCTTCAGGGTTTTGCATGGAGCAGGTGAACTGGTGTTGGGGGGTGGAGGGCAGTGAGTATTATATCCATCCAAAACACAGTTTTGGCTACTTTCACTGATTTTGGTGTTGAGGAGTGCTCCTGTTACACCAGCGGAATGTTCAGGTGGGGCATCAAGCCCCTGCCATAGTGCACTGTGACCTCAGGCAGAGCATTTGGCCTCTCTGGGCCTCGCTGTCTAGCTGGAGCAGGCTATCTCCAGACAAGACTTCTCCTTGACCTTTGTGGGTGCGTGAGGTTCCAGCTGGCCCTGGACACCTGCTTGTCACAGCAGCTCTGGTCATTACTGTCCACGGTGGTAGCATTGATTGTGTGGTTCTCGCTGTCTGCTCTGGAATTTCCTGTTACTCTTTTTTTTTTGGTACTGGGGATTGAACTCAGGGGTACTCGACCACTGAGCCACATCCCAGCCCTATTTTGCGTTTTATGTAGAGACAGGGTCTCACTGAGTTGCTTAGCGCCTTGCCATTGCTGAGGCTGGCTTTGAACTCGCGATTGTCCTGTCTCAGCCTCCCTAAGTGCTGGGATTACAGGCGTGGCCATCGTGCTTAGCATTTGCTTCTGGTGTCTTGAAAGGTGCTGCTTCCCTGCCGTCTGCAGACGTGCCAAGCGAAGCTTCTGAGTTTCATTGTCCGTCTGCCAGGCCCGAGGGCCCGAGACTTAATGGAGTATTGATGATCTGACTTGAATGTACATTATGGCTGCAGTCTCACCACATGGCGGAGAGACGGGCGGCCAGAGAGATTGTGCCATTGCTGGGATGCACGGCCAGTGGGCAGTTGCTCCTGAGCCTGTGGCCAGTGACTTCAGGTTGGGTGTGGCCACAGGGCTGCCTTGGTTCCTACACAGCCCCATAGGAGGGATTGACGGGAGCTTATAATGTCCCCGCATGCTCAGGAGCTGGGGGCCAGCTGCTCCTGCTTCTTCCCCAAAGATGGTGCCACAGCGACTGAGGTGCCCCTCCCTGAAGCCCTTTCCTCATGGGGAAGAGCCTCCTGGCTGTGCTTTCTGTCCTCTGCAGCCCTGACTGTGGCCATGGCAGGAGGAGCCCGGGCCCAGGGTGGTCAGTGAGTAGACAGAGTTGGTCTGTTTGAGAGGGAGCCAGCCTAGCCAGGACATGCCCTGTGTGGCCTCTGCGCCCCTCCCTGATCTTTGGCTTCTGGGCGGGACCAGCTCCCTCCCTGACCCTTTCACTGAGACCCTTGCCTCCCCATCAAGCCAGGTTGCCCTGGGTGCTGTTTTGTCCCTGTCCTCCTTCCCAGTACTGAATCACAGCCCGTAAGGATGTCACTGTCTGCTCACCTCCCCTGCTAAGATCTCAAAGGCAGGGGACAAGTGCCTCTGGCAGTGGCTGGCCCTCACTTGCCGTGAGCTCCATAGGTATCGGTTGAGAGGGGACCAGGCCTGGGAGGGTGCCGGGCAGCTTCTCCCACACAGGACAAGGCCTGCAGAGGACATGAGAGTTGAGACCCTGGGCGGGATGGCGGAGCACTTCCTGGGCACTCCCTGGAGAAGAGATGGTTCATGCCAGTGCGTGGGGTATGGCTGGCACTCAGCTGGTGCTCTTCTGCCCATCAGGAGGGAGACTCCAGCTGAGAGGGCATGGCATCTGTTGAGGTCCTACTGTGTCATTAATAGGACTGATTGTGTCCCTCCCCAGGGTCACAGGTCCAAGTCCTAATCCCCCCAGGACCTCAAAATGTAACTGGTAGGAGACAGGTCCTTTAATTAAAGTAAGATCCCTAGAGTGGCCCCAGCTCAAGATGGCCGTCTTCCCTGTAAGAAAAAGCCATTGGGACACACAGAGGGGCGGCCCTGGGAGGATGCAGGGAGAAGAGGCCAGAGAGGCCCACCAGAGACCCACCTGCCCATGCCCTGACCTCAGGCTTTCTGCTGCCAGAGTGGTGGGACAACCAGTCTGGCACTCGAGGTCCCGCACTGTGGTCCTGTGGTCCCGTGGTCCTGTGGTCCAGTGGTCCTGTGGTTTAGTGGTCCGTGGTCCTGTGGTCTATGGTCCAGTGGTCCGTGGTCCGTGGTCCTGTGGTCCAGTGGTCCTGTGGCCATGGCCAACTCCAGCTCCTCACTGAATCCTCCTAGCTCGACCAGGGAGGAAATTCCCTATTTCAGAAGCTGGGAAGGCCAAGACTCATCGCCCAGTGCCCCACTGCGCTGGTCACAATGGTGCTGCCCTCAGACCCTGGCCCTGCTCCAGGTGGCACAGCCAGGTTGGCAGACTGGGTCCTACATCAAGCTGCCACGCCCAGGGCCCTGTGGTTGGCTGGCTGGGAAGTGCCAGTGAGAAGCAGGTGTGTGGGCCCCTGGGGGGTGGCTGTCCTGCATGCCCAGCACAGCACTGCCCCCTTGGCCCTCAGCGGGGGCCTTCTCAGCACCCCTCAGAGTTGGCTGGTTAGTTAGGGGTCCATCTGCACTTGAGCTCCTTGAGCCAGATCTGGGGACTTTGTGTTCCAGAGGTGGCAGCCACCAGGACACCTGGCACA
Source organism: Xerus rutilus (assembly GCA_028644305.1). NCBI lineage: Eukaryota > Metazoa > Chordata > Mammalia > Rodentia > Sciuridae > Xerus > Xerus rutilus. Next base: position 115,779,584 of record CM053408.1, on the reverse strand, counting down.
AACCAGGTGGCACCGAGTATTTGGAGCTGATTGTCAAGGCACTTATGCAGCACGGGGGTCCAGTGGGGTGCCCTGAAGCACAGAAGTGGAGAAACCCCGCCCCAACTGGGCTCCCAGGCTCCACATGGTGAAAACAACTGGTTGTTACAATGGTGGCCGGGACACCAGGAAGCTGGAGGCACGTGATCGTGTTCTAGGGGGACAGGCCAGCTGCCGACCTGCTGTGCCCACCTGGGCCTGGCCACTGCGACCACAGTTGAACTCAGTCACAGTCCCCTTTCAGCCACATTTACTCCCGAGCCCAGGTAGGAGCAGCTGATTGGCCCGCATGGGTCATGCGCCTGTCAGGAGGTGGCATGTGATTGGCTGAGTCTGGGCCCCTTGCCCGCGTGTAGCTTGGAGAAGAGGAGGACTTGGCCCCTCCACCTCTGCACCACGCTCCTGGGAAACTCCCCCAGTGGGAAAGAGGGAACACGGGCAGGCGAGGGACAGCAGCGCCCACACCTGAGTGCCCCAGTGAGCTTGGTGTGAGGGAGACAGGAGAGGTCAGACTTGAGAGGGTCACTGTGTCACAGATCGCTGGTGGCCTTGTTCTGCTGCCATGGCATGGGATGTGTCTCTGTGCCACGGTCCCTGTGATCTCTCTTCCAGGACTACCCTTCGTGCTTTTCAGGGCTCCCTGCCAGGCCTGCTGAGGCTCATGAGGCCTGTCCTGCTGGCGGGGGCAGCCTCTCTCCCAAGATGTGGGCTGGGAGAGGAGTCTCCATGGCGTTTCTCGAGTGTTCAGTGGGTGCCTGCTGTGTGCCAGGCACAGGCTGGGCATCAGGCATGGCCTGGATATCAATGCCTATCAAATGCTACTCCGGCCACTGTGGGGGCCTGGGGTTCCATTCTGCAGCCACCTGTCATGTCTGACCAATCCTCTTGTTAAGCGGCTCTGTCAGTTTTGTGCTGCTGTGACAGAGTACTTATTGCTGAGGGGTGATTTATAATGAGAAGACATTTCTTCTCAGTTCTGGAGGTGGGAAGTCCCAGATGGAGGGGCCACGTCTGGTAAGGGCCTTCCTGCGGTGCCAGCCCATTGGCAGAAGGCACCACGTGGGTGAGAGCATGCAAGAGAGGGCTGACCTTGCTTCTAGAGCAATCCCACCCTCATAATGGTGACAGTCCTCTCACAAGGGCCCAGCCCTTGCCCCTTGAAGGTTCTATATGTCACACATGAACCTTGGGGACACATGCCGAGCTGTGGGCACCAAGTTTCCGTGTTTACTCTGCAGTCCATGCACAGGGTCCTGGCTTCTTCCTTCCCACCAGCTTGTCCTGAAGTAGGCTGAAGAGTGAGGTCCCCGTGACAGTGTGCCTAGCAGCTAGCAGGAGCTCCATCAATGGCTATGCCCTTTCCAGACCCAAGCAGGCGGGAGTGAGAGGTGGGCATGGGGACGGGGTGGGCACCTGCCCCCGGGCTCTTAGGGCAGGGCTGATGCTTTGCAGAAAAAGTGTTATCTGTCCTTGCAGCTCCAGATCCAAGCTGGCTTTGCAAGGTCCCTGCCTCCTGCGGATGGAGGGGGTGGGTGCTTTGGGGTCACATGCAGCGGATGATTTTATTCTCACCTTCACTGCTGGTGGTAGGTTCTAGTGGAAGACATTGGCACTGGGACTTGGCAAGAGACAAGGTATTTGTCATGGCTGTGTGCCAGCCTGCATGTGTCCCACAGCCTGTCCTTGGGAAGTCTTGCCCGCCTGTCATGCGGAGAGAGAGAGAGAGAGAGAGAGAGTGTGTGTGTGTGTGTGTGTGCACGCGCGCGTGCGTGTACAGAGAGAGAGAGAGAGAGAGAGAAAGTGTCCATGTCTCTGAGAATACCATTCCCCAGAGGAGGCTGAAAATTGGAGGTTCGAAGGATAGTGTATTAAAAATACCCCCAAATTTATGTTCACTCAGAACATTAGCATGTGACCTCACTTGGAAATAGAGTCGTCGTATATGTAACTAGGTAAGAACAGGTCACGCTGGATTAGAGTGGGTGCCAAAGCACATGTCTGGTGTCCCTTTGAGGAGGAGAAGAGGACAGAGACCCAGGAGAAGCCTGTGATGATAGACACAGAGAATGAAGTGGTCCCAGGAGAGGCTGCGGCCACCCCCAGAGTGTCCCAGGAGGCAGTCCTGCTGCCACCTTGACGCTGACCTGCAGAACGTGGGGAGAAGGAATGCTCTTGTTTTGAGCCACTCCTGGCTGCGACCTGTGGGAACAGGACGCTGGAGCCTCCCTGCCTCTTCCTGGCCAGGTCTCTGGCTGCAGGCTGGGGTGTGGGCTGCAGCTGGAGCCCTGAGCTCCCCTGGAAAGGGCAGCCTTCGAGAGTTTGCTTTGCAGCCACAGTCTCTGTTGCAAATTTGTGTGTGTTGTTGTTTGTTCTACAATTCCTTAAAAATGCAAAGATCATACTTAGCCCTGGGGCTAGCCTTGGCCTGTGGCCCCACAGGCTGCAGGAGCCCTGGATTCAAGTTGCTCATTTCACCTTTATAGGGCCCTTGCCCCACTCAGGCCTGTTACCAGGCCAAATGGGCATGGATTCTGTCCTGGGTGTTCTCTTCTGTCAGTGGGAATAGCAGTGGTTTTCCTGGGTGAGGGGACAGCACCAGGTGGCCACATGCCCATTTCCTTGTCCAGTCACACCCTGTGCCCCGGTGCTGGGCACACACTTCAGCACAGAGGGAGTACTTTCTGGGAGGTTGAGGGATCTTCTCCAGAAACCTCTCTGTGCCCTGCGTCCTGGGGCGGGGCTCCTCCTCCTCGAGCTCCCTGGCCTTCCTCTGTCAGAGTGGTGACTTCTATGGTCACAGTCCCCACAGGAGGGCAGAACTCCAGCTGAGACATCTGTGGGCGATGTGGGCCAGCACAGGGTTTGATGACCTAGGGCCTGTGTCTCACAGGGTCCCAGGCCCGCAGGGTAATTTGGCCCCCACTCATCCTGCACAGCAGGAGGTGCTGGGTCCAAGGGAACCGGTCCCAGGAGGACTCAGTGGGTGAGGGAGCAAGGGGCTTTGCTGGCTGTGTGCTTGGCAGCTGTGTGACTCTGGGCCAGGATCTTGACCTTGCTGGGCTCATCTCTCTTTCTAGGAGGCATGCCAAGCAAACCCTGCCTGTCAGATCTGTTGTAGGGGTGGGGGGGCAAACCAGAGAGCCACATGGCACCCAGCTGCTGGTGCTTAGCCCTGCCACCAGCGAGTGAGTTAGGCTCACCTTCCTGTGGAGCCCACTGTCCCTCCACAGCACTTCACATACGCCACCCCCTCAGGTCTGTCCCATCCCAGTACCGTCTGTGGGTCGCTGTGCTGCCCCATTTCACAGATGAGGGAGCAGAGGCCCAAGGAGGCGGGGGCTTCCCGAGCTCCAAGTCAGTGCAAGAGGCTGACAGGACTCCGGCCATCTCCCGCCCAGCCTCCCTATCCCGAGGCCCTGTCCGCGGGACCAGCAGTGTGTAGTCAGGCCACCTCAGCCAGGACCAAGGGAGCCGACGTGGTCTCATGTTGGGTCAGGGGGCAGAAGGCCCTTGGAGTGCACCATTCGAGGCACAGTGACCTGGCCAGCCACCTGTGCCTGGAACCAACGGTGGGGGCCTCTGCGTGCCCATGCCGGGTGAATGGGCCTCTCCCACGCTGTCCCCCCTCCTGTGCCTGCCGATAGCCAGTCTCATCCTCAGCCACATCCCCTCGGCCTTATCACAGCAGTTCTGAGAAGGCCTGCTTGGTTGCCCTGGGCTAGGAGGCATCTTTGAGTTACTGCTGCTCGGCGTGACCATGGACGTGGTCCCCAGGGACCCCTGGGAGGCCCTGCAGGAGATCGTGTTTATGCTGAAGCTGGGCGGCTTCCAGAGGGAGTCGAGTGTGGTGTGCAGGGCAGGCTGGGCCTGGAGACGCACCCCGTGGCCTTGCCCTTGGGACATCAGAAGCTTGGCTCAACCTCAGATCCTCAGGAGGGAGACCCCGGCCAGACAGAGAGGGGCAGCAGGACCCAGACAGAGAGGGGCAGCAGGACCCAGACAGAGAGGGGCAGTAGGACCCAGCAAGGACTGTTCTTCTCTGGGGAAGAGTCTTAAGCCAAGGCTTTGGAGGAGAGGCCGTGGAATTGGGGGAGCAGCCACCCCGATTGCCCTCACCAGGGGACGGTCCACGTGAAAACCCAGGTGACAGGGAGGCAGCATCGCCACTGTCCGCTCCAGCCTCATCTCCTCTCTCATGCCAGCCCCTCCCTGTGGGGTCTGCATGAGGTTCCTGTAAATGGCCCTCTCCCCACCCAGAGCCTGAGCCCTTGGAGGCTCGCCTCAGAGGAGGCAGGACAGAGGAGGAGTCTTGCTTTGGCCACCCACACTGCGGACCTGGAGGACCCGGCCTGGGTGTGGTGGGCAAAGGGCTTCCTCAGCCCAACCCCAGAGCTGGTCTGGCGCACCTTCCTGTGTGGGCCCTGGGCAGGGGTAAGACGGACGGGTTCCTAGTGGGTACTTCTCCCCAGAGGGGTCAGCCCCCTGCCTGCTGTCCCTCCAGATGCCCGAGTCAGAGCAAGTCACTGCCCTTCCTAGAGGAACACAGGGTGGGAGGCCCCCAGGAGCCTGTATGGGGCACGGGATGCGTGTGGAAGACCCCACGCTGCTGCAGCTACCCCACCAGGGTCCTGTCCATCTGCAGGATGGTGACAACGTGGCTCAGAGGCAGGAGCCAAAGGCTCCTGAGTAGAAGGGTCTGTATCCAGAGCTAGCCCTGGTGCCCGTGTGGTCCTGGGCTGGAGGGCATGTTGCAGCCCCGGCCTGGCCACTGAGGAGGTGACTGTGCAGAGGTGGGAGGGAGCAGGGAGCAGGGCTGCGAGAGGTCCTGAGGGTGCTGGGTGCAGCAGGTGCCACTCACCAGGGGTCACAGCAGCTTATGGCTGGGGAGCTCCAGCTGGAGGGTGGGGAGGTGACTTTGGAGGCTCAGCGGGGGCTGGAGGGGCTGCACAGGGGTGGGGCAGGCCCTGTGGGCTGTGGGCGCTGCACATCAAGGCCGAGGAAGAGCCTTTGCAGTGCAACCTGGGTTCACGTCGTGACTCCCACTTTGGGTAGCTGTGTGGCTTTACTAAGTTTACAGGATCTCTCTGAACCTCGGCTTCCTCCTCTGTAAAGTGGGGAAGGCTGTCCAGTGTGTGGTTGTTGTGTTCACACAGACATCCACTCCAGGGCCGAGTGCCAGGAGCCTAAGGGTTGGAGTCGCCTTGTCTGTGAGCAGGAGAGGGACACTGAGCTTCCTCCTGCCTCTTGGTTGGGCTGATGGGTGGAGGTGGTGCAGGAGTGGGTTTGTTCTGGAAGATGGTGGGCTTAGCCCTAGACACGCGTCTACATTGCCAGTGGGAAATCCAAACGGAAAGGTCTGGTGTGACGAGCAGGGGTGGCTAGGGACTTGGGACTGGGCACTCTGTTCAGGCCAGCTGGCAGACCTGGGCCAGCGGGGGCTGTGGAGCTGGTCATGGGGGAGTGTTCTCTCTCAGAGTTGTCTTCAGCTGGCTGAGCTGTGTCAGTGGTGGGAAGCTCCCCGTCACAGGAGGTATGTGCCCCAGCGTCCCCGTCTATGCACAGCTGTGTGTTGCTTGACGATCGAGTACATTCTGAGAGGCACCTATCAGGATTCCGTCTTCTGGTGGACATCGTAGAGTGTACTCACATGGATCTGGATAGTGAGGGTCAGTCACCCCATGGGGCGCCTTGGTTCAACCAAGAGATACGGCAAACACGAGCTGTGGGAGTCTGCTGTTGTGTGACATAGTGTGACAATTTCACAGTCGCTTTTATGTATGTGTGTGTGTGTGTGTATTAGTTGTAGATGGATGCAATACCTTTATTTTATTTATTTATTTGTCACATGGATTGAACCCAGTGCCTCACACATGCGAGGCAAGTGCTCTACCACTGAGCCCCAGTCCCGCCCACACAGTCGCTTTTTTAATAAGTAGGAGCGCACTTGCAAACAACGGAGTCTAGGACCCCGGACCCCAGGACAGAGGCCACCTTTCAAGAGCTGGGCTCGAGCGGGTGCGCCTGTGCTTCTGCACCACTGGCTGCACAGTCACACCAGACTCCAGGAGCGACAGGCCGGTGACTGCACTATCACAGTGACGTCACTGGGTGATAGGGAAATCTCAGCTCCATTAGGATCTTACGGGGCCACCGTTGACGCCTGGGAGCGTGGCACATGCTCCTAAGGGGAAGGGCGCCTGCCCACCCTCAAGGCTCTTTGAAAGGCAAAATGAGATCCAGACCCTGCCTCCCTGTGACTGTCAAGTGCAGCTCCCGAGGGGGTGCCGGTGGCAGGCTGAGAGGGATGGCTGCCTTTGCCTGGTGCGTCCCTCTCCTTCCCCTTCTGACCCACCTCACTCTAGCTATGGACCCCAAAGCCACCTGCAGATGGGAAGAAAGCTCTTTTGTTAGTTTCTCGGCACACAGACAGAGTGTGGCCCGTCCAGCTCAGCTCTGCAGAACTGGGTCTGTCCACCTGGGTGGAAAGTGCCACCGATGCTTCTGAATCATACTTGGTCTCCTGGGACTTGCAACTCCAGCCAGTTCCAGCTCCAGCTAGAGGGGAGGGGCAGGCTGGCAGTGTTTCGTTTCCCTGAGTATTTATCCATCAGCACATGCGCCCGTGCACCTGTGCACACACCCCATTTATGCTACTTACCCTCAGGTGCAACGGTGTGTCGATTTGGACACGTCCGTCTGTTCTTGGCCATGGGCAGGTGATGTAGCATCAGCCAACTGCAGAGCTGCCAGTGCCATTCTCGTTCTAAGTGTCACCAAGATGCTCATGCGGGGAAGGGGCTGAGAGGGACTGTGGGGGAGCATGGCGGTTGGGAAGGTCACCTGTCTCAGCTGCAGATGGAGTGGGGACCCCAGCTCTGCCCACTTCTCAGAGCTCAGCATCTCCACCTGGTAACAGGAGAATGGCCAGGGTGTCCAAATGTGGAAATGCTGGTCACTCCAGCCTGCAGAGCAGACCGAAGCCTCAGCTCTCACTGTCACTAATGGATGTTGGTGGCACTCTCTCGTGGGCTGAGAGGCAGCTGGGGGCTTCTCTGCTACAGGCTCAGCTCTTGCTCTGATGATCTCTTCAGGACACATGTCCCTGCCTTTTGGCAGGTACCCACAGTATCCACCTGGCAAGTCTAATCCTGGGCAGAGATAAGCATGGCCAGGTCTTCAAGTGTTGAGACCAGGCCACACCCTCCTGGAGGCCCTGGCTGTGAGCCTGGGCAGCTCAGCTTCAGCCCCTGGGATATGTGTGTGTGTGCGTGAGTGTGTGTGTGCGTGGAGGGTGCGAGTGTGTGGATACGTCTGCGCCCATGAATGAGTGTGAACGTGTGAGTGTGAGAGGGAGTGAGTGCGTGACCGAGTGTGTCAATGTGTATTCTTGAGGGAAATAGGAGCCAATCTTCAAGAAAATGCCTGCGTGCCTCATAGCCAGGTTTGTGACCACTAGTCACCCTTGGTGTTCGACTTGGCCCGTTCCGCCTGCTCCAGCAGAAACACCGTAGACGGGGCTCCTACACAATAGGAGTTCATTTCCACGGTTCTCAGGCTGAAGGCCAGGCTCAGGTGCCAGTGGGCAGTGTCTGGGAGCCCTTCCACCTCTGCTCCCCCTGGGCACCTGCACATCCCCACCTGCTCCCTTCCTTGCAGGCTCGGGTCTGCTCTGCCGAGATGGGTGACGGCACACCCGGGGCGGAGAGTTAATTAAATCACACGGTGAACTCTGTAGAACACGGGATGCTCCATTAGGCTGTGTGAACAAGCGCCCCTCCAGCTCCGCTCCCTGAGCGTGTTCAGGCGCGGGCGTAATTACTGCTCACACGCAGCCTCATTAGCCTGGGAGGCGGCAGGAGGCTCGTGCCCAAGGGCTCCACCAGTGTGGGCCTGAGGCTTCCCAGCCCCTGCCAGGCAGGCGCTTCCATCTGTATGCCAGCTCGCCTGGTGTGGAGCTGGTGCACTGTAAAATTAAGGGCATCGAGGGACGCGTGTTCTGTAGATGGTGACACACCAGCCTGGTTCCTTGCTCCAAGTCTGCTTCCCAAGAGAAGATCTTCGAACCCTGAAACTGGGCAAGGCCTCATGTGGAGCTGAGCATGGAACTTTCATCAGACAGAGGCCAGACAAAAGGCTGGAAGGGTTCCAAGCAGAGGGAACAGTGGGGGCAAAGGCTTGGAGGACAAGAGCACCTGGCATTTGGGGTCAGGGATGTTCACTGAGGCCAGATACCGGGGTTCTCATGACTCTAGCCCGAGTTCCATCCATGCCTGGGGCGAGGCTCGGGTTCTTTCCATCTCGGTGTCCCCAGGGCTAAGACATAGAGTGGCAGTCCCTGGTCTGTCATAAGTCTTGATTCTGGTGCCTCCCCGCAGCTTACTTGCTGGTCACACAGTCCACAGTCTTCCAGGTGGCCTCCGCCACTGCCTCCTCCTGCCTCACCTGAACTTCTGGGCTCACTGCCCTTCAGTCCATCTTCCAGATTCCTGGGAGAGAAATGTGATTGGCTCAGCTCTCTGGCCAGCCTGGTGATTGGCTGCTTCTTGAAGAGGGTGATTGCCTCTGCATCCAATCAGTTGAGGGGTGGGGTGCGAGTGGGGAAGAGCCTCTAAGTAGCCAGGGCTCCCTGGAGCTCCCTTAGCCTGGAGTTGGGGCTGGGGCAGGGGACAGTGAAGTCACTGCTTTTACTGGCTCATCAGTTTGTTAATTTTGGGTGTGTATGCATCCTTTGTGGAGAGGGTTCTGGCTTATCTGCCATTTTGCTGGCATTTTAATTCTTTTGTTAACTAGTCTAAGGGCACTTTCAACTAAATTCCCAGCACTGTACTTCCCACATTTTCTGTATCCCCTAAATCAGTGCTGAGCAATGGACATGGAATGGGAACCCTATGTGTAATTTAAAATATCCTGGGAGCCGTATTACACAAATAAAAAGAAATAGGTGAAATTGTGATAATTGATATGTCCAAAATACTATCAACATAATGCAAACTTATCAATGAGACATTTAACATTCTTTTATGTGAAGTCTTGAGCTCTGGTGTGCATTTCAAGCTTACAACACACCTCGGCTCAGACCAGCTACATGGTAGGGGCTTGCATGGCTCTAAATGCAGACTTTGTTGTATATCCTTAGACAATAATTTTAAATCTACTTTTTATATCCTTTGGGAACAAAATTAAGTCCATTTCTGAAGAGTTGAAGAACTTTCCAATCCATTTGTCTAAGGGTATTTGGCTTCAAGACATTGGGAGTTTTGCAATAAATGCTCATGGAATCTGCTGGAGTTTTGGAGGATTAGGTGCGTTCATCCCACGTGCTGTGTCCCATTTTCTGCGGGGCATTGTGGACCCCACCCTGACACTCCACGCCCAGAGTGCACACCGACATTCATTTCTGATTGGTGAGCATGTTGTGTTTCCTGCCATAACACCATCAAGGGGTGGCTTACGAAGACAGAAGTCTTCCCTCGGCAGCTGTGCAGTCCCCAAGGTAGAAGTCAGAGTGGACAGCGGGCCGTGTTGGGAGCACCCTGTCTGGCCAGGCGGCCGTCAGCAACCCTGACTCTGTGGCCTCATTATTCCAGTTTCTGCCTCAGTTTCCACCTCACCTCCTCTGCTCTCTGTCTTGTCTGTGTCTGGCAGGGACACTGTCCCTGGCGTCAGGGCCTGTGGGGGTAGTCCAGGGCGACTTCCTCATCCCAGGGTTCTTCACCGCTTCACATGTGCGAAGGCACTCTTTCCAAATAAGGTCACGCTCACAGGCTCCGGGCATGGGGACATGGACACCTACCTCTTTGGGGGCACCGTTCAACCCACTGCAGTAACCTCTTAGTGTTTTGACGGAAGGAAGATGAAATGAAGAAGAGTCAGCATTTTATTTTTCTAAGTCATGAAGCGCACAAAGTGAGGGGGGTTGTGAACAGCACCTTCCCAGCAAGCAGGGCTGCCTGCGTCTGTGGGGCTGAGGCCACTTTGGCCAGGACCAGTGGGAGCTGGTTGGATGCTTTCCGGCAGGGCAGGTGAAAGCCAGCAGAGGCAAGAATGCCAGAAACTGTCAAAAGTGGCTCTGCTAACGTCAGAGCAGGGCCAGCGGAGCTCACGCACCTGACGCAGGCTGAGTTTCATCCTGGCACTTGTAACCGTCGTTATTATACATTGTCGTGTACCTCTAGGTTATTAACGAGGATGATTAACAGATAAAATAAAGGGAAAAGAGACCTCACCATGATACAGCACTGGGAGTTGAGAGGAATCGTCCGTCACAAAGTAGGTCTTGATGCCAGCAGCCTCTGTGGGCTGTCCCTGCTCCTCTGTGATGCCATTACCATGGTATTCTTGTTCCTGGCTCTTTGTGTCCCATCCTTCTTTTATACGATCATCAGAGTGGCACTAATCTGTGTCTGCAAATGAGGTTTCCGGGATGTTGTCGAGTCAGCATCTGGATTCGAGACCGGCCGTGTCCCAGAGCCCGGCCTTCTCGGGTGGCGGGAGCAGCCGGCCCTCCCCCAACTGATTGCTCCCCAGGAACCAGGGACTCCTGTTAATGGGCCCAGGAAGCCATACACTGTAATGAAGGTGCTCGTGTTGGACCTCGGCTCAGCGTTGCCCTGGGGTCCCCTCCTCATTAAATAAATGGGGGTTTTCCTGGTGCCTTTGAGTTGGGAGGGAAGCTTTATGTCCTCACCGCATCCATTCATCTCTTTATCCCCCTTTCATGTATTCAGCTGTTTATTTATCAAGCCTCAGTTCTCTGCCTGCTGAGAGCCAGTCCAGGGCGGGCAGGATGCGGGGCAGTGGCTGCAGGGGGCGGTGGGCTGTCCCCGCTGCTCTACTCCAGAGCTCTGCCAATGCAGGGGATTCCCTTTACCTTCTCCCTGGGTTTCCTCATCTGTAAAATGGGAAGACTAATAAACTAGTAGCGGCCCCACACGGGGGCTGTGACGACGCAGGAGCTGGTGGCTGCAGCCTGCACACTGCCCCAAACAGGCAGTGAGAGCAGATGGAAACCCCAGCTCCCGTCACACACTTGTGCCAGTGACTGTCCTGCAGGACTGCGCAGGAGGCCACTCATCTGACTGCGCTGATGGGGCGGGGGAGGCCTAGGAGCTGCCGGGGCTGCCCGAGGTGCACAAGCCACAGGCTGTCACCCCGCAGACCTGGCCACAGCGGTGGCACACCGGAGCCCCCTCTCTCCTGGGCTGCCTCCTTGGGGTCAGAGTCCACTGCAATCATCCCTCCACCTAAACAGTACACAGGGAAAGATTAACGTCGACTTGGGCACAGCCAAGCGCTGCCGGAGGAAGCTGAGCGTGTCGGCATGGGCAGAGGCCAGGGGAGCTCTTCAAGGCAAATGAGGAAGATTATGTAAGATGTTTTGAAACAATAATCCTTGGCCGCAGGATCAATAACCAGGGTGACATCAGTCCACGGTTAAGCAGACAATTGCTGGGCAGATGTTCTTGCAGACCTCTTCTTGGTGAAGAGCCCTTTATGGTAGCTCCAGTGACCGGGCGTAGGCTGGCACACTCTCCTGTACCACCTCCTGGTTCAGTTACTTATTTTGGTTAGGGTGGGACAAAACGGACTTGGTTTGGATTCTGACCGCCTTCCCAGGCTGTGCCCCATGCTCCTGGCTGCTCCCTAGCCCGCCTCTGGGCCTCTTGCAGGCCCCCGCTCCTGCTATGCACAGGCTGTGTGGTAGCTGCAGATTCCTGGCCCCAGGGCAGGCCCCAGCTCAGGCCCCAGCTCAGGATTTTCCGGGCCCACCATTTCTCCACCGGCACCGAGGTTCATTCTGACACACTTGCGGGATTGGGAATCTCTAAGGCCACTTAGGGGATCCTACAGTCTTTAGGGTGACAGGCTTGCTGCCTAGGTGCTTCGTAGCTGGTGTCGCAGGTGTCCCACCAAGCACAGGAAGTGAGCATCTCTGTGCCTGCAGAGTGCTGGCGATGGCCATCAGGAGCAGCAGCAACCCCTCCTGGCAGGTGTGCACCCATCAGACAGGAGGGGTCTCCTCCAGGACTACACGCTTGTGCCTGTGGAAAGGGCTCCTATCGCAGAGGGTGGCAGTGTGCTCCGTGAGCAAGGTCAGGGGCAGCTTTGGGGAGGCCTCAGCCAGGGACCTTCCTGCAGCTAGAGCTCCCCAACTGCAGCTGGTCACCAACCCAGGCTTTTCGTCACCTCCACACACTTAGGCACAGAGCTGGGACTTGAGTGCAATTCAGCTCTTTGTTTTTCCCATCAAAGGAGATGCTTGGGGAGCAGGAGAGGAGAGGTCAGGGGTCAGTGCTCCGTGTTCCTGCTGCTGAGCCACGTCTGAGTGGACGCTGTCTCTGGGGCTCCCCCTCCCATGAGCAGTCTGCCTTTTTCAGCCAAGGAGCTGCTCTGGGTCCTGCATCTTTCCATTGGCCTGGGGAGTGACATCCTCATGGGCACAATCGTCCACTGACACGGGAGGGAATCCTTGTGCTGCTGTCCTCCACTGCTCGGTGGCTCTGGTAAGCCTGAGCTTCCCCCCCCCGGCCTTGGTAGAACTGATAGGTCCTTCTTCTTCCCGGTTTTACTAGCTGGTCCTTGAGGATGTGCATGATTCAGAGACAGGCCAAGTGACGCAGCTTCTCCTTGGCTGGTGGGTCTTTCTCAGTGGGTTGTTCAGGGCCTTGCAGAGGGCTGGCGTTCCAGGCCCACATCTGCTGGTGATGTCCTGCATCCTTCTACAGGACAGGTCCCCCAGCCCAGCACCTGCCCCTTCCCACCCAGAATGCCTCCCTACCTGCAGAGTTTCTGACCTCGGTTCAGGAGGATCCAGGGTGCAGCTCTGCCTCCTCCAGGAGGCTGCCCCTGACCTCAGGCTGGGTGCTGGTCCCTGGCCTCTCTTCAGGGCAGCACTGGGTGCACCATGTGGTGCTTGTTTACCCCCGACTCCGCCAGGAGCCTAGGAGGCCCTAGGGACAGGGGCTGCGCCCAGGCTCCACCACTCCTGGCCTAGTGCTGAGATGGGAGGGGGAGGCAGGAGGACAAGGATCCAGGAAGAAAGGGGTGAGGAAGGAAGGCCAGGGAGGGCAGGCTCCACTGCCAAGGAGGGTGAGCACACTGGGGACGCAGAGCGAGCCCACCAGCCACCTGTGTGCTGTGCTTCCCCACTGGGTGCACAGGTGGCTCCTCACTGGGGAAGTGGGTGGGGTGCAGAACTGCCCGTCCAGTGGCCAGGGTGCAGGGCGGAAGCCAGGCAGGTGTGTGCAGAGCTTACCTGCTCAGCTGCTGCTTGATCTTGGGTAGGCCTCTGTCTTCTCACCGAGAGAGGATGCCAAGGCTGAGGGTTTGGTAGCTGGCCTGAAGTCCCACAGCTAGTGAGCCACAGAGCCTGGGACTTGGGCCTGCCCGTGGCTCTGACAGCCATGCCATGGGGCACTCTGCCCTCCTGCTGAGGTACGTGGGCCTCCCGTGGGTGCTGGCACAGAGGAAGTGGACATGGTTGTCACTCAGCACCCCAGCAGCCCGGGTGGGCGATGCCCATGGGTTCTGCTGCTCAAGCACAGGAAGACAGGCCTGCGATTCTGCTCTGGGAGCTCATCACCTGGTCCCTGGAGCACATTTGTGGTCACCACTCCATGACTGTGGCCCCCAGAGCCACTTGGATGCGGGCATGGGGACAGAGGACTGGGAGCCTCATGGGATCATGTGGAGGAGGGTGGAAAGGAACCTCAAGCCCAGCTCGCAGGGCATCCAGGACTGGGCCTGGCCTTGTGTTCTGCCCACAGCTGCTGTCCTGGGCATTGGCCTTGGCCTTGGTCTCTGGAAGGCCCAAAGCCTGGCATCTTCTCTGCTGTGATCTGTCTGGGATCAGCGGCCCTAGAATATCAAGCGCCACCACCCTAGCCAGTGTGCATGAAAGCTGCTGGGCCAGCACATACCAAATATTGAAAGTAAAAACGTAGATGAGTGAGGCCGTCTGAAGGCCGCTCCTGAAAGTGCTCCATCTGTGCTCATAATTAACTGTCCTTACTGTGAACAAGTCCAGAGGTAGAAGTCTCAGCCCTGGTCATGTTCCCAGAGGGGTGAGTGGGCCGAATCGTGCAGGGCAAACATTTCTGATAGGACAGTGATCGGCTCCCAGCCCTGGACTGTCACAACCTGGGAGCAGGGAGGTGGGGGAGTCACAGCCCAATTCTGATGTGTTTATTCAGGGGCCTTGGCCAGCCTTAACTTTGACATTGGGCTCTGGGCGCCTTGTGACTGAGGGCACCAGCCCAGGAGCATGGGAGAGGGGCCAGGAGCTCCAAGCGCTAAGGAATGTGTCAGTAGATGCCTCGATTGGTCCAGTTAAGTGGCCAAATCGCCCAACATGCTTTTAGAACAGTGGTTGCCAAACTTTTTGGTCTTTAGATTCTTTTACACTCTTAAAAATTATTCAAGATCCCCAAAAGCCTTTGTTTATGTGGGCTGTGTCTGTTGATACTTGCCATGTTAGAGAATAAAACTGAAATTGTTAAAAGATTTATATATGAATTTATTTCAAAATAAAAATTACAATTTATTACATGTTAACATAAATAATTTTTTTTCTGAAAAACTATGCTTTCCAAAACAAGGCATTAGTAAGAAGAGTGGCATTTGGTAAACCTCTCTAATGCCTGGCTTAATAGATGAAGCTGGATTTGCAGATGGCTGCTGCTTTGTCTGGTGCGTATGTTGTGTGACTGCAGTATCACCACCTCACACATGGAGCTGGACATGGAATTGGGAGAGGTAGGGCCCTGCAAGTCCCTGGAAGGATCTTGGGGACTCCCAAGGGTCTGAGAACACAAATCTGAGAACTACTGATTCAGGCGAACTGAAGGATAATGTGTGTTAGCCCCAGGGGACTTCATGTAAGGACAGGGAAGCCCATGGTCTTTAGAGTCCTGACAGTGCCCTACTTGGACATGGAACAGGAGAGAATTACTGGTCACATGGCCTAGCCTCCAGCTCCCATCAAAGCCCTCCACCCTTTGGCTCAGCTCTCCTGGCCGTTTCATTCCGCTATAGACTTCTGATGTCCAGCAGGACTGCACGTTTTTGGTGGGAACCTGTCTGCAGGTGGCCACCATCAGCTGCATCCTGGTTTTCAGGCTTCCCTGCTGAATGGCCTCTTCCTCTGCCCCCCACGCCACAGCCTCCACTCTTCTCAGAATCCAAGGGTGTCATATGAAGGGCTCTGTCGTGGAGGGGCAGCCATGGGCTCCTTCCAGGCTCAGCTCAGGCCACTCTGCTGGCATCCAGCTTCCTGCCATCCTCTGGAGAGCGAGGGGATGGCTCACCCGGGTGATGGACATAATTCTACCTGTGTGGCACAGCACGGTGCTTGAGCCAAGGCCGGGGGCCAGAGCCCTTGGCCGAACCTGGGTGAACCTGTGTCTTGACAGGTAGGGTGCTCCTGATCCATGCAGACTGCACCAAGCGCTGCTTTCCCTTCGCGGGAAGGGGGTTGCTTGGGCGTGGTATGGATGCCCACGGTTCAGCACCAGACCTGCCCTACTCCGGAGGCCTCCCATGAGGGCAGCTGGCTGCTTCTCCTTTTCTCCTTTAATACTTTAATAAAGTGAACTGCTTCCCTCACAGCACTGAGCTTGGGGTCCTGACCAAACGCACATGAAACCAGCACCGCTCATGACGTCCCCTTGTCCCTAAGTGGTCCATTCTGTCTCGGTCCTGCACCCACGCAACTACCCACTAGTTTCTGTCGCTGTGTAGCGGTTCGTACTTTCTAGACTTCCACATAAATGGAGTCAGCCGTGCGTGCCTGTTTGGTCTGGCTCCTATCACCCAGCTGACTCATTCTGAGAGTCCTCCCTGCTCTGCTGTCTGGTGCCTGTGGGATGTGATCTTCACCACTGCTGAGTAGTAGCCCGTGGTATGGATGGGTCACCAGTTGTTCATCCATCTACCTGTTGATGGAAACTTGGGTTGTTTCCAGTTCTGAGCTGGGCAGATCCGACCGCTGTGAACATGTGTGCACATGTGCTTTGCTTCCTGTTGGCTGCGAGGAATGGGCGGGTCACATGGTAGGCCCCGCGTGGCTCTTTAGGATCCTGCCAGGCTGATCCCCAGGGGCACCTTCCTTGCATAGGCCCAGCAGCATGGGGACCTGCGTTGCTCCTCATCATCACCAGCTTGGTCTTTTGGATTTAGCTGTCCGTGTGGGTGAGACCTGGCGTCTCCTTGTGGTTTGGACTTGCTCCTCCCCGATGGCTCAGGACATAGCACGTCTTCTCCTGTGTTGACTGGCTTTCGTGGGCTTTGCTGGGGGTGTCTTTCCAGTCTCTTACTCAGGTCGCTTGATTCTTACTAAGCACTAAGTCCTTCCCTGCTTTGGATGCGGGTGGCTTGTTAGGTGTATGCATTCCCAGTGTTTTCTCCCATCCTGGGGCTTGACTTTTTGTTTTCATAATAGTTTCTTTCAAAGAGCAAATGTTTGTAATTTTGATAAAGTCCAAGAAATCCATTTTTCATTTGTTGTTCATGCTTTTTGGGATGCTTTTTGGGTCTTGTCTAAGAAATAAAAGTTGCAAAAGTTTCCCCCGCAGTTTTACTGTCTCGACTTTTCTGTTGAGCTGTGTGCTCACCAGTACCCCTTCTTCCCGCATGGACACTTGTCTGGAGCAAAAACCACCCTTTCTGCACTGAACCGCCTCTGGGCCTTTGGAAAAGCCAGCTGGTCATGGAATTGCGGGTCTGTTTCTGGATACCTGCTCTGTTGCTTGGATCTTTCTGTCTAGTCTTTTACCAACGCCATGCTCTCTTGATGGTCATCACTTTATCTTAGTCTTAAAATCAGGTTAAGACTTCTGGCTCTGGCTTTCTGTTGTCTGGCCTAGGCTAGGTCCTGTCCATGAGGAACATCTGCCACTCATGTAATCCTATGGCCTTCTGAGACAGGGTTAGTATTAAGCCCATTGACAGATGAGGAGACTGTGGCTGGGGGATGAGTATCCTCCTCAGGTGACTAAGAAGAGGAAGGGAAGCTGGAATCCAGGGGTCTAGCCAAAGCAGCTATTTCTGTCCCCAGAACCTGTGAGGCTGGAATGAGTTGATTGCTTTCCTTGTCTGTCTCCCTCTAAGCCACCATGGAGACATAAACCATCTGGACATCCACCTTGGTGGCCCGGCCCCAGGAACCTGGCATAGAGTGGACATGGGTGAATGTCGGGCCAATGAATGAATGGCCAATGGCTGCAGGTCAGCGCCAGATCTCACCAGCCCTGGGCCCCAGCTGGGATTGGAGGCAGAGTGCTGTGGCCTGGGCTGGCAGAGGGGCCTGGGGAGGCAGCTGTCCTAGGAACACACGGCGTAGAGTCAGACCTCACCTGCAGACCTGCCAGCTCCTGGGGTGAGACAGACACTAAGCTGGAGGGAGGAGGAAGGGGAGGAGGGCCCAGGGTTTGCCCCTGCAGGAACAGGTGCAGAAACGGGTGTCCTCCACCAGGAGCAGGTGGGAGGGTGTGGCCCCGGAGTCCCATGCTGCCTGTCCTCTGGGCCCCTGTTCATCCTGCCCAAGCCAGAGCAGCTATAGACAAAGAAGGCATAGAGGGACCCCGAGGCTGGTCCAGTCCCCTCACTGGCACCTGAGGCTGGCGCCCACACAGCACAGGTACAGCACCTGATGTCTCTTCCCAGGTGTGTGGTCCGTTCAGCACGCCAGGCGCCTCCTTCAAGTGACGCCTCCCAGTGACCCAGGGGGGGGGGGATTGATTACAGTCAGAGGGCGCGTGTCTGGTGGGGGGCCTCCCTCACTGTCCTTCCTTCCAGCCGAGCTCCCTGGCTTGGTATCTGCAGTGCTGGATGGGGCTCCTGGGGCTCCGTGGTGAGCAAGGATCCTGCTGAGTCCACGAGGGGCTTCCTGGGCCTGTGCTGGGTTGGGTGGGTGCAGGTGCTGCTAGGGAAGAGGCTGGACTCAGAGGTGACATCGGGGTTAAAGCCTGGCCTTGGGCTCCTGCTGGTGTGGACCTGGGTGGCTCACTTGGCCAGGGTGTGCCCAAGCTGGCCCGTATTGGCTGGTGGGAGCCAACTGGAAGTTCTTGAGCCCATTATTAAACGCAGGTGCTTGGAATCAGCCCTGGTAGGAGCAGGCACTCCACAGACATGGTGAGCTCCACGGGTCAGGCCTCTACCTCGCACTCGGTTCCCCAGTGCACCTCGGACCTCTCCCAGAGCCTGTTTCCCTGTCTGTAAGAAGGGCAAGTGATGCCCACCCTCCTCTTCAGGCTGGCTCCACCATTGAGTGGGGTCACAGGTGTGCAGTGCTCCTAATGGCCTAAGCAGGAAACCAGGTGGAGGGTCTCCACACTGTCCACTGCTGTTGTCACCCACAGAGCTGCAGCTGCCTGGCTGCAGGGGGTGTGCCCGAGGACGGGCCAGCAACTGGGGTGGAGGGCTCTGCACCCCCGTCCCTCGGTTTCTCTTCTAAGGGGCGCTGTAATCCCAGTGGCAGGTTGGTGAGTGTGGTGGCACTGCAGTCCCCTTAGGCCACGCCCATGCCTCAGGACCTGCCATTTCCTCGATTGCCATCTAGTGACCCAGGCAGAGATCTGTACTGGCAGAGGGTCAGGAGAGGGGCTGCAGGGGAGGTGGAAGAGAGGCCGGGAGCCTGGAGGCCATAGGCAGGAGGGTCCCTGGAGAGCAGCCACAGCATCCAGAGGACCTATCCCTTCTCAGAACAGAGACCCTGGGGACATGGCTGCTGCCATTACTCCTAGAGACCAGAGATGGCCTCACCTGTCTGTCAAGCCCACATCCCCAACCCGTGGGGTCTCTGGCTCTGCACCCCAGCTGGCACCTGAACAGGGTGACTGGCCTCCTCTACCTGTCACCCAGAGACTGGCACATGGGGTGGTGCCACAGGAGGGCTGGGGCAGAAGCCAGCTTTGCTCTGTGCCATGGGCAGTTCTTGCTGAGTGTGAGGGCGAGCTCCCTCCCTGGTCAGACTGCCCACTTGGCACAATTCTGAATTCTTGTTGCCTAGAATACAGTCTAGCACTTAGTAGGTGTGCAGGAAGTTCTGGTTGAATAAGAAGTGGCCTCTTCTGGAGAAATGAGCGATGCTGGGCTGGCACAAGGGCAGGCGTGGTGTTGGGCGTGGATGGTGAGCGAGAGCATCACCAGGCACGTGGGCCTTTATTCCAAGGGCCATGGGGAGCCACAGAAGGCTAGCTGGTTTTAGAGAAGACCCCTGAGACTGCGGCTGCTGGGTGACGTGGCCTGGGCTAGGACAGAGGTGGGGGAGGTAGGCAAAGGAGATGGACCAGCCCTGCTGACTGACCCTCGTGCCCCAGCCTGGGGAAATCTGGTCAGGGACATAGTGGCTCAGTGCCCGAGCCCCTGCCTAGAGAGGACAGGCCTGAGGGGTTCTGGTGGGCACACTGACGTGATGAGGCCTGAAAGGTGTTGCAGTGGCTTGGCCAGCACGGACCCCCTTGCTCGCCTGCCGGCTGGGATCTCAGGAACTAGGCAGGAAGGACAGAGCCCGTGGGACCCCAGGTGCTGGGAGGATAGAAGCCAGCTGGGCCAGCTGGCCTGTCCAGACCCGGGCAGTTCGTCTGAATCAGCCTCAGGCCTGCAGGCTCCTCCTCCTGGCACAGGGACAGCACGTCACTTGTGCAGTCCCCAGCACAGACAGCTCTAGCTATCAACACGTTGCAGATGGGGAAACTGAGGCTTGGAGCCAGCAGGACTCGCCCAGATCCCAGCACCAGGACGGCAAGAGCCAGTGCTGGGTCCCCACGGCAGATCGCCTGCTCGGAAGCCCTCTCCTGTCACTCACTCCCCTGTCCCCTCCAGGTGGCTCTGTGATTGTGTGTGATGCACACCAGCTGCAGTTAGCAACTCTCAGCAGGTCGTGGCTCTGGGCAGTTCTGTCCTCGCCTTGGTCACTCTCGCAGTCAGCCCGATGTCCCCTGTTGGAGATTGGGAGGTGTAGGCTCAGAGTTGTCCAACTTGCCGAGAATCACTGAGAACACACCGGGCCTGGCTTTCTTGCCTCCCAACCTGCGGGCGCTTTGCCAGGGTCCTCAAACCTCGGCACACAGAAGGAGAACTTTCCCCTGTGGTGTGGCCCGGGGAGTAGGGCCAAGAAGAGGAAGTTGCTTCTTCTTCAGGAGAGAAGCCCAGGTGATTTTGGGGACAGGCTTTCTGGAGCCTGTATTGCAAGAAGACAGGTGGGGAGCAGGTGGTCTCCTTCACCTTGATCTGTCCTGAGGTCAGTGGCTAGCCTCAGGCCACCTGGCCACCTTAAGGCCACAAGAGTCTGATCGAGGACAGCCCCCAGAGAGCTGTGCTGAAACCAGGGCTGGGTGTCACTAGCAGCTTGACTGTATCCTGCTGACCATAGGCAAATTCACCGCTGCCCCGTCCCCCTCCCCCAGGCCCATCTGCCTCTGCCAGCCCAGCCAACAGACACTCAGGAGGAATTGCTGGCCGCTGTCCCTTCCTCCCCCTCCCTTGTCCCTTGTAGAGTGGCCTGGAGGGGGCAGCATCTTTCCACCGTCACCCTGGCTTCCGCAGCCATCCCTCAGCTGGCAGAGCTGGGCACAGCTGCAGCTCAGGGGCCCAGGATGCAGGGGCTTCCACAGGCTTATGATGTCCCCCAAGGGACCTGTCTTGGAAACATCATGATGACCGAATATCATGAGAGGGGACCCAGGTCTAGATGCGCTCTGAAAGCCCTGTGGGGCGGGAGAAGCCCCAGCCCCAGGAGGCTGCGTGGCGTGGTCCAGAGCAGGCCGTATCCAGGGGACAGGGTGTAGGTCAGTGGTTGCTGGTCTGGGGAGGAATGGGGTACTGCCATGGGCACAGGGCTCCTTTGTGGGGTGCTGGAAATCTCTGGATTAGATAGTAGGAACGGTTTCCCGCGTGGCGAGTACAAAAACCACAGGCACAAACACTTGGGAATGGTAGGTTTGATGTCATGTAGGTTAGGCCTCAACTGACGCTTGAAATAAAAACAGAACCAGCCAGCGCAATGGTGCATGCCTCTAGTCTCAGCACTTAGGGAGGCTGAGATAGGAGAATCACGAGTTCAAAGCCAGCCTCAGCAACGGCGAGGCGCTAAGCGACTCAGTGAGACCCTGTCTCTACATAAAACACAAAATAGGGCTGGGGATGTGGCTCAGTGGTCGAGTGCCCCTGAGTTCAATCTCAGGTACAAAACAAAAACAAACAAACAAAAAAAACAACTATTGTTATTCTGGTGTCTCCCTGAGCCAATGATGAGCCAGAGCGGAGCCTGGAGAGGTCACATGAGGAGCCACGATGAAACCCAGGCTGTGGCTACGTGTCCCCGGCCCGCCCAGCGAGACTCGGTTCCCCCTGGCTCAACAAACCTTTCCCAAGAGCCGCTCATGTGCCAGGCCTTGTGCCCCAGAGACCCCCCTGTGTGCCACAGACACAAGAGGGTTGGAGCCGCCTTTAAGCCTAGGTCAGATGGAGGCTCCCCACTCACTTAGAATAAAGTCCCTGGACCGCCTCCTGCCTGCAAGGTCTGGGATCCAGGCTGGCTGGACTCTGAGTCCCACCCTGCCCTGCCACCCTCTGCACACACTGGCTTCTTGCTGGCCTGCAACAGGCCTAACTCGCCTCAGGGCCTTGGTATGTGCCGGTCCCCCAGGTATCCATGCGGCTCCCTCCTGGGTCCCCTCAGGCCTCTGCCAGAACAAGGTCCCTTCCCCCCAGAGTCTGGCCTGACCTCCCTGGCCCTGGCCGTACCTTGGCCCTTGGCCCTCACTCCAGAAAACCTCGCTTTCCATGGAAAGTCGCTGCTAGTCTGTCCCCCGGGGAAGGGACCTGCCATACAGATTCCCCGCGTGCACGGTGCTGGGACCCAGCAGGTGCTCTCAGTCCAGACTCTTTTTACTTTTTGTTATAGGAGAATATACATCACACACCGCTTTTCACCTCAACTACTCTTAGGTGTGTGGTTCAGAGATGAAGTGCCTTCGCAGTGTCCTGCAGCCACCACCACCATCTATTTCCAGAACGCCCCCATTGGTCCCAGAAACTCTGCACCCTCCGACCAAGGCCTCCCTCCATCAGTCTGGTTTTGAATGAATAAGTGAGTCCTCAGTAGGCTTACTGAGCGCCTGTCCATGTAGCTGAGCACC
Source organism: Xerus rutilus (assembly GCA_028644305.1). Lineage (NCBI taxonomy): Eukaryota > Metazoa > Chordata > Mammalia > Rodentia > Sciuridae > Xerus > Xerus rutilus. Next base: position 115,757,406 of record CM053408.1, on the reverse strand, counting down.
CCAGGAAGGTACACCTTGCCATCTCAATCCACTGGCTCAGAGACTCAGGAGCAGTGTTTTCCCAAACGTCACAGCTGTCAGGAGTGGGATTTGAAGCAGGTCTCCCCTTTGCCACACAGCAGCAGTGGCTGGGTTGACTCCACTGTAAGGGTACAACCCAGGCCTCGCTCTGCTGTTCCTTTCTCCCAAGGTCACTGTTCAAGGCAGACATTGCCAGAATCCTCAGCCTGGCTGGCTGGGCACAGGTCAGCAGGCTCCTCTTGGGACTGCTCTTTGAGGTTCTAATGGTCCATTCATCCCAGAGGTCCTGGGGCGGGTGCCAGGACACTGGAACTCTTTTCCAGGGCTTTACAGTGAGTCAGTACTAGGCCCAGTCTGAATGCTGATGTGCCTTCACCTGCCTGCTCTCTGGCTTGGAGATGCTTTTCCTCTCAGGAGCCCAGCTGGGGAGGTGGTGTTGATTTCAGGATTGGCCTGCAGCACCCAGCCGGATTGTGAGGAGGATCAAATGCCCAGCCCTGGGGCTCTGCCTGTCCCCCTCCCTGGTCTTGTGCTCTGTACACAAGAGGTGTGACCAGAGAGGGAGGTGGCTTATACAGAGTCACCAGCGGGAAGGAGGTGGATCCCAGATGTGGGCAGGACCCAGGCTCCCTCCTGGGGCCAGGCCAGAGCCTGTGAGCTGGTCCGGGCACCTGCTTCCTGCCCTGAGAATGCTCTGGCCCAATGGGCAGAGCCTGGAGTCCTGCACCCTGGCTGCATGAGGACAGCAGGTGGCCCCTGGTGCCCACCCATTCAGACACCCTCAAACTTCCACCAGCCCCTCACATGGTGCTCTAGTCCAGTGGTTCAAGCACAGCTCAGGGAGCTGCCAACTCCAAGTTCCCCAAGTTCAGGCTGCAGGAGAGACCTGCTCACCAGTCCTGCATGGTGACGGATGTGGGGACATTCAGTGACCCTGTGATTGTCACCCACTGCTGGTGAGGACTGGCCATGAGACGGGTGCCCCAGGTGGGCGCAGAGGTGCTAGTAGGCAGGCCTGTGCTGGACACCCAGGGAGCCCCTGCCCCTGCCCGGGAGCCCAGCCTCCCCATTCCCCTCAACATGTGCTCCTCGCCGCGCATTCAGTGATGAACTTCCAGACCCGGCGCCTGTCCCGATTCTGAGCCACACTGGCCTCTCTCCTGTGTGCCTGCAGCCAGCCAGGCCTGCTCCTCTGGGGGCCCAGGGTGGGGCGGGGCTGGCACGGGGAGAGGCTGGGTTGGCGTCCCGTCTGCCTGCTCACTGGCTGGGAGGCCAACCAGAGATGCGGGCCATCTGCCGTTTGCTGGGGCTTTGCCTGCTCTGGTGGGCCTGGCAGGGGGATGTGGCTGCCCAGGTCTGTCCTGAGTCCTTCCCTGGGTGGTCTGCAAGACTCCTGCAGGGCCCTCTCTCCCAGGCCCCTTACCTGGGGACCAGAGCTATTTGTCCAGAGCCCCCTGTGGCCTTCCTTGGCCCCTGGGTGCAGTGCCCCCTGCCTAGCCACCCTCTGCTGCATGTCCTTGCCCCAGGCAGCCAGCACACGTAGGTCACACCTGAGGTGACCTACGCTGGCTCTTTTCTGTCCCTGGGAAGCACACGTGCAAACCTCTTCCCTGGCAGTCAGACACCAGGCCCCTCTGCTCCAGGTCTCGGGCCCACCTCTCCAGCTTTCTCCCAGGGTCCTCCTCCAAGGGCTGGGTGGGGACTCAGCTCAGCCCCTGCTTTCTCCCCAGGCCCCATCTCTGACCCCGTTAGTGTCCTGAGAAGCACCAGGCAGGGGTCCAGTTCAGGACTCCAAAGCCAGCCCTCCTGACAGTAATCTTGGCTGTGCTCTCATTAGCTGGGAGGCTTCTGGCAAGTGGTTTGACCTCTCTGTGCCTGGGTGTCTCTGTCTGTACAGCGGGGGAGATGGTCATTGTAACAACGCTTGGAGCTGTGGAAAGGACTCCATGTGGGCAGCGTGCTAGGACCAGGCCACCCCAGGACATGGCCTGAGGCTGGACTTGTCGTCACCTCTCCTGGCCTTCCCCCATTCGACTCACTCTCCATTGGTAATCCTGAGTCCTAGTCTGCGCTGTGTCCCCCAAGACCCCCCCATCCTGTCACTGCTTCCAGGAGGACTCTCAGATCCTGTCTGCCTCACCTGGCCACCCCTTACCTGTGTGTGTCCCTGGGCCTGGGGCGCCCCTGGTGGGCAGGCCTGATGCCCCCTCCTCCCAGGTGGGGCCTGGCTCCTCTTCTGGGAGCCCAGAGAAGGTGCTGGGCAAATTCACTCACAGAGCCCCAGCCTAGGGGACTGGGCGCCAGAGCCCCTTCCTCTGTCAGGGCCTGGCTGCAGCCCTCCTCCTCCTTCCTCTGCTGGCCATGGACCCTGACATGCTCATCAGGTGCCACATACATCCCAAGGATTGCTGGGCTTGCCCAGGCCCTTCTGCTCTGAGCTCTGATACCTGATGGATCATTAACGGTGTGAATGATATACAAGGAGGGGGAGTCCCCGACAGCATCTGAATCTCTGCATCTGCCAGCCTCGGCCAGAGCCTCCAGAGAGCTTTCTAGTCCATGGGCCATTTGAGTTTCACATACATCCTAGGAGAACTGTGACCAAGTAGTGATGACAATTCCCCTTTTACCCATGGGGCAGTCTGGGCTCAGAGAGGGTGAGTGGTTTGGGTGAGGTCACATAGCTGGTAAGTAACAGGCCAGGGCTGGAATGTCCAGGTGGATCACAGTGGTCACCTTATCACTTTCCCCATATGGCATAGTGGAGAAGAAATCAAGCCCATGCCCAGGCCAGGGTGTGCCCTGTGGAGTCAACTAAGCTTCTTAGTTTTGTTAACTGGACAAATACATCCTTTCCAAATTGGAGGGTTTTCAGTGACTATTTCTGCAAATCTTTCTTCCCCTGTTCTCTCTCCTTTTCTCCTGCAGCTCCAACTGCATGGATGTCAGGGTTTTCTTCTTCACTGTTCTGGGGATGGAACCCAGGGCTGCACATACATCGGGGCAAGTGCTCGACACTGAACCACATCTCTGGCCCTTTTTACTGGATTTTGAGACAGGTCTTGCTAAGTTGCTGAGGCTGGCTTTGAACTTGCCATCCTCCTGCCTCAGCCTCCTGAGTAGCTGGGATGACAGGCGTGCGCCACAGCGCCCAAATCAGACGTTTTGATAACATCCCGCAGGCCCCTGTATATCTCTGTTCTTTTTCTTTTACAACAGTTTCCTTTTGTCTTTGTTCTTCAGATTGGGTGATTCCTGTTGATCCTCAAGTGCACTATCCCTCTGTCATCTGTCTGTGTTAAGCAATTCCGTGATCTTTCTGTTCCAGATCTGCCTTTTTTTGTGTTAGAATTCCCCTTTAGTTCTTTCCCCACCTCTGTCCAGTTTTCCTTTCTTTTTCTGAGATATGAGCAGACTTTCTTTATGTCCTTCACCCAGTTCTGAGAGCTATTTGAACCTCTCTGTTGGTCAGTTCCAGCACCCAGGACATCTCAGGGGCCGTGGTCCCTGATGTCCGTGGACACCTGGGCTGATTCCATCTCTTGTGTGCTGTGCCCAGGGCTGTAGGGAACACAGGAGTGCAGGTGTCCCTTTGACATGCCGATTTCATTTCCTTTGGATATACACCTGGGAGCGGCATTGTGGATTATGTTGTATTTGGAGACAGTGCCGGAAATCAAGTGTACACTCAGGTTGCTGGTGGGCCACTCCAGGCCAGGAACCTAGGATCACTTCTCTGAGCCTTGGCTGGCCTGCAGTTATTTAGAACCTGCCCCGTGCATGCATGGTTTGAGGGCAGCCAGAGATGTGGGCAGACTTTACTTACATATTTGGGGATCCCCTCTCCAAAGAGCTCTTTCCAGGACCTTCTCTCTCGCTTTTGCAGCTGGTGGGGTGGCCTCAGATTGTTTTCTGGTGTACACCTATGAGACGGTGGCCGTCTGAGTTTCCACAGTTGCATGGCCCTGGCTGGGGCTTGTCCTTGGGCTGCAGGTCAGGAAGCAGGCCCAGTGTAGAGCTTTTCTTCAGTGGCCGCCCACCTGCTTTGGGTAGCCCTCCCAATGCCTTCAGATAGTTCTGCTGGTGGGGTTTTGTGGTCGCTTAAGGCCTGTGATTGCCATCTGTGGGAGGGCTGCTCGGGGGGCTGCTGGGCTACGGCAGGAGCTCTGGGAGCAGCGTGTAGAGAGCGAGCCTCGTGGGCACCATGCTGCGCTGCCCCCCACTGCCCCCGTGGTCTAGGCTAGAGTTAACAGCGACACAGAGGGCTCCAGGTGGGGAGTGCTCGGTGCCCTGAAGGGGCCCAGCTGTGGGAGAGACCACTGAACAGGGGGTGGTGAGAGAAAGGCTAGCCGGGGGCTTCTGGGAGGAGGTGGTATGGAGCTGAGATGTGCCAGGCTTTCAAGATGGGAGGATAGCCTTGGTCCAGAGGTGGCACCAAAGGGGAGGTCACTTTCCCAAAGATAGCGACTGTGAAAAGGGTCACCTCTCAGCTCCATCAGCCACCTGCTGGGCCTGAGCAAGCAGTGCCGGGACTGGTAAGAGGGGATCTGAGGTCTGGTGCTTGCTCCGTAACTATTTGCAGATGGGGGCTGGAGGGGCTGGTGGCCAGAACCTCACAGGGTGAGGCTGGGCCACCATCTATCTCACATGCTTCAGGGTTGGTCCCTGAATTCTCTAGAGGCAGAAGCAGAGGGGACAAAAAGCTTTAGCTTCTGTCCAACAAATTATTTTAACTCCTCATTCCTCAGAGTCCCGGTCTGCTCTCTCTCTCTCCTGACCCTCTCATCCCCGCAGGCTCCTGTGCCCTTGATCCCTGGAAGACTCTAATGAGCATCCTGCAGATGAGCAGCCAGGGCTCAGAGCAGTTGTGTGACTCCTCAAGGCCACACAGCCAGGGGGCTGGAGCCCAGAGTCCTGCCCACGTTTCTGCCTGACCCATGAAGAGCTCAGGGGTCGCTGCTTGCCAAGGGAGTTTCATCTCCGCAGCTGCCAAGCGGAACTAGTAATCTCTCCCCGGGGGCTGGCGTGACGTGCAAAGGAGGCAGTGGTTATGAGATGACATATAAATCGTGAATTGCTGGCAGACGTTAGTGTCTGTTACTGTGGTAACAACCCAGCTTTTGTGGCCCTCATTCGCTCTGGATAGCAAGGTCACACTGGCATTTAAACTTAATAGCATTGTTATTTTCCACCATAAAAATAATATACATTATGCATAAGTCCAAATGCATCAAATTGAATAGATCAAATGTGTGCGGATTTTGCATATTGATTATACCCCAATAAGCTTTTTTAAAAATAACATACCTTCATTACCAAAAATCTGGAAAACAGGAAAGTAGAAAGAGGAAGAAAAATTATTTAATTTCAGCCACCCCGAAGGAACCTCTGTTAATGTTTGGGGGAGTTCTTTTCCCACCTTCCCTCAGCTTATTTGCTTATTTAACATGGCTGTGATCACCCATCTATATAATTAAAAACATTTCATATACAGTTTTACATCTTGTTCTTTCCCCTCAGGGGGTCTTAATATGAAATAGTGAGAACCAGACCACATCTGGGAGCCTGGCATGACTGGGCTGAGGCTGGGGCTCCAGCTGAGAGGTGTCCAGGTGTCTCTGGGCAAGGGCGGTCTCTGGCTCCATGCAGGGACAGGATCAGGTAGCCAGGACATTCTGCACCGCGCTCGAGGCCACGTGCGTATTCCCTTAGAGCTGCTTTGTGGGTCTTGTCTTGTTAAGTGCAACAGAACGTGCATCTGTCTTCACAGCCCATCATGAGCTTCTAAGCTCGTTTCTCTTTCCTCTCTTATGTCACCGGCAAAGCTGGTGTTCATGGCTCAGAGGGCAGTACCGGTCGGGAGCTGCTTCCCAAAGGCCTACAGAGAGTGACGTCTGTAGCTGGCCCACCACATGCTGCATGGAGTTTCAAAATGCCACTGCCAATCCATGAGCCCAAGTCCCTGCCCATGTGGCCTTGTGCTCCGGCAGGGAGACAGCCAGCCTGGGCTAGGGCATCAGGCTGCTCTGGAGGGGCTCCGGGGAGCAGATGGCGATCTTAACAAAGGTGGTCCAAGCCGGGCCCTTGAGAGGCAGCAGATAAGCAGAACTGAAAGAGGGGGATGAGCCGTGCTGGCACTCAGGGGCCACCACCCCAGGCCCCAAGAGCTGTACCTCGGAGACAGCCCAGAGGCAGGAGAGGAATGACCGAGAGGGACTGTAGTGGCCGAGGCTGGGGCTGGGGCGGGTATGGGTGATCTGTGGTTGAGTTAAAACCCCAAACCACTGCATACGAAAGTAAACATGTAGCCAGACATAGGACTGTGATCCCAGCAACTCGGAGGCTGAGGCAGAAGGATCACAAGTGCAAGACCAACCTCAGCAACTTAGTGAGACCCTGTCTCAAAATAAAAAATAAATAAATAAGAAGGACTGAAGGTGTGGCTCAGTGGTAGAGCACCCCTGCGATCAATCTGTAGTACTAGAAAAAAAAAAGTAAAGCCGTTTCATCTCATGTCTACAGAGGCCACGATCAGGTCTTCTCTGGGCTTGGCCAGAGGCTGACCTATACTTCCTTCCTCCAGGATGGGTGGGCTAGCTTGGGCAGGTCCTCCTCCTGGCAAAGGCAGAGGTGCAGGTGGCAACTTCAGTGCCTGAGCCCCTTCCACTGTCTGCTGATGTCCTGTAGGCCCAAGCAAATCCCACAGCTTTACCCAGAGTCAAGGGGCAGGGAGCAGATACCTGTGGTGTTCCATGGAGGGCACGGGAGAGAAAGGGTTGGCTTCCTGATGTGTTCCACCTTGGGGGCTTTCAGACCTCCCCGACCCTAACCCTAACCTAACCCTTGTGTTACTCTGAGTATGAGATGGGGGCCACAGGAGGTGTTTGAGCATGGGCATGATGTGGCAGGCTCCCTCTCACTGCTCCGTGGAGGCTGGATTGTAGCTTGTGAAGACAGGGAGGTAAAAGGAGATGTGTGGCATCGGGTGGTGGCAGAAGTGGCTGGTATTTGGGTGTGTCGGTGCGGCAGCAGGGTTGGATGTGGTGTCAGGGAGAGTGTGGAGTTGATGACTTCAAGGCTGAGGGGCAGTTAGCCTCTCTGGAACTGCTGTCCCCTGAGACCAGAAAGCTGCAGAGGGGGCAGTGTGGGAGTTGTAAGTCAGGTCTGGAGATGGCTGGAGGGTTCTGAGCAGACATGCTGTGTCACAAGAATGACACCTGGCTGCTGTCAGGAGAGGGGAAGTATGGGGCAGGGTAGCCTGCTGGCATTCTGCCTGGGACTGAAGGAGGGCTATCTCTCCTGGGGTTTGTTTGAAAGCAGATCCACATCCTAAAGCCAGGCAGGGTCAGGGATTTTGGTGCCTAGAGGTCAGGAAGGGGAGCTACCAGGAAGGGCAGGGGGCACTGCTCTGCTCCCACCAATTTCCCCAAGCAGAAATATATGGGGACAATATTCTAGAACTGTTTTTCAAGACATACTGGAAATGTGGGTTTTTGTAGGAACACGTTCACGTTTCAGGTGTTAGGAATGAATCTGAATTAAGCGTGCTGGTGGAAGAGCCCCCAGCTGGTGAGCTGTAGTGCAGGGCCTCTGCCCCTGGAAGGGAAGCTCCCTTCTGCCAGACCACGGTTCTGTCGTCCCCACAGCTTTCCCTGGCCCCCAGGCTGGGCTCTGGAATGTTCAGGCTGGTCATCTCTGTGACTGGAACCTGTGCTGGTGACCACAGGGGAGGCCTTGTACTTCCCAGAAGTCAACATTGAGACCTGGGGATGGGCCAGCCCTGGGGGCCAAAGGCTCCAGGTATTAGGTGACTCCATATGCCCATAAGGAAGGTCCCCAGTTATCCTGAGGAAACATGGGTGGGAAGAAGAATGGGAGGAGCAGTGGAGCTGAGCTCAGCCTTCCAGGCAGACAGGATTCAGAAGCCTGCATGGAGGCTGGGCTCTGAAGAGGAGGGGAGGTTCACCCCAACCCTGACTGGGTTCGAGGTCCTCAGCAGGCCCCTGGCAGGAGAGTGTCTTGTTTGTCCTCGGAGATGCTGGGAAGGGACGGCCTGTCCAGGTGGCTGGAGTATAGGGGCCTGGGGTTCAAGACAGGAGGGGGAGGCCTTTAGAAGACACCTCTAGTCTCCACTGAACTTGTCCAAGTTCTACAGAGTCTGCTTGGCCACTGTGGCCCCCCAGCCTCACCCCCACCCCTTCCTCTCATGATGGCTTCCTGAGTGCCTGCATTCTCCAAGGGAGTCCAGTGGAGACCTGTGCAGGACACTTTGTCTTGGCCCTTGCCCTTGAGGTCCCCACCCCAAAGGCCTGCCCCGGCTGACCTCCCCAGATTCCATCCAGCTGGCCCCCTTCAGGAAGCTCTGCCCATGCCCAGCTGGTGGATGGAGCATCCCTATGCTGACCCCGGGTCTAGACCGTGACCACCTGCTCCCACCCAGCCCTGAGACTGAGCTCAGGGTTCAGCGGGGGTCCCATGTGCACGAGAATCACCTGCTCAGCACACCTGCAGACTGCTTCTAGAAGGAAGGGGAGAGGCAAGAGGGTCGCGCACCCAAACAGGACCCCGCAGTCAGGAAGGCCGGGAGGGGCCCTCCGCATGCTCCCGGTCTGGGTCCTCTGGGCGCTCGCCCCACTGGGGACCATCCTGCGCCTGAACCCCGTTCTAACCAGGGGCGCCCTCCTGCTTCTCTTCCCCCAGCCGATATCATCTCCACCGTCGAGTTCAACCACACGGGGGAGCTGCTGGCCACAGGCGACAAGGGCGGCCGGGTTGTCATCTTCCAGAGGGAACCGGAGGTGTGTGAGTGGGTGGGTGGAGGGGAGGTGGGCGGGGCTGTGTCAGCAGGGGGCGTGGCCCGGCGGAGGCGGGCCGGGCCCAGATGGGGGCGTGGCCTGTCCTGTGGGAGGTGAGGGGCGGGGCCACACTCCTAGACCTCTGACCCACAGGCGCGGGGCGTCCTTCCCCCACCACTGGATGCCCCGGGCTGGAGGGAAAGGCGAGGTGGGAACCGGCAGGTGCAGCGTGGACCACCAAGCCCTCCCCTGGGCAGTGCGCAGACTGCGCGGTGCCCCGTGCCCGGTCCTAGACCCCAGGGAAATAGCGCCAGCGCAGCGGCTGCAGCCGCAGTTGAAGCTTCCATTCAGACCTTGCTCGGTCCAGGTGACCAGGGGCCCTCGCCAGAGAAGACAGGGAGGAGGATTCCCCTCCCTTCCGGTAGTCCCTGCCCCTGCCTCTGCACCAGGGAGGTTGTCAGCAGAATTCTGGGTAAAACAGGAGGCCTGGGACACCTGCCTTGGGGGTCACTTCTGAAATGCTTGGTAAAGACCTCCATTCACCAAGCACCTACTATGTGCAAGCACCTGGCTGAGTCTTGGGTGTACCTTCCTCTTCTACTCTTCAGTGTGTAAGGATCAGCACCCATTGTATAGATGAGGAAACAGGCCAGCCACCTAGCTGGTGCACAGCAGACCAGCCATGGAGACTGCTGGCATGAGAGGGAGGGCACCCCTGAAGCGGAGAATGCCCTCATTCCCTCCTGAGCAAGGTCCAAGCTGACCTCCCTGTTGGCCCGCCCTCACCTCAGCCTCACAGGTGCAGTTAGGCACTGCCAGGCACCCACATGGGGACTGCTGCATCACGGGCCTGAAGTGGCTCACCAGGGACATAGACTAGTGGACAGCCAGCATCAGTGACCCAGTGCATCACTGGCCGGCCCATGTGGATTTCAGAAGGTGGACCAGAGTGTCCCCCCTGGGGCTAGCAAGACCTTCCTCTTGCCAAACTGCAGAGAGAAACTGAATTGGCAGATGTGAGCTGCTCTGGTCTGGACTTCTCTTCCTGGGTTTTCCTGCATTTGGTTCCACTGATGATTCTGTCCTAGCGGGGGCTGCCAGGAGACGAGGAGAACTGGGGGCAAATATTGCAAAGAACTTTTTTAAAAAATATATATTTTTTAGTTACACATGGACACAGTGTCTTTATTTTGTTTTGTTTGTTTTTATGTGGTGCTGAGGATCAAACCCAGTGCCTCACACGTGTAAGGCAAGTGCTCTACCACTGAGCCACAACCTCAGCCCTATTGCAAAGAACTTTAAAGGTTTCAAATGACACTTTCAAAAAATGAACAGAAAAGCCCAAAGCTGTGGCTTGGCGACTGTCTTCCTCTGTCCCTGGTTGCAGTTTTGTGTCATATAAACTTGAATTATCTACTGGGAAATGACCTCTGGTGCATGAAGACCCTCCTCTTCATTTGGGGGATACCACCAGGAGCCTCTTTACTGTGACTTAAGTTCTGCTGCCTAAACCACCCCAGGAAGTCAGGGAGGATATTCTGCCCCAGGCCTGGCATTGCAGGATATCCTACCCTGGTATGAAATCTCCATGCACAGTCTTTCCTCCAGTCAGGCCCCAGCTGGACACACAGACATCAGGAACAGGTCGGCACCTGAGACAGGAGGGTGGTCATTGCCACGTGACCTCAGTGGAGTGAGTGGTGGCACTTAGTGGACACAAAGCTTTGGAAGGTCCACGTGCCTGAGTCTCCACTTGCTGGTCAGCAACATGGGAGCTGTCCTGGTAGTTCCACAAAGGAAGCCTGGAGGATAAGACGGACAGCTCAAGAAGCCCTTAGCTCAGCATTCAGCACAGAGTAGGTGCTCGGTTAAATAGGGGCCTGGATTGAACTGACCAGGAGGTGGGGTGTGGCCTCAGCCACACAGCAAGTTATCAGCCCTTTAAAATGTAGCTCCCTTTGGCCCTTGAATTGGACTAACTGGTGCTGCTTGGCGGCCAATCACAAGGCAATGTCTAGTCCTCTGACGTTTTGACCACTGACCCCCTCCCTGTGTCCACTTGCAACTGCCCTGGCCAGTTCTGCAGCTCAGCTGTGTTCCTGGGCTCTCCTTGCAGAGTAAAACCACTCCCCACAGCCAGGGCGAGTATGACGTCTACAGCACTTTCCAGAGCCATGAGCCGGAGTTTGACTATCTCAAGAGCTTGGAGATAGAGGAGAAGATCAACAAGATCAAGTGGCTCCCGCAGCAGAACGCCGCCCACTCGCTGCTGTCCACCAACGGTGAGGCGCCGCCCGCCCGCTGGGGCACTGTTGTCAAATGCTGTCTTACTTCACTCGTATTGTGAGCCTTCTTCTAGGTCTTTATGATTCTTTCAACATTTGGGGGACACCAGCATGTAAACTCCACCACGTGCTTAGGCCAGAGCCTCCTTGGCTTGACCTGCTTGGCTGGACCTGGGGTTGTAAATAGTGCCATCGTGAACACGTCTGGGGGGCGGGGGGGCTTGATGTTCCAGACGAGGGGACCAGGTCAGGAAACCCAGTGGCACCTGACACAGCGTGAACTCTTCAGCCCCACAGTGAGCCTATACCACAGACAGGCTGCTGCGCCATGGCGGCATGTGGCGGGCAGTCAGGGCAGACTGGCTTAGGAGCCTGGCTGGCCTTGGTGTTTCTGCCTCATGAAGAGGACACCTGCTCCTGCCAGTGGTGCCACCAATGCCTGTGGGGCCACGTTCACTCTGAGAGAGCAGCTCGGGGCCCTCCTGCCTCAGCTGCTGGGGCTTCTGCCTGGCAGGATGCGACTCGGGCAAAGCAGATAGGCTGCTCCCTTGGCCCGCCAGTGAAGGGCTTTAAAAAGTGGGACAGAGCAGTGGTCCCGCCTCTGGAAATCAGTTTAGAGGCAGATAGTGAGCCTTGAAAGTGTCACACCCTTGGCCAGCAGTGCCACCTTTGGGATCAGTCACGAGGAAAGAACAGAGTATGGAAAAACGCACCACATGCAGATGTTCCCCGCGCCAGTCCAGGTGAATGACAGGACCCACCTGACTGCGGACAGGGTGGCGAGAGGTGCCTTTAACACGTCGCGCAGAGCTGGCTCTCCTGGAGGTTCTGTTTGGTCCTGGTGGCTGATGATGTGTCTCGTTTTCCTTTGTTCTGTTCTTAAAGATAAAACTATCAAATTATGGAAGATTACCGAACGGGATAAGAGGCCCGAGGGCTACAACCTGAAGGATGAAGAAGGGAAGCTTAAAGACCTGTCCACCGTGACGTCGCTGCAGGTAAGTGGCTGCACAGATGGCCCCGGGGAATGGGTACATGCTTTTGCTTCCTCTTTTAAGCCACGAGGATTTTTGTGCTCCAAGGTCCTTTGAGGTTTGAGCCTGAGCCAGGGCCAGGGTCACACCCTGGGTTGCTTCTCTGTTGGGTGGCCGTGGCCACCTCTCTGCCCCGTGCCTCAGTGTCCTCACCAGCAAAGGAGAGGATCCTCCCCCTGGAGGTCTGGAGAGCATGAGGTGTCAGGCGCATGTCTCCAAAGTGCTTTTGTCTGCACGAAGGAGGAGGCAGAACAAGCCCAAGCATGGCTTGGTAGGTGAAGGGGACACTGAGACCCGAGAGGGGCAGCAGTTCACCCAGAGCCCCTCAGTTCAGCCAGAACCTGTCAGCTGAGCCCTGCCACCGAGCCTCTGCTGCAGCGCACAGAGAAGCATGGGGAGAGCTGGCCTGCAGCATTTACGAGGCCCAGCTGGCCAGACAGCCCTTGTCACGAAGGAGGCCAGGCAAAGCTGCGCCAGGGCACAGGCTGGTCCAGCATGGTGAGGAGGCAGAGGTCTCCTTTCCTCCAGCAGGTGTCCTAGCCCCTGGGTCAAGTCCTGTTCAGAGGCAGGAAGGAAGAGTGCAGGAGTCACAGGACGGGGTTCACGTCGCCTCTGCCACTGCCAGGCAGTGTGACCTGGGCCAAGGCATGGAGCCTGCCCTGAGTCTTGGAGTCCTCATCTGCAGCAAGAGCAGACGCTGCAGTAGTGAGTGTGTCTCCAAGCACTGTCACCACAGAGCTGTCACCAGGGCTTGCTCAGCCCTCACCAAGTCCTTTTGGCTGGCTCTGTCACCACATCCCATTTCACAGATGAGCAGGCGGAGAGCTACAGTCCAAGCCCAGGAAGCCTGTCCAGAGCAAGCGTCCTGTCTCCTCTACAAAGCAGGAGCGAAGCAGTCCCAGCTTCCCAGCAGAGCCGTGGGTGGTCAACGACGTCATGTTGACAATAACAGTCTCTTTCCTTCTGAAGCAGGGCAGGAGGAGCTGGGCCTTCTTGTTTGTCCCCGGCTTCCAGAACCCTGACTGGGACCCAGTCCATTGCTGAAATCAGTGTTCACACAGCAAATGCACTTCTACTCATTCAACACAAGCTATTGAGCACCTCTGTCCCCTGCTCTGCTCTAGGCACTGGGAGGCCTCAGTAAATGCAGGTGTCCTAGCCCCTGGGTCAAGTCCTGTTCAGAGGAGGTGACCCGAGATGCTGGTGAATGAGCAGGGTGAGCCCAGGGAGGCCTAGCAGCTCCTCATGGCCTGGAACCTGTCTCCCCGGGTTCCTCCATGACTGCAGGGGTGGCACCCTTGTGCAGAGGCCTTCTAACGCGAGGCCTGGTGTTGGTGCCTCTGCAGGCTCCCAGACACACTGGCCCATGGCTGGTTGGTGGTGGGTGACCGTGGCCACTCCCCTGCTGTGTGCCTCAGTTTCCTCGCCAGCAAAGCAGACCTGATATGTGGAGCATCTGGAAGGACTCATAGGGCCTGGCCTCCGCACCCCTTCTGGAAAGGCTCAGCAGGTGCTCACATACTCTGCACCGGGCCGTCTGGAGAGATGGAAGCTGCAGTCGGGGTTGTTCCTGAGGAGAAATCCCTATTCAAACACAGGCCTCTGGGGACTGGCAGATTGCACAAAGACCCCGAGGAAGCCAGGAGGCCAGTTGGCCTGATGTCAAGTAAGGGGGATGACGCCCCCACCCAGGAAAGCTTCTGAGGTTTCATCCAGAGGGAAGAAGTGTCATATCTCACTAGCCTGGCATCAGGGCAGTGCAGTGACCCCTGGGATCATGAGCCGTGGAGACGTTTCTCTGCACATCTCGCACAGCCCGCGACACTTGACTGAGTGGAGCTGGAGTCCGGCCTTGCCTCCACTTGCCTCTTTATCTTCTCCCTTCTGGTGTCACTGGAGCCACCCAGCCCTGCGGCTCTCCACTCACCCCTGAGTCATGTTGGAGGAGCCAATGTGCTGGGCAGGCCCCAAAACAAGTCCAAGCTAAGACTCACTCCCTGCCCCCAAAGTGTTCACAGATGCAGAGTCACTACCACAGGTCAGACTGGGACAGGGACACACATGGGCTGGGAGAGCCCCGCAGGCTCACCTTCTCTATTTGGTGAACTCCTCTTCTCCTTTAAAGCCCCATAGACTTCTCTGTAAAGCGCTTTCTACTCAGGACAGATAAAAGTCACTATCCTTCCTCAGGTCCCTCTGGCCTTTGTGGCCAACACTGCTCTGTCCTTGGTGCTTATGTGTCTGTCTTCCTGCCCCTCACCTGGACAGCACCTGGCTTTTAGAAGTGTGGGGAGCATGTTTTATTCATGAAGCCCCCACATCTCAGCCCAGATGTCTTTCACCCCTCCTCTCCTTTTTTATTTAAAAGGTTTTGAGGTCTGGTTGGGGGACACAGGGACAGGGACAGGCTCAGGGACGGCTCCCTGGAGGGCTCCAGATGCACCGGCACAGACTCTTGGTGTGCAGCCTAGGTGCACAGACACAGCAATGACCCAGGAACACCAGAGCCAGGTGTGCACACATACCCATGCTGCATGCACACACGCGCCTGCACACACATGCATTTAAACTCACACCTGCAACTCGCCCAGCCCCCTGGACATGCAGCACTGAGCATGGACTGCAGAGCTGCATCTGCACCAAAGGAGCCTGGTGCTTGTCACTCACACTTCAGCACTGAGTCTGTCCCCTCGCATCGCAGTGTCCCCAGGAGCTCAGGGACACCGCCTGTCATTCACTCATTCATTTACACACTCACCCACCAGAGGGCCTGTCTGTGTTGGGCCTGAACCAAGTACCAGACACAGATGAGCGTAGGTCACATCACACCTGACTAATCCCCAGTTCCCCCGGGAAAGAGCAGACAACAACCTCGAGCTGCTCTAGGCTGTGGGAACACCAGAGGCCTTGCCAGCCTGAGCAGGGTGGGGTCAATTTCTCTTTCCTGAGCACCAGCCAGACCAGGCCTTGGGAGAACTCGGCGAGGTCATAACTGACTGTCTGGCCGCCTTTGGAGAGCTCATAGTTGGACAGAGCTGCGCCCAAGATGCACTTCAGTGCCTCACTGTGTGTCCAGTGAGCTGGGGACACGTGAGGTGGGGACACTCCTGCAGGGTAGGCTCAGCCTCTGAAATGCTGCCTCTGGTCTTGTAGCAAGAAGCAGGGTTGACTAGGAGCCCAAAGGAGGTGAGCCTTCCAGGCACAAGGCACAGACTTAGGCCAGAGCCCCCACAGGGACTCCTGACATGGAGGTGAGTTTGGTTGAGTCAGGATGCTGTAGCAGAAAACCCGGGCGTTCCAGGGCTGCACAGGGAGCTGTGTTCCTCGCTGTGAGGAGCTCCAGTGTGCGTGCTCTTTGATGGTGCATGGCTCTCGTGCAGGCTCTTCCATCCCCCAAGGCGTGTCCTCATTTCCAGGCCAGAAGGCACACCCTTGCTTAAACACCTGCCCAGGAGTAGGAGCATCACTTTACTGACATCTGATTGGTCAGTATCAGTCATGTGGTCACACTCAGGTGCAAGGGCAGCTGGGAAATGTAGTCCCCTGGGGGGGGAGGTCAGCGCCCTCCCAGTGACGTTATTGCAGAAAGTGGAACAGTTTGGTGGACACACTGGCTCTGCTGTGCTGTCTTCCCAGTTCTTCAGCTACTTAGACACAGTGGGTAAGCATCCAGACCAGGGCTCTGAATCTATGCCAGGAGCCTGTGTAAATGAGGCAGCCTCTCCTGTGGGGCTGGGTAGGTGAGAGACCCTTGCCATCTGTCACTGTTCATTTCAGACAGTGCAGCATCAGGACAGTGGCCCCTCGAGTGCTGTAGCCTCTCCTTAAGCTCGTGTGCCCTGCCGTGCCACCCTCACCCACACCCTGCCTGCCCCTCTGATCCCCCTCCTGCCCTGCAGGTGCCCGTGCTGAAGCCGATGGACCTGATGGTGGAGGTGAGCCCACGCAGGATCTTCGCCAATGGCCACACCTACCACATCAACTCCATCTCTGTCAACAGCGACTGTGAGACGTACATGTCTGCCGACGACCTGCGCATCAACCTCTGGCACCTGGCCATCACTGACAGAAGTTTCAGTATCCTTGCCACGGGTCCCATGGGGGTGGCTTCGGGGCATTGGCTTGGTAACGAGCAGGCTTGGGGGCCTCTGCTTTGCTTGACTTCCTCATGAAAGTGCCTCTGGCTCAGTGTGAATGAGCCCGGACAGACTCACAGGCTGTCTATTTATGAAAGCCTTAAAGTCATGGCCACTGAGGGTCACATCTGACCCCTTGTCTCCCCCAGAGTGGCCAGCATCCCATCATCCTGGGCCTCTCTGGGACAGCAAAAGGCCCATGGTTCATCTGCCCTGGAGGGGGACACCTGACCCTCCTGGCAGCTCCTACAGTCCCCTCTGCACCCCTCCCTGGGATCTGAGGCAGGCTGTATCTGTGTGTGGTGGACAGAACTGAGGTCCCTCCCAGGGCTTAGAGGAACAACTAGGGAGCAGAAGCCCAGCTGGAATAGGAGCCAGGAGGACCTCTGCTCAGTGGTCCCTGTGTCAGAGGTGAAGGTCAGGAGCAATGACTGGCTCATACTGCCTGGTATGGGAAGGACCTTTGATCCATGAATGTTGGCCTGGGGAGGGGTGAGGCTCCGCCCCAGGGACAGTGGTGAATAGGGCAGGCAGGCTGCTAGGATGTCACTATGCTGCGACCATTCGTGATGCTGACCCAGGAGGTGCTGCCTGTGGGCTCTGTCCTCAAGCGCTGTGAGGATTTTAACTCAGGTCATCCTCACAGCAGCCTTGGAGGCAGGCACGGTCACCAGCCCCTTTCAGGTGAGGAAAGAGTCACAGAGCCCAGGGTCACTTGCTGTAAGCCAACAGCAGACCCAGGCCCTGTGGCTCAGAGTCCTCACCCAACCTCCACCTGACTGCCCTCTGTGGAGGCCACCACTGGGATGTGATGGGAGATGGGTGCCCCTGGGACTTTTGTGCAACTGAGTCTCCAAGTGCCCGTCAGCACTGGGCACCAAGGGCCCAGATGGCTCAGCTCCCACAGGGCTGTGAGCCTGCCTCAGCCATGTTCCTCAGCAAACACCAGAACTGGCCAGGGGAGAGGGGGAGCAGGAAGGAGCAGTCTGGGGGTTAGAAGAAGAAAAGAGGGTAACAATGGCTTCTGGGCATTTGTCTAGCAGGAAGAGAATTGGGAGCAGTCTGAGTAAAGCCTCGGAGGGGCCCTGGGCACGCGATGGGGCGGGAGGCGCTGTGAATCTCAGTCTCCTGGGTGGTCCCTTCTTAGAGGACCACAACATACAGTCTGTGAGCCCCTCATGCTGTGCCCAGCACAGAGTAAGCTTCCATGGTGTCGGGAGCATCTGCCTCCTTGCTCTGGCTCTCAGGCCTGGAGGGTGGGAGTGGGTTGGACGGTGGGAAGGACTCCCGGAAGCACTGGGGCTGGGACATTCTGAGGGGTGGAAGCTCAGATTTGGCCGGATGGAGAGGGCTGGGCTGCCTGATCTTCCACCCAGGATAAATCCCAGTGGGCCCTGCCATCCCTGGTGCTCAGGGCATTGGTTGGTGCGACTCTTTCTGTGGCCCGGGTCAGGGCATCTCACTCCAGCTGGTGTGAGTGCAGCCTGGACATTTACTGACCTGCATAACCAACAAGAGCTTCAGCACAGGTGGATTCAGGTCTTGAGCGGTGTTAGGGGGCGGCTATCTGCTTATTGCCTCTGGTCTCTGACCTGGCCCCAATCTCAGGCTTCAGGTGAGTGCTAGCAATCTGGGCTACATCCTCCCAGAGTGAAAAGTCCACGAGAAAAGAGACTCGCTCTCACACTGTCCCATGAAGACCTTAGATGGCACCTCACTAGCTCTGATTGGGCCTGGCTCCCTCTGCACCAATCACTGTTGAGGGAGGGTAAATGCCAGGCTCTGATTGGTCAGGCTAGACTCACAAGCCCCCTCGTGCTGGTGAGATTTCAGCACAGTGTCTGGGTGTGGGAGGGGGTCAGTCCTGGAGGACCATGACCACTGCCCACTACCAAGTCTGAGGCTATTGACTCACTTCCCAACAGAGTAACTGACCAAATAATGCCATGTGCATGTCCACAGAGCACAGTGGATTGCACTTGTATGTATAACTGAAAAGCAGGGTGAGGGAGGAGGGCAGGGCAGGGGGAAGTACTGGTGTTGAAATGGCGCAAATTTTGGCGTATGCATTCATGAATATATCAAAATGGACCCCACAGTGATATAAAACTATAATGGACTGGTAAAATCGAAAAAAAAAAAGAGACCAGAATGCAGGCACTCCATGTCTACAGATGGGGGCGGTGCTGCCCTGGCGGCCCTCCACAGCTCACAGAGCCCCCGTCCATCACTGTGGTGCTCATGGCAAAGCCGAGGACAGGGATGATGTGACCGCCAGCCCACTCACAGGTGAGGACGTGGAGGCATGGGGGCCTGGGCTGGTTCAGGGTCCCCAGCTGGCAGGGCAGAGCTGGACTCATGCTCAGCCTCCGTGGCCTGGCATGGTGCTGTCTGCCTTGCCCTGAGCTGCCCACTGCAGACGAGGACAGTGGCGTCCACCGTCCTTGAACCCTGACTTCCTCCGGGTGTAGGCCTTGGGTGGGGATGGGCTTGTCCCCTGGGTGCTGTGCGCGTTGGTGATGCCCTTGGTCCTGGAGGCTCTGCAGCCTGTGAGGGGCTGTGCTGTGCTTGGTTCCCGCAGGCTCCTCGGGGCTGTTCTGTCCAGACCCCGCTGAGCCCTGGGACCCAGGGAGCGATGAAAGGAACAGCCCTTCCCTGGAGGGCTGCGGGCTCAGGGGACCGGAGGTGTAAGAGGGGTCCACACTTGCTGGAACCCCGGGTCTGCATAGCTGCCGTGGGCCACTGGGGAGGAGGTGGGAGAGTGCGGGCGGTTAGGAAGCTCCCTGGGGCTCTGGAGGCAGCAGGACGTGGGTGGGTGTGGGGCATGACGGGGAGGGGTGGGAGGTGGCCACACTGGGCAGGCCGGCAGGGGCTGCAAGACGTGGGCTGCCCCCGACCTGCGTCATTCAGGTGACCTGGTGACCCCTTGGTGACCTGCCATGTCTGCAGTGGCCTGTTCTTTCATTTACTCTTCCCATTTTTTTCTAAGTTTTATTAATTTTCTTTTAAATCAGTTTGCTTTAGTTTTACCTAAATGTTTTTTTAAAGGAAATTAGCTTCAAGTTGTAAGTTAAAATAAAATATGATGTATTCTTGGTATGTCACATGCTGTAAATAGGAAGGAGCCATAAAGATAAGTGCTGTGACATCCTTTATAACACTGACATTTAAAACAGTGGAGACGATGTCCACCTTTGCCCCGCCTGGGGGAGCTCTGTCTGCACTGCAGGGTGCTAGCTGCTGGCCACCTGGGCCTGTCAAGTACCTAAAATGTGTCCAGGAAACTGAGGGGCCACATTGTAAGTTTAGTTTAGTTTTACTAAGTTCCAGCTTCAAGCTAAACACCCACGGGGGCTGGGAGCTGCTGGGCTGCACCGCGCGCTCTGTGAGTGTTGGGCCTGTGGCTGGTTCTTCTGGTGGAAGGAGGTAAGCAAGTGCCGGAGTGGCAGAGGCAGAGCCGCAGCAGGGCACAGGAGTCCCCCTCCTGCATCACGGGGTCCCAACCCTGTCCCCTGGGATGCTGGTGTCAGAATGGCTGAGTCCCTCTGCCTACCTCCTGCCTCACTGCCTCTGGTGTGAGAGGCTGTGGGCACACTGGAAGCAGGGGGGCATCACCAGCCAGCTTTGCAGGGACCGCGAGGCTGTGTGTGGTGGGTGGGATTCCACACACAAGCCTGGGAGCCATGACCAGCAGGAGGATGCGGGAGAGAGGGGAGGGCAAGGCTGGGCGTGGCCATGGGCAGGCGAGGTTCCCAGAGGGCAGGGGTGTAGACTTCACAGATCTGGGCTGGATGGTGATGGTCTTTGGACCCAAGTGGCCCCAAGACATTAGTGGTCAGTTGTAGAAGGGTGGACCGTCGCAGAGCTGTGGCGCTCTCCCTGGGTGTTGCAGCCCACCTCGCCTCCTGCCACACTCTGGGCACACAGATTGTGCCATCTGCATGCTGCAGGGTGTGCTGCCCACCAGCAGGTATTTATTGAGCACCTCTGTGTGCCAGGAATCGTGCTTGATGCTGGAGGTGGACAAGATCCTGCCCTCCAGGAGTGGACGGATGATAGACCATTAGTGAAGTGTCCATTGTGGGAGCTGGTAGCCGGTATGCCCAGCTGGCACACAATGGGCACCTTCCCAGCCATACTGTCTGCTGGCTGTGGGTGCTGGGTAGGGGCACAGTGAGCCAGGCAGTGGTTTTGCCAAGAGAAAGTACAGACCTGGAGCTGATGGTGTGTGTGAGACCGGGAAGGATGATCAGTGACTGGAATCTGAGCCAGGCCAGCGATTGCGAAACAGGGCAGTGTCACTGGATTCTGGGTCCCCTGGGAGCCCGAGGGACTTACTTGGCTGCAGATTTTGCCATATAACTCTGTCCAACCTGGGTGTAGCCTCTGACTGTGAGAATTGTCAGCTGATGGAATATAGAATACCCTGGCTTAGCAACAGAGGAGGCCAGGATACTGACTGCCGGGCTCCAGCAGCCCGGCCGGCAGAACTCAGATGTGTGGCAGGTGTGCAGTGTGGTCTGCAGGGCACATGGGCTCTCCTGGGCTAGAGTCATCCTGCAGAGCACCACATGTCCCTTCCTGTGGCTGCTGGTGCTTGGTCACGGAGCGACAGGCGGCCAGAGCAGAGACCTTGCCTGCCTCCTGGGGAGCTGGCCTCCCTCAGCAGGGAAGGTGTCGGAGCCTGGGTAGCAGGTGCTGCAGTGACTCTGGTGGCAGCGAGTGATGCAGAAAGGTGTTTCATTTCGGATGTGGGAGGAGCGCAGAGGCGACTGCACCAAGCTGGGGAACTGCTCTCAGTGGTTGTGATGCCCTTGGGCAGATCCTACCTGGGGGGTTCTGGATGTGGGATGATGATGGTCCTGACTGGTCCTGAGAAAAGAGCAGCTGGAGCCCGTGCCCTGGCAGAGTGAAGGGCAGGCGTAGTCTGGACCAGGGAGCCCTGTTCCTGTAACCATTCCCGGGAGTCTGCTTGCCCTGGGGGCACTGTTCAGTCCTCATAGTCCCCTGGAAGGTCCCTGTGCCTCACCATCTCCTAATGTCCAAACAGTCACACTCCCCACCTCCGCTGCCAGCCAGGCACGCACATGGCCTGGCTAAGTCACCAAGGCTCACACGAAGGCTCTCTCCCCGCTCCTCCTGGGAGTGGAAAGAGTGCCAAACCCTTTCCGTCTCCGCACCCCAGACCATGGCAGCCTGTCGGTCTCCCTAGGCCGTGAGGGGCCTGTGGGCACGTCAGGCCCCTGCCTGCAGCCCTCAGAGCACCTCGGCCTCTGGAGCAGTGTGCACCCTCAGCCGCAGCCAGCTCCCAGTGACCAGGCCTGTGGCCTTGCCTCTCACACGCTGGTGCTTCAGGCTTGCCCTCTGCCCTCTGCAGGTGAGGGTGGGCCGTGCCCTCTGCTGACTCTGCTGACCCCACTGACCAGCTGTCTCCCGCTCGGAGCCCCGCTCACTCCCACTTGTTCCAAGCACCCGCTCGCAGCGCTGTTGCTCCAGCGTCTCCCAGTTGTCCTCGCCCCATGCCCGCTCGTGCTGGCCAGGCCTGTGGGCCAAGCTCCTGGCCACTTTCTGGCAGCACTGGGTTTTCTGGGAATATGACCACCTCCCCCATTTCTGGTGGAAGGCTCGGGGTCAGGGGCCCAGGTGAGCCCTATCCCTGCACTAAGGCAGGGCTGCACACAGTAGGTGCTTCTGCATGGCTGTGAGTGGAGCAGGCTGTGACTTGGGGCAGGAAGCTCGCCCTCCCCATGTAGCCTAAGGACATCAACGCCTGCTTGTGGGTCTGAGGTCCAGGCTCAGACCCCAGGCACTAAGAGCCCCGGGGCAGCCTATGCCCTGGGGCCTGGTAGGCCCAGGCTCAGGCCCAGTGCTGGCCCTCCTGGACTATCACCTTCCAGGAAGGCAAATGGGGAACTTTGTTCTCCTGAGGACATGTGTGAGGGATGGACAGAGTGTTCACAGAGGGCCTGGTAACTGACCAGGGCCAGCAGGCTGCCGGTGGTGGTTCCCCTCTTGAAGAGTAGCCCCTCGATAGCGAGGGCCAGTCCTTGTAAAGCGCCCTCATCTCAGTCCTTCCCACAGTGCCAGCTCAGCCTCTGCTCAAACCACCCCCACGTCCTTTAATACCAATGTGTTGAGATGGCTACATGGCGCGGTGGTTTTTCTAGAGTTGGATGCATCTCAGAGGTGACACATGGCCCAGGAGGCCCCAGCTGAGAACCTCTGCTTTATTTTTAGCACCCGGAGGATTTTAAAGACAGTTCAATTGATTTTTTTCTCCCCTGAGCCATTCATCACCTTGGAAGGGGCGCTGCACCAGCCTCGGTCTGGAGCAGGTTTCTGATCGTCATTCTTGGAGCAGGTGCCCGCAGCCGGGCGGGGAGCTCAGCGCAGGGTGGGGAGCGCAGCGCAGGGCGGTTCAGGACCCCGGTCAGTGCACACTCGTCTGTGAGCTTCGCCATCTTTCTGTGCAGGAACAAATGAAGGACCCTCCTCCTGTGCTGGGCCCTGGGCAAGGTCAAGATCCCAGGGCTCAGCTTCCAACGGTCCCTCGCCTGGCCAGCCACTCAGCCAGGGCCTTGCTGTTCTCCCACTCAGTGGGGGACGCCTGTGCCTGGGGCCATGAGAGCAGAATGGCCTGTGAGTGGTGTGGACATGTGAACCTCACCAGCCTGCAACCCACTATCAGGCTCCTTGTGGAGTGCCTCTTCATCCTGTGAGGCCAGGCACCTGCACCCCTGGGTGCTTGTTCCAGCTCTGCTGCTACTTTCTGAGTACTGTACTAGGTGCTAGGGATACAGGCAGGGTCTCTGCCAAGGCTTCCAAGTACAGTTATCTGGGTTGTCTACTGCAAAAAAGTGAGTGAAGGCAGAAATCCAAGTTAGGCATCCAGGGAAGAAGAGATTTTTTAAAAAAATTCTGGGTAGGAAAGGAATCTTTTCATAACTTGCACAAAGACATCTTTTGAGTGAGTGGGGCTCCCAGTACTGCCCTTGATGGGTTGATAGTTGAGCAAGAAGATAAACCCCGAACTAGACGAACCCCATTGGCCCTGCATTTGGGGTGCTGCAGAGCCCAGTGCCTCTCCCCTCGGACACCCGTCCCAGGCACTGTTGGCTCTCACGTTGACTCTGGCCGGACCTAATTGGCCTCCGTTGTTAGATTTAGGAACCACTGAAGTTCAGCCTCAGCCCCTCCTTGTGTGCCCCTGTGGTCTGACAGCCCCCGTGGGCCCCTGAGCCTGCAGGTGAGGAGAGACCTCCCACTGCTGCTGTCCTGGGCGAGCTGTCAGGACCTCGCCCACGAGCCTCTGCCGTAGCCTGGCACGCATCAGGGCCAGCGTCCAAGCCCCTGTCCCCTCACAGCAGTGACTGGGGAGGGAGTTCAAACCCGGGGTCAGAGCTCACTGCTCAGAGCCCCCAGAGACTTCCGCCAGCGTGGGGAAGCTCCGCCCCTTCCTCTGGCTCTGCCCCAGTGGTGGCCCACCGCTCTCTGGCTCACTGCCCGCCACCCCTTGCTCCTGGACTTGCTGAATCTGCCGCTTGGTGTCCTGGCAGGCTGCCCCCCACCCGCCGGCCCGTGTCCCCTAGGGTGGGATGGGGTTGGACTGGCACCTGAAGCTCTCTGCCCACAGGTGGCGCAACCTCGGACCCCCTTGTCTGGTCAGGTGTGCCCCATGCTATGCCATGTTGGACCTGGCCCCTGGCCACTTCCAGGAGCCAGTGGTACCCTCTTCCTACCCTGTGTTCAGGGACATGGCTTTGGGAGGAGCTGGGCTGTGGTGGCAGGTGTCCACAAGCACTACGAAGCCCATCTCCCCTCTTCCCAGAGAGGCAGCTGGCAGCCCACCATGCTTGGGCCATGACCAGGCCTGGCAGCCGGCAGTGGGCCCCTGGGAAGGCCGGGGCTTCCTGTGCGCGGCGCTGCTGTCCATGGTGCTGACCCTGCTGAGATCCCGGCTCTGCCCCTCGCCAGCACTGAGCACCATGTCCCAGCAGGCCTACGGTTACCTGACCCAGTCTCCCAGCAGCTCTGTGGTGGTGTCATTAACCTCCCCTTCCGCCCGCGGTGAGGCTGAGCACCAGAGGCCAGGTAATCTGCCCGAGTCCCGCTGCAGGGCATGGCGGGGCTCCCGCACGGGAACCCCAGCACGAGCTGTCACACCACGGCGACATCCCCCATGGCAGCCTCCGGGCGACCAGCGGCGGAGCAACCAGGTGCAGCTTCAGCTGTGACCTCCAACAGCCACTCTCAGAGGCGGGTGCGGCCTTTCCCCAGCCTGGCAGAGGTGGGCGCCCTGCCGAGGCCTCTCGGGGTCCCAGGCCCCTCCAGATGCTTGTCCAGCTCTTGCTCTAGATCCTAAGGAGAATGTGCCACCCAGGGCAGAGGAGAGTTGCTTTGTGAAGCGTGTGGCCGGGGGCAAGGGCTTCGGACAAGGGACCTGTGGCCCTATCCTGACTCCCATCCCTTCCTGACAGGCCTCGGGGCATTTCTATAACATGCTCCCCACAAAGTCCCTGTGACCCCAGGCCAGAGCTCGGGCCCCAGCCTGCTTCTCTAGTGGTGGACCTTGCCACCCCCGGCCTTGTTCTAGGGCCCACCTCGTACCTCACCCTCCCTCACCCTGGGCACCTGCCAAGCTGCCCCCTCACCCAGATGCCCTCTCTCTGTCACCCCTCTCTCCTTCTGCACAGAGGCCCTGCTGGGTCCAGCTTGGGCTTCCCCTCCCAGCTCTTGGGAGCTGGGGTGCAGCTCTGCACACACCCCAGCCCTCCCAGGGGTGCAGCTCAGCACACGCCCCAGCTCTCCTAGGGGTGGCAGAATTTCACCTTTCGCAACTCACTTAGTTTCTGTTTTGTTTTTATTTTCCTGGCGGGAGGGAGGAACTCTGGGTCTTGATTCTGACTTAACTTTCATCAAGTACAAGCCTTCCGCATGTTGTCTCTGAGCCCCCCTTACAGCCCCGCAAAGCCATTATCAGCCCAGCCCACGGGCGAGAGGCCAGGGGCAGACAGGCTGGGTTTCTGAGAGGCCGCACAGCTGTTAGGTGGCGTTTGGACTGTGACACCGAGTTCCGTCTTTGGAATCCCTGTCTGTCGTTCCCGGTGGGTGGCTGTCTACCGTCTGCGCTGGCCCTGGCAGAGCTGCGCAGACGGCCCCCCAGCCAGAGCAGCACCTGTCCTGCAGCCCCGGGGATCTGGGTTCTGCTCCCCAGGAGGGACTGTGCTGTCAGTGACCGAGAGGGGAAGGGCTGTGACATGCCAGGCACACACCGAATCTCAGCCCAGGACTTAGGAGGAGGCTGCCGGAAGCCTGGGCCTTTAGGAAGTGACTGGGTTATGGTCAAGCCACGGCAGGCTGGGCCCTCCTCCCGTACAGCTGGTGTCCTGCTAAGAACAAGAGATTGGGACACATGGTCACCAAGAGTGTGAGAGCACAGAGGAGGGAGATGGACACCTTAATGCCCAGGAGATGGGCCTTGGGAGGACCAGCCCTGCTAGTACCTCGACCTGGAGCTTCTGGGCTCCATGACCATGAGAGCCAAGGGTCTGCTGTCCAAGCCGCTCTGTGGCATTTTGCTGTGTCAGCGAGAGCCCTGCAGGGTGGCCGTGGGGTGGCCTGAGTGCTCAGCTCACATTGGAGGCCAGGCCATCCTTGGGAGATTTGCTGAGGAGAGCAGTTTTCCCAGGACCATCTCTTGAGCTCCCAGTGCTCCTGATATGCCAGCCAGTGGGGGAGGCTTTCTGTGGGATGCTCCCTCCCTCCCTTCTGCAGGTGCTTGGTCGCCATGGTAACAGCTCCTGAGAGCAGCCCAGCGTGCTGTGGCTATCCATGGTGGCAGAGCAGACTCCTGCCAAGACATCTGGGTGAACCATGCTTTGCTCGCTCAGTCAGTGGAGCCAGAGGCCACAGCTCCCTGTGGTCCAAGCAGTGAGCCCTAGAATCAGGGCTCTGGGGCACCAACCCACAGGGAGAGCTGCTGATGGGGCGGCCATGCACCTACTCCAGAACAGGGCAGGACTCCGCTCTCTCTGCCTCTGCTCCACATGGGGCCTGGTGTGTTACTGCCCACCTGGTGCCTCCCTCTCCTCCTGGGTGGATTGGACAGGGCAGCCCCGCCTGTGGGGCCAGGCCTGCGCCAGGCCAGCTTCCTTGCCCAGTGTGTGGAAGCTCAGGCACTCCTGTGTCTCCAGGCTGGCTCTCCCAGCATCTCTGCTGAGGCCCGCTGGGACGTGACTGGAATTGTGGCGCTGCCCTGACACGCCCCGGGGCTTCCTTACCGTTCCCACCTAGCTCTTCACCTGCGCAAAGCAGGGAGCTTTCTTCATCTCCTGGCCTCACACAGCTGAGGTCAGCAGTTTCACCCATGCAGCAGGGAGCCAGGGATGTGGGGACCCCTCTCCCACAAGTCACCAGCCTTCATGATGCCCTCTATGCTGGTGTGACCCTGGCCGGGGCTTCTGATAATGCAAAGCCCCTGGCAGCAGGAGACAGGTGCTTCTGTCAAGGTCTCTGCAAACCTGTGGAAGGCTCCTGTGACCAGGCTCCCTGCGTCCGTGCAGGAGGAGCAGGAACTTCACTCTTGGGTAGATCGCACCCCAGTTCTGAGCTTCATTGACTCTTCAGGGTGCAGCTTAGAGTCCGCAGGCTGGACTGCACAGCCGCGAGGGTGCCTCGTCCTGGGGACAGGGCCGCACCCGCCCCCAGGGCTGCACTTGGCCTTGTCCTTGTCTCTTCCCGCTCCTGGGGGCTGTCGGTCATCTTGGACCGGCATCACTGACCCTGCCCCATCTCTGCAGGGCCTTCCCCTCTGTGACTGTCCTGTGTGTCTCATGAGGACACCAGTGTTGGATTTAGGGCCCACCTGGGGAACCCAAGGTGTCTCATTCCAGATCTTGAATTATATTTTTTCAAATAAGATGACATTCACACTGTGGGGGTTTATGGACTCCTTTTGGGGGGCCATCCTCAGCCCAGGGCCCTCGAGAAAATAACTGTACTCAGTTGAAGGGATTTTCCCGCCCTCCTTCTCATCCCCTCTGTGTGACCTGCTCCCCTCTCCTGAATCTATGTCTGCCCAACAGCTTTTCTTGTAGGGAAAATGATTCTTAGCTGCCAAAGAGTGAAGCGAAGTTAGTCAGAAGCCCCCCAGACAGCTGGAGAGGATTGGGCGGGAATGCGGAAGGGGCTCTTAAATGCACCTGATTATGCCCCTTCCCGAGGAAGGCCTGTCCTGGGACAGACACTTTGGACGGCTGAGTCCCACACATGGGTTCACGCAGCCACTGAGGAGCTGGAAGGGGCCAGGGGGCCATCCTCTAAAGGAAAGGAAATTCTCTGCTCAAGCCCATCTCCTCATTTTGCAGATGTGGAGACAGGCTTCCGGGCAGAGGTGAGGTTCCTGTGACAGTCCACTCTGGAGAGAGCTAGGCCCTGACGCCCAGCCCAGGGCCTCTGACTTCTGACCTGGTGCTGGTTGCCCAAAGGTAGAGCCATCTTGGACTAATACCTCACACCTGCACACGCATGGCTGTGTGGTGTGAGTGGAGGGCTGCCTTTCCTGTGCCCGGGGCCTTCTTCCACAGTGCCTACCCTGGCCACCTTCAGGTCTGTCCTGGGTGGGCTAAATGAAATTTGGCAGGGATGGCATCCCTTCTCAGTCATTATCTCCGTTACATGTCCAGCGTCATCCACAAAGAGTGAGGCAGCAGGACGGGTGGGTCCAAGGACCTGGTGTCCTGGACCCAGTGGGATGCCCATGGCCTGTGGGGACACCATGCTGCCCAGAGGCACTGGCTGTGGCTTCAGAAGACAGCATTGCCTGCTGGCTGCAGAGTCCCTGCTCAGAGGGTCTCAGGTCTTGGCGGTGACTGTGTTGTGGCTTTAGGAGACCAAGCCTGTCACAGAGTTGTCTTACAGCATTCACTGTATCCAGCACCCTTTGCAAAAGCAAGAGAGGTTCCCCAGGTGCTCTGGCTATAGGAGCTACTGTCCTGGGCCACTGGGAGACCCAGGCTTTGGGGCCTCCAGCTCCCCAGCTCACACATAGGCAGAAGTCAGAGCTGGCCCAGAAAGGCAGGAGAGCCCTTTCCCACAGGAGACTTCAATGCCGTGGGCAGAGGGGAGACGTGCTGGGGGAGGGGAGCCAACAGAGGCCCACACACTTGGTTTCAGACACATGCAGAGTAACAGAGATGTGAAATCCTTCACCAAGAGCGTTCCTGGCTCCGCGTGTAGTAGGTGCACAGTAAAAGCTCTTTTCCTTCTGCTCGACTCCCACAGGGCTGGAGCCACTGGGCAGAGGCCTCAGGGTGGGAGGGAGGCAGCAGGTCCAGCTTTGCAAGGACAGTAGACACCACGTGGAAGGGGTGGGCAGCAGGCCTGTCTCTGTGCAGTTCTGTGGCTCAGGGGCCTCTCTGCTGGGGTGTTTGGGGGTCCTGCGAGCAGAGAAGGTGAATGGTCTTGTCTGGGAAGCCTTGGGAGCCCGGGGAAGGCGGAGCAGCCGGGGTGCCACTGCTGCCCTTCCTTGACCTTGCCCCCAGACATCGTGGACATCAAGCCGGCCAACATGGAGGACCTCACGGAGGTGATCACGGCCTCGGAGTTCCACCCCCACCACTGCAACCTCTTCGTGTACAGCAGCAGCAAGGGCTCCCTGCGGCTCTGTGACATGCGGGCGGCGGCCCTGTGTGATAAGCACTCCAAGCGTAAGTACCGCATCCCAGGCCCTGCAGAAGGGTGGGCGGCTGCATGGGGAAGCGCCGTCCTGGCGCTGGCTGGCAGCTGCCATGGCCGGGCTGTTCTGCCTGGTGTTTCTTTAGCTCTGGCTGGCAGGGGCACGTGGTCTGCCTTGCCAGGAGCCTCCCAGCCTCCAGGGTCGGGGACTCTAGGACGAGGGCCCGGAGACACAGAAGTGAAGATCCACTCACCTACTCCAGGAACACTTCCCGACCTCCACATCGGGTCAGGACTCTCCTCTGCCCATCCCAAACCCTCATCTCCCTTCCCTTGCAGAGCTCCCTGGGGGCTGCTCCCTCTTCCCCAGCAGCCCCGAGTCCCTGGGAGGCTGGGTGTGGAGTGTGTGGCCCCTCACCTCTGGGAGGGCACCCTCTAGGCCCAGGAGAACAAGCCCTGCCCCGAGACAGCCATCACAGCCTACCCTTTGTACCCGGCCGAGTGTCTCCTCTGCTGGGCCCCCAGGCTCCAACAGAGCCACCGTACAGAAGAGGAATAGCCCCAGGTATGGGCCCAGGGCCCCAAAACCGAGCACGGAGGGGCTAGGCTGCCTGGTGCTGGCCACGTGCACAGGGCCACGTGGTCTCCAGGGGCACCTGAGGCAGGATCAGGCTCCCTTCCTGTGGGGGTAGCAGGCCGCGCGCATGCTGGGCGGGCAGGGTCGGTGTCTCTGGCCCACATCCCCGCCCATCCCCAGCACCTGTTCACAGTGTCTGGAAGGAAACACTTCCTGACTGAGTGAGGCCAGGCGGTGGCTGGTGGAGGGCAGGGCACCCCTGACAGTCAGAGTGGGTCCTGCCCCCACCCTGGGCTGAGGCCTCCTGTTCCCTCTGCTCTCCGTGAGCTCTGTCCCTTGCTCCCAGCCACGCCTGTCCTCCAGGCTTGTCCACGCTCCATGCAGCATGTCAGGACATTCAGTAGGTGCTGGGTCCTGCCAGGGTCTGGCGTCCATGATGGGGACAGTAGACACATAACTAGGCAACAGTGCTAAGTGCAGGGACAGAAGCCAGGGAGGGTCAACCTGGAGAGTCATGGCAGAACAGCACCCGAGGGGTGAGCGGTGGGGGGGAGGATGTTCCAGAAGCAGTGCTGGGTGGGTGGGGTAGTGTGGGAAGGCAGCTTGGGGGAGGGAGGGGGGGAAGGAGGGCAGAGCTCATCAGAATGGGGCAGGTGGCTCAGGCCACTGCCTGCAGGCCAGGGCAAGGGTCAAAGGTTAAGCATGCTGCAAGAGAGGGGGCTGAGGGCAGGTGGAAGCAGGGTGTACCTAGGGGGCTGCAGAGGAGCCTGCCGCAGGGGCTGCACCAAGCCTGTGGCTCCCAGGTGGGGCTTGGGCGGTGGGGGAGGGTGGGCTGGCCTGAAGGGGTGGCAGGCTTGGGCACCTGAGTGGGGCATCTGTATACCAGGCTCCTGGGAGAGGCCCCAGCCTGTGAGTTATCAGCGTGTGGACAGGATGGAGGGGAGGCCAGGGGCCACCTGAGGAGCGTGGGCAGTGCTGGCCCATGTCCAGGCCCAGGACGAAGCTGTCCCCACACTGCCACGGCGCACAGCCACAGGGGAGCAGCTTAACACAGCACAAGTTTATTCTCTTACCTGTGCAGGCCAGAGGTCTGCTGCGGGCCTCCTTGCCCCAGGTCAAGGTGTCACCAGGGCAGGGCTGGCTCCTGTGCAGGCGCTGGGAGAGGAGCCTTCCCTGGTCTCACTAGCTCCCAGAGGCTGCTGCCCGCCTTCCTGGACTTTGGGCTACCCCCGTCCCCATCTCCAAAGCCACTCTGCCTCCCTCTTTGCCTTATAAAGACCTCTGGTCACACTGGGCCCACCAGGACACTGCAGGTGACTTCCCCATCTCAAGGTCACTGACCAGTGGCCTGAACTCCACCTTAACCCCCTTTGCTGTGCGCTACCGCAGTCCACAGGGTCTGAGCATCAGGGCGTTGACAGGCTGGGCCGTCCTGCCCTGCGCAGGCCTGGCCACCTGTGCCCACAGCTGCAGACAGCCCCACGCCTCCCGGGGCGTGGCCCGTGCTCAGCGCTGCCTCAGAGTGCCCAGAGTAAGACGGGAGCGGGGTCTAGGCCCGGATGCCATCTGAGGAAACCGAGGCTTCAGGGTGCATCCTTCCCCCCAGGACAGGAGTTGGGGGACACCCTGCGGGTCCAGCGGAGCCGAGGGCAACTCGGTGACGTTCACGCCCGCGTCGTAGAGCACTGCTCAGTCGCTTTGTTTCCAATACTGTTTCAGAGGATTTTTAAATGACAAGGAAATGATTCTGTGAAAAGAGTCAGTGGAGGAATGAAAAGCCACGGCCGCTCTGCCCAAAAGGGAGGCCCTGGAAAGGCCTGGGGGGGACATGGCCCCGACGGCGAGCTGCAGAGTGCCTGGTGCTGTGCTCGTGCCTTTCTCTGTATTGCTCTTTAAATCATAGGTTCACACCTTGAATCAGAACACGCGTGTGCCAAGGGGCTTCTGAGGGACACAGAGACTCTCGGTACCCGCGTCGCTCCAATGTTGCCCTGTGGGTGGAAGTCAGAACCCCTGGGCCTCTGCAGCCTGTGTCCCCCAAACCCCCCGGGTGTGTGGGAGCACCATTTCCTAAGCTGGGCACGCAGCATGGACTCGGCCACGTGACCGCTGTGCTCCTGGTGACGAGCCAGCCTTGGCTGAGTCATGGCAGACTTGAGAGTGGGAGAAATGGAGCTTTATTTTCCAGTTTTTGTTCTCGCCCTGTCCCCAGGGCTTCAGGGAGCATTGCTTTGGGGCCCTGGCAGACCCCTCCCCGTAGTGCACTGAGGTTCCGAAGGGCAAGGTGTTCAGGGAGCGACTCTTGGTTTTCCAGAACACTGGTTGGTTGGCATGGTGCTTGGTGACATGTGGCAGGTGCCTCCTGAGACATCCCTGTGGCCTATTTTCTGGCTGCCCTGGACTCCCTGGGAGCTTTGGCACTATCCTGATGTCCAGGCCCCTCCCCGGCCTGCAGGCAGGCAGCTGGTTTTACTAGGCCTTTGTGCACGTTCCTAGGTGAAGTTGGCCTTTAATTTTCTTTCCCTGTACTCTGCCCAGTTTTGTTAAGATTATTTGACTCCCCACAGTAAGCTGGGTAGCTCTCTCTTCCTTTTTCTAGAAGTTGGTAGAATAAACCTGCCCCTGACATCTTTTTTTTAAATATGTTTTTAGTTGTAGTTGAACATAACACCTTATTTCATTTCATTTTATTTTTATGTGGTGCTGAGGATCGAACCCAGGGCCTCGCACATGCTAGGCGAGCGCTCTACTGCTGAGCCACAGCCCCAGACCTGCCTCTGACATCTTGGTGAAGTTCATGTATGAACCCACCCAGTGTCTTTTTTAAGGGAGATAATGTTTTATAAAAAAAGTTTGATTTCCTCTTTGATTAGTGGTTTATGCAGATTTTCAATTGCAGTTAATTCTGTATTTTTAAATTTTCTAGGATTTTTTATTCTCAAACTCATTCACCTGCATGGACGGAATTGTTTTCTCTCTTTTTGCTGTGCTGGGGTGGAACCCAGGCAAGCCTCGGCCTCTGAGCCACACACTCTGCCCTGGAGCTTCCCCTCCAGTTCTGGTGGAAGGGTCCTGTCGCTCCTGATGCCTTCTCACCTGTTTTGCTTGTCTCGTTTAGTTTGCCATAACTAAGTAGCGAGGGGCTGGACGTTGTCCTGCCTGCTTGGGCCAGGCTGTTCTTGGTTCTCAGGTAGAGAACTGAGCAGGCAGCCGATTCCTGATCAGCAGGTGGTGCTGGCTGTTTTGGATCAGAACACAAAGGGTTGTTATTACAGCTAATTCTTTTAGACCTGGAGATAGACTAGTTCTTGACCTCCCACTTGTATCCATTGATCCACTTCCTGCTCAAACCTCAGCAAGGGCCCAGGGAGGCACGTTCACAGCATCGTTTCCTAACAGGATGCATCTGTGATTTCCAGTTCACTCTGTGACCAGAGTCTTGGACCACATGTGGACGTTCATTTCCACAGTGGACAGATGAGGAAACTGAGGGTCTGACAGGCACAGCAGCTTCCTAGACCCTCCACATTGGGGTGGGAGGCCCTTGGGCTGCCCTGCTCCTGGTTCTTGACTCCAGTTTCTGTCAGCACTGGAAACCAGGGTCTTTGTCTGCTAGGCGTTGTGACAGGGTAACCATGGAAACAACCCTCCCTGAGTCCTCAGAATAGACAGTTATTTCTGCATTTGACAGCATAGCTGCGGAAGGGAAGGGCTGTGTCTGGAGCAGAAGCCTCTGAGCACGGGCAGTGGCCGTCCAGACCCTTGGTGGGACCTGATTGCGTGCCCAGCCGGTGCTGGGCCTGAGGAGAACCCCAGCTCACCTTTGCTGAGTGCTTGGGGCACAGCACGTGCCGCTCTGGGTGGGCATCTGTCAACCCCAGAGCTGCCTGGGGAGGAGAGCTGCGTGGTGCCTCTCCCAGATGGGACCTGGGGGGCGTGCAACCCCACTGCTGCCACAAGATCCCTGGGAGACAGCTCTTTCCTCTGTGGCTTGAAACAACACAGTGCTGGAGACCAGGGAGTTGGGAGGCTGGTGGGCAGGCTCCCTGGGCCTCTGGTGGAGCCGGTCTCCAGCCTCAAGGGCACTCCCTAGCCCATGGCTCCGTCATCCGCTGCGTGGGTCACTCTGAATGCTGCTCCCTCGTCTCTCTCCTCCTCTGCCCTGAGCTTCCGGCCTCCCACTAACAGTCCCTGTGTCGGCACAGGGTGGACAGTACAGGATCACCTCCCACCTCAAGATCCTTTCGCCGTGTGCCCAGGTTCTGGGTAGTAGAGGGTAGACACGTTTAGAGGTCACTGATATCTACCACATTAAAGCACTGAGAAGTGAAGACATCTGCCCAAGGTCACAGTCAGGCAGAGCCGAGATGGAGCCCAGATGGTCTCCTGTAGCCAGCCTGAGCTCTTTCTGTCTCCACAGAAATCTCGAGGGCCGAAAACTCATGGGAATTGTGGATGAGCAAAGCTCATGTGGAGGGTCTGTATGGGGGGCTCCCAAGATGCACCCCTGATCCTGCATCTGTAGCAGAAAGGCCAGATGGCCTAGACCCCAGAGCAGTCTGGGGGCAGAGTCAGACACAGTTCCCCCGCAATGGGAGCAGCCAGTGCAAAGGCCCTGGGGCTGGATGTTGAGGCCTGTGTGGCAGTGCAGGCATGGCAGAGTGAGCCCGGGGTGAGTTGGGAGGTGAGGCCAGGGGCATGGATGGAGGAAGGCCCTCATGGAGAGGCTTCACAGGCCCGGAGAGAGCTTCAGTCTTACTCTGAAGGGACAAAGCCACAGGGTGCGTGAGGAGCAGCTTGGACGGACTCTGTTTGGCAGGATCCCCCTGGTGGTCAAGTGGAGAACAGACTGGGGACGAGGCTGGAAACTGGGGACCAGCTGGGGCTTAGCATGTTCACACAGGGCAGAGAGGCAAGTGCTCAGAGCAGGGTGGGCTGGCACAGGAGGAGAGGGGCCACGCCCTCACCTGCAAGACAGCTCAGCCTGCTGAGCCGCGGGGTTGGGTGGAGGCAGGTGGGGGTCTGGGAATGACTGGCCTGAGAGGAGTCTCCTGCCCTGCGGACGGACAGAGACACCAGCAGGAACCAGTAGGCGTTTCTGCCCGCGTCATGGTCGCCCTCAGGGTGAGCGAGAGGCCTCTGTGAAGAGGAGCCAGCCTGACCTGGGGGTGTGCCTCGGCTGCACGCAGGGACAGGGTGTGGGGGACAGTGTGGCTGGAGGGGAAGGAGGGGGCTCTGAGGTGCCATGCATACCAGTCTCCGGGTGCCAGTTGTTGCCATCTGTCAGCGACTCATTACTGTGCCCACCGCCTCTTAGGAACTCCCTGCCCCCTCCCCACGTGCATGGCTTCAGGGGCAACGAGGGTGCCACCTGGGAGCCCCTCCCCCAACAGCGGCATCCCATGGAACTGATGGGGCCACCTGTACCCAGGGCCACCCTACAATCCAAACCCAAGCCATGCTCCTCCCAGCTCCTCCAGAGCACTGCCTGAGGAGGGGCTAGCCTGGGCTCAATGGAGCCCAAGGAGGGGCTAGCCTGGGCACATGAATGGCCTTGTATCACATAAGGGAAGAGTCCATTGCCAGGGCAGCCAGGAGTGGTGGCCCAGAGGACCCCATCAGCCTCCCTGCTGCTTCAGGCCCATGTCCGGTGTGCTCTGCCTCCGAGGGCTCGCAGCCCCATCTGTTTCTTCCCAAGTTCTCGCTGACCTACGCCTTGTCGCTGGATGTGCCGCTTAAGCCCGTGCGTGCAACCACCTACCCCTGGCCGCTCTCGCCCAGCTCCACGAGCTCGGCACGGCCCCTCCGTGCCCAGAGAAGCTGTGCATGAGCTGTCAGCAGCAGGGTGGAGCATGGCCACCACCGAGGGGGACGCAGAGCATGCCACTGACACTCGAGTGAGGTCTCTGCCGGGCCTGAGACTTAAGTGACATCCCATCCCTTTAGAGAGGAGATGTCTGTGAGGGACCTAGTGGTGAGCACACGTGCACGGGCAGCCCCGAGGTTCCATCTGCTGCATGAGCAGGGCTGGCCGAGGTGGGCTTGGGCTCCGTATGGGCAGGGCTACCCAGGCGGGACCGAGGAGGCGTACATGCACCCTGCCATGGGTGAGGACGCGGCGGCTGTGCGGGCACTTGTTTCTTTGGAGAGCACAGGAGCAGCGTGCAGAGCGCGGGCGTGAGAGCCGGGCTCAGAGGACATACAGGGGTTAGGAAGGAAGCCAGGCTAAAGAAGGGAAAGGAAGAGAAAACCACATGAAGAAACAACTGAAAATACTTACACTGTTTATTGAGCAACTACAAGTCCACAGGGGGCCGGGTGTCACCTCTGCAGGCCCCACCTTGCCCTTTCTCCAGCTGAGGGAATTGGGCTCAGAGAGGTCAGGGCCTGCCTGGCCCTGTGCAGGCCTGGGGCCCTGGCAGGAAGAGGTGAGCTGTGGGCAGGGGTGGTCCCAGGACCCAGTTATGAGGGAGCTTGTCCACTGCAGGCTACAGCCTGAGCCTCGGTCCTGAAGACTCTGGGGAGTCCTGGAGCTGGAGCTGTCGGGCACAAGAGGCTCTGACAGGTGGTGTGTGAGGCTGGCATCTGCCCTCAGGCTTCCCTGGGATTTCATTTAAAGCACTGGACCTTCAGAGCCCAGTGTCCCTGGCCTGGCCTGGGGGTGGGGCGCCCCCTCCTCACCTGGACCTGAGCCTGGGACCTGAGCCGAGGAGCGGGAAGAGACGTCCCAGAGGAGGAGGGCATGGCTGTCAGGCCCCAGCTAAGCCAGGAGAGCCTTCATTATGCAAAGTCATTAAGAAGAAAGATGGGACAGAGATTCTGCTGACTCGGCCCTCCGACTTTTATATAAAATAATCAGCATGTGAGTGGGAGAGAGGGACTAGATTGGGCCATCACAAGTGACAGCGGCTCTGGGACGTGTCTTTAAGTTCTTGGCAGCAATAATTACTGTGAAATGTCCTTAGTGATTGCGTCAATTAGAGGGGGACTACTTAACTCTTAGCAATGCCCCCGGGGAGGTATAGCTTAAGCATGCGTGTGTGCGGGTGTGGGGTGGGCAAGGATCCATATGGAATGGTAGATTCAGCTGTCTTTGGGGGAAAAGTCTATTATGTCAAAAAATTTCATAGACACGTTTAGAAAGAAAAATGAGACTTTTTAGGGATAATTTTTTCAGGCCCTTTGGTCCTTAGGAACCACTGCAAATGCCCAAGCATTAGGGTTATGAGGCCAGCGGCCTGCTGTCTGTTTTCAATGACTGGTTAGTTGTCTTCCCATCCTTTGACCTCT
The DNA here is from genome assembly GCA_028644305.1 of Xerus rutilus. NCBI lineage: Eukaryota > Metazoa > Chordata > Mammalia > Rodentia > Sciuridae > Xerus > Xerus rutilus. The sequence continues at coordinate 115,720,593 of CM053408.1, read as the reverse complement.
GCGGGCCTCTCCTCCTGGAGGCTGGTGGGAGGCTCGGCCATTGCCCTGCGGCTCATTGCGGAGCGCAGCTCTGTGAGCCGGGCTGCTCTGCCTGCCTGCCTGCCTCAGTCTTATCGCCTGTCTCTGTGAAGAGGATGTTGGCTGCACAGGTTGAGGGCTTGGTGTGGTCACTGCATCATCCAGGTTCTGGAACAGTGCCTAGCACACAGTAGGTGCTCAGTGTGGCTGGCTGCGTGTGTACTCAGAGTGGCGATGGGCATGGCGTTCCTCCGGCTGCCCTGCAGCGGGGGCTAGACAGGGTCGCATTCTTAGGAGAGGTGATGGTGGAAACAGCAGCCACCTTGGACAGGAGGAGATGGCAGAGTCCCAGCCATGGGGTGAGGGGCTGGGACAGACCTTGGGAGAGGACATGGCACCTGTGACCAGGGACCAGAAGGGGGATTCTTGTGAGCCTCTTGGGAGCCATGGCCAGTGCTCTGCTTCCCTGTTTGAGGCCTGGAGATGTGGCACAGGCCAGCAGGCAGGGCCGCCACTCAGCCCGTGTCCAGGGGGACAGCTGGACAGCTGGACAAGGGGTGAAATCCAAACTGGTCAGCAAATGATTGCCAACCTTGCCACCCCACCCTTTCCCCGTGGAGTCTAAGGTGTGAATACGGGGCCAGAGGGGATCCTAGCATCAGGGCCACTGCAGGAGCTGGTGGCCATGAGGGCCTTCTACATCGTGGACGGAGACAGCCCAGGGTCTCAGAGTCAGTTACTGCTGAAGCCGTAGCAGTGCCCAGCTAGGGGAGGAGGATGTTCAGACACTTGAGAATGTCAGGGCGCCCTTGCAGTCTGGCTCTGGACATCACCAGTAGGAGGCAGTAGAGGGCAGCATGCAGTATAGACCTGGGTTCAGAGTCACCACATCCTTCCCGCTCTGACACCCGTGCCTTGGCCTTCTTGGCTATAAAATGGGGATGATTAGGGTATCAACGTGATACTTTTATTGGGGGATTAGATGAGGTAATATGGGGGAAGACTTCAGTGCAGAATCTGACGCAGAAAACATGCGTCACTGTTCCACAAATGAGCCCTTCTAGGCGCTGGTTCTCCTTCCTTGGGATGATGCCTGGGCCCAGTGCCTGATGGTGTTTGGTTATAGGTTTGATGAATGAATAAATGACTGTACAGACAGACGGCTGGGCCCAGGGTGGAAACAGTCTTGGGTCCTTCTGACTCACGGGCTGGGGCATTCCAGTGACGGTGAACAACTCTGTCTCTGCAGTCTTTGAAGAACCTGAGGACCCCAGCAACCGCTCCTTCTTCTCAGAAATCATCTCGTCAGTGTCAGATGTGAAGTTCAGCCACAGTGGCCGGTACATGCTCACACGGGATTACCTCACGGTCAAGGTCTGGGACCTGAACATGGAGGCCAGGCCCATAGAGACCTACCAGGTGGGTGCTGCTGCCTGAGGACCTTGGGCCCCTCTGCAGGTGGGTCCCACAGGCCATCGCTGTGAACCCTGTAGAGGGACCTTCTCCACCCAGCTCTGCCTCCCAGGGAGCCAGGAATGCCCCTGCTCCCAGGGCCTCGGTTTCAGGGAGGAGAGGGTGAGAATGAAGCGGACATCCGGCTAGGTCTGAACGCAGGGTGCAGGGTGAACCCCTGTTCCCAGCATCTGCAGTCTTGCTGCTAAGTGGGGTGAGCTCTGCCGTCTCCGGGGGAGCAGCCGGAAGCGGCTCATGCAGTAGTGGCTGGGGAGTGAGCACCCCTCTGGACCCCAAGCACAGGGCTGTGAGCCAGGTGCACCCGCGCACCTTCCTGGAAAGGATGTGAGTCGTTCCTCCCATGGTCCTTGTGGACACTGCGCCGGTGGAGGCCGGCTTAGCATGTGGAGCGGGCAGGCCCTGGCTTCCTGGAGGAGGAGGCATTTGTCTTAGGCCTGGAAGGGTGGGCAGGATTTGGTCACGCAGATGTGGGGGGAAAACACCCACCAGAAGCCCCAGCTGTACCCTCATGGTGTCACCAGGGATGAGGGGCATGGGCTGTCACACACATGCCACACACGGGTCACCTCTATTCCTTACTGCCCCTGTGAAGAGGGTGTCTTCAGCCGTCCTGCAGGAAGGGAAGCCTGAGCTCCGAGGGTTTGGGTGTGAGGGAGGCGACCCAGACTCAGCACCCTAAAGTCCCCTTCCTCACCGAGGCCTGCGTGGGGGCGTGTCCTGGGAGGCACAGGGGTGGGGGCTGGGAAGGGACACAGAGCTCAGAAGACAGGGCGCTCCGAGGCTGAGCTGGGCCGTGGGAGCAGTGCCCTGGAAGCCACGTGCCCACAAGAGAGCTCCTGGTTACAGCCCCTTTGTTGGCTGTGGGTGAGGCCCTGCAGCCCCCACCCCACCCTGCACACCCGGGGCAGGGATTGCTCTCTTGTGTCCCTCTAGAAATAGCAGAGGCCTAAGAATAGGCAGGGACACACCACGCCTTTCATGACCCCGTGGTCCCGCAGACTAGTGACCCGCGTGCCCGGACTTCAAGGCATTTGTGCAGAGGGGTGCGGAGTCTCATGTGAGTGTCGGAACCAGCTGGGGTCCCAGTGGTGACTTACCACGTGCCAGTCTTTGCGTGGAGCTGGGTCCTGTTCGGCTGCCTGGCAGCACCTAACAAACAGAGCTCCCTCTCTCCTCCGCGAGGAGTCTGGGCAAGGGCAGCCCAGGAGCGGCCAGTGCCTGAGCCGTCGTCTCTGCCCTGGCTCACCTGGGCCCGTCTCTCACCAGGTCCACGATTACCTTCGGAGCAAGCTCTGTTCCCTGTACGAGAATGACTGCATCTTTGACAAGTTTGAATGTGCCTGGAATGGGAGTGACAGGTGAGCCCCATCCCTGGCTGCCCTGTGCAGCGGAGGGCTCTCCACTTGCAGGACTTTGGCAGGTGACTGGGGCCACCGTCCTGAGTGGACATGCCTTGCTGAGCGAAGGTGTCGGCCTGGGGCATGCTCGGGGCCATTGAGTGTGAGGGCTGAATTTCTGTGCCTTGTCTCCTGAGTCAGCATGTGGCACCTGGTCACTGTCATCTCTCCATACCTATGGGCCTCAAGATGGCCTCACTTCTCTGCAGTAGTGACCATTGATCCACCTGGCCCCTCCTGTCATTACTGTGGCCACCACTGGCAGCAGCAGGGGCATGGTCCAGCTTGTCCATTCATGTGGATGGCCCCTGCCACACACCTCCTGCTAGCCTGTTGGCCCCCTGGCTGCTGAGGGCCGCCATGCTGTGGTAGTCCTGTAAGGGGCTGTGCTGTGACCCACTGTGGCTTTGGGCACAGGGCTGAGAAGGTAGGGGACAGTGATTGGACCAGGGCCAGGAGGAATCCACAAGGAGGCAGGCCTGACCCCAAGTGGGGCTAAGCCATTGGTGGCAGGGGAGCCCCTGGACCTGCTGCTGCCATCAGGGGCAGAGTTGCCTGCAGGATCTCTGACCAGAGCTGTGTGCAGTGGCCAGCATGGTGGTCACAGGGGTCCACTGAAGGACACCCAGCCTGAGGCTGGCCTGTGGACCGACTCCATCCCCAGGAGGTGGGACTGCTCAGATCCCGTCCTGTGGCCCTCACACACTTGAGGACCCCCTGGTGTCCCCAAGGATGAGCAGTGGGTGGCAACTGTGGGGACCAACCCCAAACATACCTAGTAGCTCAGCACCAAGTCCCTCTCCTGAGATTCTACCTGGACTAGTCCAGGGACTTGGTGCTGAGCTACTAGGTATGTTTGGGGTTGGTCCCCACAGTTGCCACCCACTGCCCGTCCTTCCTCCACATGGCCAGCAGGGGTCGCATGGGACCAGGCGAAGCCTGCACCCAGAGCCAGAGGCACTGAGCTCCAGGTGGCTGGCGCTTGGCCTGCGGGGCCCAGCTGTCCATCCTCCACCCAGCACTCCCTGCCAGCGTGCACTTTACAGGCCAGCTGTCCCAACCCTGGTGGTCCCCACCCCTCCCTGCTTCCTGCTCCTGCTCCTCCCTGAGTGCTCTGCTCCTGGGCGTTCCCATGGCCTCCTGCAGGAAGCCCTGGGGGCCTCTCGTGCCACTGCAGCCCCCTGGGCATTCCTCCTCGCCCTGCCCCTTGCCTCTGTCCCTGTTTGCCTTCCTGACTAGGCCAGACGGGTGCCCTGAGGTGGGTGGGCAGCCCTCATTCAGCCAAGGGCTGTGGCATTTATGGGCGCAGAGGCACCCTGCTCCCTCTAGCTTGATGTGTCTGTGGCTGGGATTCCACAACCAAGAATCTGGCACTGCCCTTCGAGACTTCAGGGGCTCAGGCAGAAGCTGCACTGCCCCGGACCCCATCCTTGAACACCGAGGCAAACCCAGGCCCGCGCCTGCAGCGGTCCCCTCTGGCTAATGGGAAGCTCAGCTCCCTGGGGACAGAGGGGCGGTGAGGAGGGGCTGGTGCCGCATTGTGTGTTGGGCCACAGCCTTGCAGTGCCCCACCCCAGTTGCAGCAAGGCACAGGGCAGCTTCCTCTGAAGGGGTGGGTAGCAGCTGTGTGTCCGGTCCCCTTCCTTCACTGTCCTCCTGAGTGCCTGGTTAGGTCTGGGCCCCTGAGTCTGCCCAGCTGGGAAGTGGTGCTGCTGAAGCATGGCCGCCCGTGGCTGTCTTATGACGCCTCTCCCTGGTCGCCCACTGGAAAGAATCCTGCTGCCCTCTATGACCAGCCCTAACGCACTCTCCTCCCTGAAGCCCTCTGCAGTCTGTCCCCTTGGAGGAGGGCTGTGGGCCCTGCCAGTGTCTTTGGTGGCAAGGCTCCGCAAGCCTCACCTGCCTGGAGAGGCTCCCGCAGGGCCGCCCCAGGGCTGGCCTGTCTTGGGGCCTCTCCTCTCTGTCCTGCCATGTCTGCTCCCTAGCCTCCCTCACTCCTCCTCTCCCTGCAGATGGCTTCCTCCTCTCTGCTGGGATGACAAGCCCAAACAGTCCCCAACCCCTCTTCTAGAGTGACACAGACACGGCCACCCTCTCGGGTTCCAGTAAGGCTTGAAGTGACCCTCCTAATCTGTCTGTCCCTCCCTCTCCTTTTCTCTGTCTCTCCCTCCCTCTGTCTCTGCCTCTCTCCCCTCCCTCCCTGTCTGCCTCTCCCTGGTGACTCCCCCTCCTCTCACCACAGACCTAAAGGTCACAGGTGACAGAACCCTAAACCTACCAGCCTCAGAGCACTGCACCTTCCCTGAGATTCCCTTGGAACCTTCCAGAACTATTCGTAAGTGCTTGTTCCTGGGACTCCTCTGGTCACCGCTGGTGTGCGCTCTCTGAGCCCCTGAGCAAAGCCTCACAGGTGGGCCTGGGTGCCCCAGGAACAGCCACAGAGGAGCCTCCCATGGCTTGCTACCCACCTCGTCCCTCAGAGCCAGCTAGTGGGCGGGAGGTGACAGGAAGGCCAGCACCGTGGCCCTGTGCTCCCATGAGAAGGAAGCCTTGTTAGGAGAGACAGTTCCCCTTCAGCCTGAGCACATCATCATCCAGGGCCCTGAGCCAGGCTCCTGGACCTCACAGGACACCCATTCTGGCTCCGCGTGGTCCCTGGGACCCTCAGAAGCATAGCTCAGCTCCCAGAGGAGAGAGCCCTGCAGGGCCAGTGCCTCCCGGGTGGAGGCCAAGCCTTTGCACCCGGTCTTTGCTCTGGGACCCCCTCCTCCTCCCCAGGTACCTCCCCACACACAGCTGCTCCAGGGGTCTCCTAGGCCAAGCCCCAGAGCCCCTCCTCTGGACCCAGCTATGTGCTGCTCTGTCTCTCAGGGTCTTACTACGCATATACACGCAGCCTTTCCCTCCCCAGGCGGCAGTCTGTCAGGGAGGTGGCCACGCTCGGCCCGCCCCACCCAGGGGCAACGAGCCTCCTGCCCTCGCTCTTCATAGCTACAGCTATGGCTCCGGGGAGCAGGGGCCCTGGGCCTGGGCGACGGCAGCCGGGAGGTCCAGAGGCCTTGCTCGGCCTGGCCCAGCCCCCTCAGTGTCCTTCCCCCTGCAGCTGCGAGTTTGGGGTTGCCTTCCTGCACGGAGGGAGACGCCCAGAGGGGGTTTCTGCTATGTTAGGGTCTGAACCCCTGCCCTGAAGTCCACGTAGCGATGGCAGCTGAGATGTGAGGTGTCCCCAGAGGACACCCCAGGGAAAGGTGGCGTGAGGCGAAGACACTGGCCACAGGCGCGGGTGCTCTGCCCCTGCCCGCTGACCCCTCTTCTCCCACAGCGTCATCATGACGGGGGCTTACAACAACTTCTTCCGCATGTTTGACCGCAACACCAAGCGGGACGTGACCCTGGAGGCCTCAAGAGAGAGCAGCAAGCCCAGGGCCGTGCTCAAGCCGCGGCGCGTGTGTGTGGGTGGCAAGCGGCGGCGCGACGACATCAGCGTGGACAGCCTGGACTTCACCAAGAAGATCCTGCACACGGCCTGGCACCCGGCCGAGAACATCATCGCCATCGCGGCCACCAACAACCTCTACATCTTCCAGGACAAGGTCAACTCTGACATGCACTAGCCCCAAGGCCCTGGCCATCCCAGCCTGACTCTCCCAGGTTGTCCCCAACTTTCAGCTGCAGCACAGGAGGGCGGTCCTCTCCAGAGGTGGCCGTGGGGGATGTGGGTGACTTGCATCCCTCGCAGCTTCCCTAGACTAGCGTGGTGGCGATGACCGTTTAAAAGAAGGAAAGGAAGGACTGTCAGCCACAGATGATGAGATGGGTGTGACTGTGGAGTCTCCATTCAGGGTCCCTTCATTCAGGTACCTTCCTGGCTTGGCCTGTGGGCTTCACCACATCTTAGGACTGTTTGTGTGTCTAGGTTAATTTTTCATGCCAGCAGGTCCTTCCAGGAGGAGCAGGAGGCAATCCCTGATGGGCTCTGGGGACGTTGGGCTCTCTGGACTGTGAACGGAGCAGCCTGCCCTGTGTCAGAGCTGGCGGTCTCTCGGGGCTGGGGTGGGATTCCTGCTGAGAATCTGCAGATGCAGGCTCCACGCTTTGGAGTCCGTGTGGCTGTGCTGCCAGGCCCAGCTGGCCAGTTTCCTGAGAGGAAGTGTGGGCCTGGCCCCCCTCCTCATTAGCCGTCTTTGCCAGCACAGCAGCTGTTACATCAGGTGTGGCACGAGTCCCAGGTGCATCTGGCCAGAGCTGTGGCACCTCCACCTCTTCCTTCCACACCTGTAGATGCTTTGCCCAGACAGACGCTGGCTGTCCTCTGTGAACTTCACATCCCTCTCTCAGCCAGGAGATGGGGTCTGTTCATTTCCTCCACAAGCAGGAACTGCTTCCGAGTGCCCCGCTGGGAAGGGCATGGGGGCAGGACACCAGGTGAGTGGGCCCCTTCGTACACGGGGAAGTCTGCGGCTCTGCGCAGAGTCAAGTTGCCCCAGGCAGGCACCCACCATGTGGCAGGAGCAGGGATCCCTCTGGGTCTTTGCACAGGCTCTTTATGATCCACCATTAGGATGGAAGGTTCTGGAAGGGGAATATCTCTCCGTCTTAGGAAGAGGAGAGTAGGCATCTGTATGATGAGGAGTGACAGGGGAAGATGGAGAAGACCCACTGATGGCTGCTCCTTGGGGTGACGAGGGTGTGAGCTTTTCTTCCACAGACTCTGCTTCACCCATGATGCACCTGCTCCTCTCAAACACACGGACCTTGCATGTCGTGACCATTTAGGATATTTTCTTTGAGGACCACCCACAGCCCCAGAGGACTCAGAGAACGTGGCATCTCCCTAGTAAGCCCTGCTCTGCCGAGACCAGAGCCCTAACCCTGCAGGGTCCTCTGGTGGAATTCAGCAGGACCAGGTGGCTTGGCATCTCCACAGAGAAAGCAGGAGCAGCGGGAAGTCCGGCCGAACGCAGCTGCACCCTCTGTGACTTGGACCACAACCCAGGACACAAACCTGGCTGAGATTTCTCAGTGCATCATGGAAAACGTGTGTGTGTGTGTGTGTGTGTGTGTGTGTGTGTGTGTAAAGGCACAAAACGCATGTCCACTCACTTCCAGCCATGTTACCTACACACAGAAATGGCTCCACTGGGTTTTTGGTTTTGCTTTTGTTTTTTTAATCGACGTGAATGAAGAATGTTTATGTCACTACAAAATCCAGGCGGCCTGGACAGTATTATATGTACATTTCTATCCTAATTAAATTTAACAATCAACAGGTGGGGTGACTTTCCTGCCCTGAAAAGAGGTTCGAGACTGTGGTAGATTGCACAGGGATCTGTGGAGGCCGAAGCCCAGCTCCCAGCTCTGAGGGCCGCACACAGAGCTCGGGTACTCGGCGCCGCCTCCTGCCCGGGTGATTCAGATGCTGACGGGAAACTGGCATTTGAAGCTAGAAGTCACCATCCAGCCAGGCCAAACATCTACCTAATCTTCACAGTGCAAATCTTCATCTTTGGAAGAGGTTCTTAAGTGAAGTTCCTAGTCCTTCCTTCTGTTTTAAACTTTGGGTACCAAACCAAAAAGAAAGACAGACAGAAACACATCTTCTTGGAAGAAAAGTATGTCTTTGGGTCCCTGGAAAATAACCATGTCTGAAGCAGACTGTGATTAACAAGGTGTGAGCGGAGGAAGGGGAAGGGTGGGGGCTAGACGTGGCGGAAGGCCTGGGAGGACAGTCACGAACTCTGTACCCTCATGGGTAAACTCTCTGGCCTTCTTGAATGTGGGGGCGCTCACACAGGCATTGTGATGTTGTCGGGTCGTTTGATTTTCTTCTCTCTGACTGCGCTCTGGGGAGGTGGTGGTGGTACTGGTGCTGGTGGAGGGGCCTGGTCATTTTGGACTCCGTGACTCATAGGTGCATTCTCTTTTTCTTCGATGTCTCACAAATTATCCAACTGTTGAATAAAATTATAAATATGTTAATACCAGCTTTTTCCAATAAAATAACAAATGTTACATCTGACACGAGGCCCAGAATGCCGTGTGTGCTTAGGCGGCTGGCCCGGGAGGCCGGGCACTCGGGCGGCAGTGGTGGAGTTACCCCTGGACTTCCTCAGGGGCCGGGTTCCCATCATGGCTTTGCTGGCCCAGAGCC